>CAVLJG010000008.1:82225846-82825846 GCA_963669975.1 Acanthoscelides obtectus
TTCCTGCATAAGACTTTGTGAATCTGTTTAGTTTATAAGAGTTCCTCCATATTTGTGTTCATTAGAATATCGACAGTTACCATAACTTACTGATTTGCTGTGAAATCACTTTTTTCATTTTTGAATGAGAATGTCTGATTATTTTATAAGATTTGCTTTTTGTTTTAGATTTGTAGAATATCCTCTTTTTGTAAAACTCTATAAACAACGTGTTTTTTAATGTTTTCATTTCCAATTCAGTATAATTTGGTCCCACAGGCCACGGACTCTTGGTTCCCGTAAGAAAATCACATCAGCATGGCACACGTCTTACGTTACGCGGCCAAATATAACTGCCAGCAGTGAGACATATCATGTGTGTCACGAGGCCCAAAGCGCCAAATGAGGTGCGACACACGCATTATATCTCATGACGCTTATCGTGTTAAGTTTATTTTACGATACTTCATAAGGTTGAAGCTAAACAGCAAGTGACATTTTATTCGTGTTAAATGCGTTCACTATAATTATTATTTTTAACTAAAAAGATTACCGCCTCCAATGACCCTGGAACCACCTGGAAACTTTTGGTCACAAAGTTCTGTATTTTACCACACATGTCAAGTCTTTTCATTTGGTATGTAAATTGGGGGTTTTGTACAAAAATATGTAACTCGCAATTTCGAAACGGCGGCAATCTTGGAATCAAATTTTTAGTGAAGTACTGTGTCTACAAGGCGACGACTCTTATTTGAGATATTAACAAGTATGTTATCCGCCATTTTGTGACGGCCGCCATCTTGATTTGGAACTGTTTTCGTATTACTGTTTTGTACAAGTGCTTCCATTTGATATCCATATTGGGGTGATTGAACAAACATGATTTTTTGTGGTATCACCTCTGAAGCATGGCCTATTGTATAAAAAGAAATGATCAAAATCGATTAAAAATTTCCCCTCTTTCATTGAAGTCTATTAAAAATGTCACTTACTGGTCCGATGTTTATCTCGAACGACCGACGTCAAAACTGCTACTGTTTAACTTGGGACAACAAATTATCTGAATACGTCCTTTCTTAGTCCGTACACACCGCCGCGTTGCTTCGACTGGCAGCACGAGATAGTGGATAAAATTCGTGTAAAAGCCTATTTGCAGAGGTTTTCGCGCTTCAAAATTGACGCTTCATTTTTGAATATTTTTCAATGAAATTTTCACAGTGCACTAAAAACAAGACTCCACAGGGTGCTATAGAGCCACTTTTTCGTTTTTTCCTCTGGGTTATTTTTAAAAAAATCGAGAAGTCGAACAACAATTATCTGCACTTCCAACCACCATAACTCCTGAAAAAAATTTTTTTTTAGAAAAGTGGCTCTATAGCACCCTGGACAATTGTCTTCTGAACATACTGTATAAATTTTATTCAAATATATAGAAAAATGGAGCGTCAATTCCGAAGCAGCTAAACCCTTGTAAATGGCCTGAAACTCACTGCGTCGGAGCCGCCTTAATATTATGAGGCAATTATCTTCTAAACCAATAACTTGTTGCTAAAGATCACAATACATAATGTTGTAGTTATTATTTTTCTAGTTCTCTAGTTATTATTTGTTTTTTTTTTTCTAGTAGACATATTGTGGCCGCGCTCAAATTATTCCTTCCTAGATAACAGATATCAGCACCTCTATCACAACATGTAACCTACACTTTAGTGATTAATACCTATCGTGGCGTTTCTTATGTTGTAGGTGTAGGTATCCTGCTGGAACCACATTGCTTTCTAGCGCCTCGGTTGAGTTACTCGGAGTAACTCAATAGTGCTTAGCACCAGTATCGTTCCACTGCACATTGTATTTGTCATACACATTTGCTACAGCAGGTCCGGAGCATATATCAACTAAAAACCAACGGAAAATAGCTCTGGTTGCCTAGGTCAATATTATTCAGTTTGTGTCGGACATTTTTGATTATAGTCAATATGTGGGGATATGAATAATTGTTCAAAACTAGACCTCTCGGATTCGTGATATTCCATGCAAATTGACATAAATGACCCTTATCAGTACAGCTGCCTTATTTCGAGTATCTAGAATACCGATAACATAAAAAAATACCAGAAGAGGCCTTTCTCAGTTTCTGTTACCTTTGCCAGTTTAAAAATTTACTCAACTACGATATTAAGGGTTCATGATATTTTTTCACTGACCGATAAGTGAATAAACGCAATATTTCACATTTGATATAAAATAAGCGTCTACATCCTGTATACAAACTCATTAGCGTCCATGTTGATTTAAATATTTAGACTCCATTTAGAGCCCCACCTTTCTATCCAAAATTACAATAATAGGGATTAAACAATTAGCAATTTCACAATGACAAACTACAAATAACTGTTCAACATTTAATTGTAGTTTTAGATTGAAAATGTTATCGGATATGCAAAATCCTGGTGCTACTGACCAATTCAGTTTGAATGTATGGAAATGGAGCTTGAACGCAGACTATAAAAATATGACATTTGCAAGCGCTATCTGTGAAAGCATCGGTCGTTCCTAATTCCGTGAAGGTATACAAGGTAATCCAACAAAACAAAAAATATTGATACTGAGGAACTATTTTAACGACAGACATAGCCAAAACGATTAGATTCCTGAGCTCCTTGAGGAAATAAGAAAACATTGTAGCATTAAGCAGTTCTTGGAGCGAGAAAGACTGGGAAATATAGTTGAGTACCTCTCAATATCACATGTGCCCTTAGAAGACTCCTTGCTTTGCCTGCGGGGGCATTACTCGGAGTATATAAAAAATCAGGTCACGCGATCCAAATCGTGGTAGTCTGGCCGTTGTATTTAAAAATGGCCGTCATGCTGTAACACGGTTATTCAACATATCTTAGTAATCAGTGGGCCGATTTTAACTCTTTAAAGCTCATTTTACTCCAGTTTTAGAAACAAACAATTACCAGATTGAATAAGAATTGGTCAATTTTTTGACAGAGTAAAAGCCAATTTCGAACAGTTAAAGGGATTGTTTTCACAAATACTACGGACAATTTTCGCTATGCTTAGCGCAAAATACAACATTGCAAACCTTGCAAGTCTAGGACCATCCACTAAAGTCACGTGTGTCCTCAGTTAAAATGCGGGGCACTATTAGGCACATGTAGGAAAATATTCCCTTAACAGCATCTATGCTGTTACATAATATCTAAATTATAAAATGACATTATGTCGTATTCTATATATAACTGTATCGACCTTCAACCCTTTAGTCTGACCGGAAATGATAATTTCTTGCTCTATTTCCCTCATTCACTTCTACGTGCAACATGCATCTGTAGATCTATGTCATCAACATCGTTAGTTTACGCGTATATTGGCACAGATCTTTAACACTCAGTGAACCGATGCATGTAGAAAAATCACACACGCTCATCTTCAGCTATGTAATCAAGCGATTTGACAATCGGGAATTCTATGATGGCGTCATATAGTCAACGCCAAACAAAGTGGCGTGCACGTCATCAAGGTGGGTGTGTTGAAAAATTTACATTGTTGCCAAACTTTTTGTAAAATAATAAAATTTATTATTTACATATCTAGGTTTATAAATATTGCTACCAACCAGGAGAATTCAAAACTAAGTTAGTATGTCGCTGAAAATATATGAAATTGGCAACCTCAGGGTTTCTGTGTTCAAATCATGAGATCATATTCTTAATACCGAAGTGACGCAACTCTACTACATTCGTATTTTTACTACGAGTTTCATATATTTCCAGAAACAAACTTTTGAAATTCTCAGTTGGTGCTCGCTACGCTTTATGCGAAAATAATTCGAAAATGAAAAGATATTTTTGAACGTAAATGAGATTCGTTTCTATGTACTATTTAAAAGCAAAAATAATCATGTTAACAACTTCAAAAAAATATATTTGATGTACACTCCAACATTGTCTCAAATGTTTTTATGACGTCCATACTTATAACTTGTACAAGAAATTATGTAGTTTCATAAAACACAAACAATAAAAAAATAGATCAAGCACTATGCAGCTTCACTGAGCCTAGAACGCATTAGGACTTGATTTATACGACACACGAGAACATCAAAAAACCATTCGTTTGGAATTTGTTCAACTCGCGTTGGCATTCTACATTGGCTAATTTCTCATCAAGCGCGGATCCAGGTGGGGTCATGGAGGTCATAACCCCCCTGAGCGAATCTAGTTTGGCCACTAGTATTAGTATTATATAAACTTAATAAAATACAGACTTATTACAAATATGTAATGGATACAAAAGTGCAAAAAATCACCAAATTTGGGGAAAAATCACCAAACCTGGAAATAAGAAGGCTGCGTAAGTCTGGTTGCATATAGGTTCAGCTTGACGCGAATATAAATAAAATAGTGATTCTGTGCTTTTCGGCTTGGTAGCACATGTCTGTTAGTGCATTATTGAAAATTGAGCAGCATGTGTTCTGTAATTAAGTTATTTATTTGAAAATTCAGGCATTCGGAGAGCAATATACTAAAAACCCTTTTCGCGTGCGCCTCTAACGCTGTGACCAAATGTAATGTAATCACTGACCTTCTGGGGCGACTATCCGCAGATACACTTTATTTAAGTTATGTGTTTTTATCCGGAGTGTCACTTACACTGGAAGATCTTGAAACCGCTAAGCAACTCGTAATCGAGTACCAACCGCTCTTGGACAATGATATGCCAATTTCAATAATTGTGAATGAATATCGGTGTGACAGGTACAATGGCAGCGAGTGTAGAATATTCCGCTGACGATTCCTACTCTTATTGAAAATAATCCTTGCTAACATTAAAAAAATGGCGGATGGACATATTACTTAGTAAATGCACATTCACCATTTTATACATTCACGCGTTCACAGCCTTCAACTTTAAAAAATATAATCGTAGGTTGACTATGACACTTTCCACGCAACGCTACCATCAGTTCATAAGGATTATGTTCGGCTTAGCAAAAAAATTTGATTTCCAGATGATACATTAAAAGCTAAGTTGCAACAAGGTTTATCTGACATGCTGTGACACATGAACCTATGCTTATATAGTCAACGCCAAACAAAGTGGCGTGCACGTCATCAAGGTGGGTGTGTTGAAAAATTTACATTGTTGCCAAACTTTTTGTAAAATAATAAAATTTATTATTTACATATCTAGGTTTATAAGCAATATTAACCTCAAATGAGAACAAAAATAATAGTATAATAAAATTATAGATCTGTACTTGCATAATCATTAAGTATGACAATTATTGATCAGATGACACTATGAAACTACCATATTTAATTGATAGCTTAAAGGTACTGAATAAAAATCCAAATGGGGTCCTCCAAATTTTATGCATGGTATTTATTTTACAGAATTCATACAGAAAAATGCATTCTAAAATTAGGTAAGCTACTGGTGTAAGCTTTTTCTGTACAATAAAGTTAGTCGGAGTTTCTTTCTTCAGCGCTGTCTGAATCTGAATCTTCATCACTCTCAAAGTTGATTATTAAAGGTTCGATGTCTGGTCGATCAAAAATTCGTTCTCTTTCATACCATTTAAAAATTTCTTGCTCAGTATGTCGAACACTATTTTTCCACATGTCTGGGTTAACCGTTTGTAGAGCCTCGTTCCACATATCCAAACAGTCTTTTTCACTGTTACCATCTTTACCAATATGTCTGTTATAGTAACCTTTTGCTATGCCCCAAATTAACTCAATAGGGTTAAATATACAATGGTAAGGAGGCAGACGAAGAACTTTGTGCCCATGTTGTTCCGCCAATTCATCAATCACGTATATTTTAGGTGGTTTGTTTCTAAAAAAGCAGTTATTTTAAGAATAGGAATAAACAAAAGAAATATAAACTGTCGACCAAAATATATATAATTAAGAAGCATTATGTACCGAGCAACAATACTCAATAGCTCTGTTTTAAACATTGTGTTTAAAAATGGTATGTTTTGATTTGTCAACCAGTCTTGGATATTTTTTTTGTCCATGCATTGTTGGGCACTTTGTTCAATATCATGCTGTGATAAGGGGCGTTATCCAGTATAATCATAGATGGACTCTCCAATTTTTCTAATAACTGATGTTGAAACCGTTTAAAAAAATTGGCCTGGTTCATCCCTCCATGGTAATCGCTCAATTTTGTTTTCGAAGAAAATATCGCTTCACTACCCTCAATAAACCCATTTTCATTTCCAGCATGTAATATAATGTATCTAAAATATATTAGTTTTAAATTTTATAGTGCAAATTGTGTAAAAGTACATACCTTTTACCATCTGTTTTAATAGCGTTCACGCTTTTTTGGTTTCCATTTTGCCAAGAGCGACCTATGGTCCCATTTTGAAATATCCAAGTTTCATCGAGGAAGACAAACTGGTATAAGGCCTCAACCTTGGCTTGATTGTATTGCCTTAGAAATTCCACCCTTTTCAAAGCTATACTTGGTAGTTCCATGAGCCCTCGTCGCGGATTGTCCTTAAGCCACTTAAATCCAAGATCTCTAAGCAACCGCCTTAAAGACGTGGCACTACCATCAAATAATGCCCTATCTCTTAATCGAGACCATAAAGTTTGTATCGTAACTTGTTCTTCTGAAACCATGTGTAATATGACATTATAATTTAGTTAACAAATTAATGCAAATTTCTGATAAGTTATTATAATAAGATCTTACTTTTGTGATACATATTATAGATCACTTCTCGAATGGCACTTGTATCCAATGTCGCTGTGTTGGTTACACGTTTAATATAACTCCGCTTTTTCTTGGCGATTCTAAATCTGCATCACTTTTCACACCCTCGGAAATACGACTAACTGTCCTTAAACTAATTTTTAAAGCAGCAGCAACACGCTACAAAAAATGAAATAAAATTTCACTATTATTAATATACATTACATATGATTATTAGTAACCTACCTCTTGAACAGCATTTAAAGGCAACAAAGGCCCGTTGTTGTCCCTTTCTTGCTCAAAGTAGTGCATTAACGAGGCCACGAGTTCCTTACACCGACTATTTAACTGTTTGGGCATCTTTATATACCAAAATTGCCTTTATCTACTCGTAAAATGAATAATTTTGTTTTGAAACAAACAGTTGTTGATTTACAGTATGCGGGGCCAAAGGATTTATAAAGATTTGAAATGCCACAAATTGATTCAGTGTCAAAATTAATACAAATGTCAGTTCCCAGTTTAAATAAGTTTCAAGGTGACAATGTGTCAACGCTGCGAAATCGGTTTAGTGCGTTTACATGTCGATAAGTGATTGGAGCGTTTGCAAAACATTTTATTTCGCATAATGCGTCTAAATTTATCAGAAAGCAACTTATGTGATATTTTAATAACAATGTTTATATGACTATTAACCATAATAAGAGAGTAATGACCATTTTACAATTTATATGTCACATTAATATGAAACTGCAATAGAGCAATTGTTTGTGATAGAAACCTAGGCATTAGGTCGGGGAATTTTTATCGTGATGACGTGCACGCCACTTTGTTTGGCGTTGACTATAGTTTGCCCGCTTTGACGTTCGAGAGTCAGATATTTTAGAAAGGATTATGCAGAGCATTGACGTAGTTCTAGTGAACATAATTTGTATGTACCTTGTCAGACTCTTTGTTATCATTCGACTTTGCCCGCCTCTGGCGAGGAAGTCTTGTAATCACGAGAAAATTCTAAAATTAAATATTATGTTTTTCAGTTCACGAAAAAACATGCCGGTTGGCAAAAGGCATTTTTGTCGCTCTGTTTGTCGGTCGGTCTGTATGTCCACTAATTCTTGAGCTGTCTATAGCTTGGAAAGTACCGCTCGGATATTGATGAAATTTTTGCACCAGATTACTACTATGCCAAAGACGAAAATGCTATCGTTTTTGAGAATCGGCTCGGTGATGGTGGAGCTAGGGGCAAAAAATTAGAAACCGCCCAAACTTTGTTTCTTTTCGTTTCCTGCACTCCTGATCATTTTCCGAAAAATTGTTGAGGGCCGAATGAGGGTGGTGGTTTGCAGGGGTGGAGGGGGTAGATCTCAAAGTTTGGATGTTGATATACAGGGTGTACTCAAAGTTCTGCATTCTCTCTACAGAGAATGCAGGTCAGGCAGAAATAATTAACTTGATTTCTCGACGTGATATTATACTTCGACTTCGACTTCGAAGTTGAGTCATTTATTTTAACAGTGAGTAGATCTGATCAAAAGAAATGTTTTTTCCTTTAACATTTTTGTGGTAAAATTAAAGTAACAAAGTTATAGCCCTTTAGAAGTTTGAGTACCGCCCTGTCTCAATAGTAATATTATGTGCTCGTGTTTGGCAACAACGTATATAATCCGCCTTATCGGTTCATCGCATCGGAAACAAAAAAGCGAAAGAATTTGAAACGCTGATCACGATGTTTTTATTCAGTCAATGTGTCAGTCGGTAACGCGTGAGTGAATAGTGGTGTTTGCTGCGTGGCTCAAACGAAATAAAAAATGGCACATGTTTATGCGGATCGGTTTCCCAATCGAGTACAACCAACCCCTCGTGCCTTTGTTAATGTAGTACAACGGGCTCGTGAATCAGGTGACTTAAGACCTCACAGGGGAGGGCATGCCTGTGCTCCAAGACCTCACGTTCAAATACAGGTCCGCACTGAAATACTTGTCGGGAGGATACTTTATAAAACGAGGTAAAATTTTTTATTTTTTTTTATTTTTACACACATACACTTTGAAGTTGAGTCATTAATTTTCAGATAATGATTGTAGAAGGAAGATAAACCAAAATATGTGTGTAAAAATAAAAAAAAATTATAAAAAAAAATTTACCTTGTTTTATAAAGTATCCTCCCGACAAGTATTTCAGTGCGGACCTGTATTTGATCGTGAGGTCTTGGAGCACCGGCATGCCTGATTCACGAGCCCGTTGTACTACATTAACAAAGGCACGAGGGGTTGGTTGCACTCGATTGGGAAACCGATCCGCATAAACATGTGCCATTTTTTATTTTGTTTGAGCCACGCAACATACACCACTATTCACTGACACTGACTGTATACAAATGAATAAAATAATTGTAAAAACATGGTTCCAAATTCTTTCGCTTTTTTGTTTCCGATGCGATGAACCGATACGGCGGATTATATCCGTTGTCGCCAAACACGAGCACATAATATTATTATTGAGACAGGGCGGTACTCAAACTTCCAAAGGGCTATAACTTTGTTACTTTAATTTTACCAGAAAAATGGTATAGGAAAAAAACATTTCTTTTGATCAGATCTACTCACTGTTAAGATAAATGCCTCAACTTCGAAGTCACCCTGTATTTTGGTTTATCTTCCTTCTACAATCATTATCTGAAAATTAATGACTCAACTTCAAAGTCACCCTGTATAGTGTATGCGCATTTATGAAGAGCTATTGTATTCAATTATCAAACACGGTTGACCAGCAATTTTACACCAGAGGCTACACGTTCGTAGTTCACTTTTTTAAGACGGCCCAAGGTGCAGAGTTAAGCTACCTGACGCCATCTTTGCCTATACAACTGCAACTGCAGCATGCTTTGTGGTTTGCAAGCACACATACCATGCACTTAATCTTCAGATACAAGATCATTAAGCTTAATTTCGCAACGGCCCTGATGATAAGGGTATCACTGTGACAAGCGGTTTATCGATGTTGTTAATGGCTGCAAAGTTAGTTGTAACCAAACCCATACAACGTATTATTATATGACTCGCAGGCCAGGAAATAGTTAATTCTTCCCTACAATTTAGGCGACAGTACATTTTATGGTGATATTGTTAGATGACTGCTTCCTAATGATAAGTTTAAATCGGCGTCATGATAGAGCTGGAGTATTTGCCACCATTTTGAAAAACACGTTTTATCGAAAATCTCGAAAACCATCGATCCTATGTGAAGAAGTGATAGAAACAATTTTGTAGGGATTCGAATTCTTTATTGTTTTGTTTCAATGAAGATTTGTCGTATAGGTTACATGAAATGATATTTTCATGAGTAATATCATAACGGCATCTAATTAGAAAAAAATCGAAAAACACGTTGCTAAGTGATATCTTAATGAGTACTGATGGCAGCAAAAATCCGAGTCAAAAACGAGGATTTTTGCCCCAGCACGAATGTTTTTTGTTAAAAAAATATTATTTTGCATGGTGTTTCTTCGATTTTTTTCACAGGAAAAAATTAGATTCCCGAATGGTATTTGACAAGATTGTTTCATGAGTATCAGATTACTGGTGTCCTAGGAGATCATAATTACTTGTTATCAAATGTATTGTAACGTTTGGTAACAACAGCTGTCAAGTTTTGTCGCGAGTAAACTCGAAAAAGCTGCTAACAGGTGCTGTCTACAAATTTTCCATCTAGAAACCATTTGTAATTCAAAATTACGCGTTTGTGAATGGTAGAAATTAAGACGAGGGAAATAGTCGCTTATAATGGCTAAACTAGCAACCTAAAGTATATTCAGATAAGAGATAGACCGGATGTAAACAAAAGGTTCGGGTGATTTTCACGCTAACGCCGCCGTCTCGACGTAAAACAGGAGCCCTCATTGGTCAATTCGCAATTAAATGCCTATGCCGAGCGGCAGAGCAGTCGTATCAAGGCAGAGTCACATTCAGGTTCAGACGTGTTACGTATGTCGTGTGCATCATTGCAATTTGATATTTCTTTGGACGTTTTCGTTTGTTATCTTATTAAGTTGTTGAGTTTGTCGTTGTTATTGTTATACCTTGTTATTGATTGTTATTGTTATCAACTGCTTGCGCAAAATGCCCAGTAGTACAGATACTGCCGATGAAGTTGTAAACTCCTGTAGTCCACCTAGGAAACGCTCTAAAAAAAGACACCTGAGTGCAGAAATGAAAGAGGTCATTTTGAATATATATAAGATCGAGCGCGAGGAGAACGAGGCATCAACCATCAAAGAAATTGTTGTGAAGGTTTCTCACAAAGTTGGGGTGTGTCGCGCATCAGTGTTTAATGTGTTAAGACAATACAAAAAAAATCACACCTTTTCTGAGCCAATGACCAGTAAACATCGCAAAAGTATTGTTAAATCATTGGATGAAGCTGATAAGCATGCGATTAGGAGGAAAGTGCATGAATTCTTCTTTAGGAATGAAATACCTACTATAGATAAAGTACTGCAGGAGGTAAATGGAGATACAACGTTGCCAAATTTCAAACGATCAACTTTCCATGCGTTACTGAAGCATTTAAATTTCAAATGGAAAAAACGGGGTCGTAATAGCTTACTACTGGATAGAGAAGAAATTGTGCTATGGAGGAGGGATTATTCAACAAAAATTGGTAAATATAGAAATCAAAACAGGAAGATTTATTACCTTGATGAAACGTGGGTAAACGCAGGACACACTACAAGTAAAGTATGGGTAACTTCATCCTGGAGGGCCTTTCTAGATGGACTGTCCACCGGATTAAAAAATCCAGCAGGTAAATACGAGTAATAGACAACAATCGGATGTTTTTCAAACCTTGGGAACAAGGTTCTAAACATTAATTCCAGGGGGCAGATAAAACATATTACAAGTAACAAAACTTTTATAACTTTCGATAAAATGCGTGGATGTTTTATTGTCATTTTCATTTGTTAGAACTTTTTTAAGCCATGTTTTTATGTGTTTTCGATATTTCAATAATTTTTTAATATAATCTTAAAATATGTCGAATATTATAAACTTAAAAAAAGTTACTAAGTTTTATATTGTGTACCGTTCCTAATATTTCTAATCATTTTAATTCATACTTTAAGCTTTATAAAGTTATAATTTGTTAATATTAATATTTGCGCGTATTTCAGGTTCCTGATCATTCATTTTTTAAAGGTTTATAACTTTAAATTAAATTGTGAAGCGCTGAGTAATCATACGACGTTCAATATTCTTTCTTTCAATATGACTAAATAATCCCAATTATAGCAATCTGATACTCATGTCTCAATGTTTTTTCGCTGAATGTGATGAAAACATTTGAAAAAGGTTCGCTTATTGAAATAAATCTACACGAGTTAGTACTTCGATTTCCAGGTAAAGGGAAAAGGCTCATTATCTGCCATATTGGCAGTGAGGATGGATTTGTTGTTGACGGTCTGTGGTGCTTTGAGTCTAAGAAAACTGGAGATTACCACGAGGAAATGAATGGCGAATCGTTTGAACAGTGGTTTTCAAAAATTTTACCGAACTTAGAGGAAAACGCAGTAATTGTGTTGGATAATGCGCCTTATCATTCTCGAAGAATGGAGAAGGTCCCAACAACGGCTTCAAGGAAAGTTGATGTTCAAAATTGACTCCGCTCGAAAAATATCAACTTTGAAGAAGCAATGCTGAAAGTACAATTATTAAGAATTGTCAAGGATCACAAGGCGGAATATCAAAAATACGCCATTGACGAAATGGCAGCAAGTCAAAATAAAACTGTGCTCCGTTTACCTCCATACCATTGCGAGCTCAATCCTATTGAGCTCATATGGGCAGAGGTTAAAAATTATATAGCTAAGCACAATACAACTTTTAAATTTTGTGACCTCAAAGGACTTTTCAAAGAAGCACTAGAATTAATAACAGCGCAAAAATGGGAAAACTGTATTAAGCACGTGAAAGACAAAGTTGAAAAGAAAATGTGGGAACTGGACAATATTTTAGAGGAACAAGTCGAGCCATTCATTATGGACGTTGGTGCTTCAGGCAGTAGCGATGATGAAAGCTCATCAAGCTCATCTTTCCAATAAAAGATGTTGTTCATCAAATTCGGTAAGTTATAAGTAATTATAAAGCTACTGTATTTTTTAATTAATTATTGACATTTTTGAACCCATTTTGGCAAAACCTATTCAAGAATCTACTTTCTGACAATGTTCAACCATGCACATTTTTTTACGTTTTGAACGTTTTAATTTGGTTACATATTTACCTAGAAATCAAAAAATATACTAATCAATATTCTAAAAGCAATTTTAAGAGATATACGATTATTTTTAATTTAGGCTAATTTAAACGCCATTTTGAGATTATATTCGACTGTATTTCACCAAACATCAGGCGGCATCCGAAGCTGGAAATCGAAGCGAAAATTTATTGAAACCCTTATGTATATTTACATCATTATATATTTCTTACCCCACCCCCACATGATCCTATATCCATCACCAATCGTATACACATCGAATTGTGCTAATTTACTACAAAGTTACGCAAAGCAGCATCTACTATCTAAAATATGTACTGCGTGACTCTTAATACGTCCCTGCCGAATGTTACAGCGTTCGATGATCACGTGGTCTTGTTTATGTCCGGTCTATCTCTTATCTGAATATACTGTAAGCGTATATAGACTACTATCCTATTCTGTCTATTTTACACAGAAAAAGTCACTTTTTTCAACACCTTGATGGTTTTTCAAGTTTATGACGCGAAAGCTAGAAATTTGTATGAAAACAGTCGCGCGGCATACTCCGCACTCACATGCATTGTCCACTTATCAGCATATGCACTTGTTTTCGCGAGGGAATAACCTCATAAGTCAGGTGTGTTACTTATGAGCAGGAATACCATTTTAAAGTGATCCATTTTATTTACTGTCACGTATACGCATGAAAAACGTAATATTTCGGATCTTTTATGCTGTCTTCATCATGGAAATGCAAGTAATTCACTTTCACCATTGGTTATTTTGTCACTGCGCAGCCTCAGCAACCGTTGCAACGATTTTAGTGGAAAAGAAGTGATGTCGTGAAGCAGAGTTATATTCTAGTCTTAGATTTAAATCGCTGCAACATATTATCAAAAATAGTACATTTTTTATACTTTCACATGGCAGTAAAATGATATTCTTGACTATCGATAACACTGATCAACAGCCAAAAAATATCCTAAGTAAAATCAACAAAATATTACTATTTTTAATGTGCTAAAATCGGAATGAAACTTATTTTTTCAATATTAGTTCAAGTTTTAGAGATACGGTAATTATATGTGTTCCTGCTGTGACAGTGTTAATATACTGTAATTCACAAGAATGCACGTGCTACATTTTTATATTCGGCAAGGAAAGATGATGTAATCGGCATGATTGTGTTACGTTATACATACGTGTACATTATATTGTTTTATATTAGCCATTTTTTCCTCAGTTGGCTGACAGCGTTCATGCAAGATGTCTCGAAAGTGTGTAAACAATCCAGATCAGTTTTGTTACGTGTGTGGTGATGTGACTTTTGCGTCTCAGAGACGTCTATTACTCCACTAATAACAAAGGCATATCAGCTTTATTTCGGTTGTAAACTAGGTGATCAAGACAAATAGTGGGCACCCCACATCTGCTGTAATACATGTGCTTCAAGTCTGAGGAGCTGGTTAAATGGCAAAAAACGGTCTATGCGCTTTGCTGTCCCAATGGTTTGGAGGGAGCCTACAAATCATGTTAATGATTGTTACTTTTGCATGGTACCTTGTGTTGGACAAGCCACAGGTATGTCCAAGAAAAAAAAATCGGTTATTAACTACCCAAACATACCATCTGCGATGAGACCTGTGGCCTCAAAGTGACAAAAATCCTATTCCAAAACCCCCAGAATCCTACACTTGCGAATCAGAAAACGAATCAGATCATGGCGATCGAGTGATTCGTCAGGAAGAAGATATGCCATCAACGTCAAGAGATCCTGATTTTATACCGAGCACGTCATGCCACCAACCGCACAAAATAACACAGTCAGAATTAAATGATCTTGTAAGAGATTTAGAACATCCAAAATGTAAGGCAGAGTTACTTGGATCAAGACTGCAGCAGTGGAACTTGTTAGAAGACGATGTTTCGGTATGTGTTTTTCGTAAACGCCACAAAGACTTAGAACCATTTTTCAATATGGAGAATAACTTGGTTTTCTGCAGTAACATTAACGGCTTACTGGCGGCTTTAAATATAAACTATAACCCAGAAGAATGGAGATTGTTTATAGACAGTTCAACATTGAGTTTAAAGGCAGTGTTATTGCATATTGGAAATATTTTACCATCTCTTCCTGTAGGGTATGCAGTTTACGTGAAAGAATCATATGACAATATGAAGTACCTATTGACATGCATAAAATACGATGAGCACCAATGGCATATTTGTGGCGATTTGAAAGTTGTTGCACTTTTACTTGGACTGCAGCTAGGCTACACAAAGTTTTGCTGTTTTTTGTGTGAATGGGACAGTCGGGCAAAGGCACTTCATTACACCAAACAAAACTGGCCTGTTCGTCAATTCCTAGAGCCAGGTCAAAAAAATGTACAGCATATGCCATTAGTAGATTCGAAAAAAAATTTATTACCACCACTGCATATCAAGTTGGGCCTAATGAAAAACTTTGTCAAGGCATTAGTTAGAGATGGGTCAGCTTTTCAATACCTGCGTCAGAAATTTACAAGACTAAGTGAGGCAAATTTTAAAGAAGGTATTTTTGTTGGGCCGCAGATTCGAAATATTTTGAAAGATACACAGTTTGAAAACACTTTAACAGGTATTGAAAAAACTGCTTGGAATGATTTCCGTCTGGTGGTCACTAATTTCTTGGGAAATAGAAAAGCTGACAACTATAAAACCCTTGTCAAAAATATGCTGTCATCGTATCAAAAGATGGGCTGTAATATGTCTCTTAAGATACATTTTCTACACTCACACCTGGACTTTTTTCCTGACAATTGCGGAGCCGTAAGTGATGAGCACGGCGAATATTTTCTTCAGGATATTTCAACAATGGAAAAAAGGTACCAGGGAAAGTGGAATCCTTCCATGCTTGCAGACTACTGTTGGACTCTTGGTAGAGATGCTCCAGAAACGATCCATAAAAGAACAGCAAAAAGACAGCGCATATAGTGATTCTTATAAGTATATGAATCTTGTTACTTTTTTTAATATATCCTTAAAAATAAAAAGTTTTTTTTCTAAACCGCAACTAATTTTTTTATTTCATTGTCATTTTTGGATTCAGCGCCCCAAAATTAACAAAGAAGTGCACTTTTCCCACAAGATACAATTAAAAAACTAAAATTTGTTGTCCAGTGTAATCATCATCAAGTTACCTTCACGCGAAATAATGTTAGAGAAAAAGTAACTGGTAGCTACGTATCTGATATATACATTTAGAGCGTAAAAAGTATGATTAATGTAATGGATATATGTGCGTTCAGATTCTCGTTAATATATCTTTTGTATATTCGGATGACAATAGACAGAAACAGTATGGATAGCAGTAATGGAAATAGATATGGACGGCCTTGCGTAATCGCTGAATCGCAGTATCAGGACAATCGGGGCGGTAGAATAACTGAGCTCTGGTTTGGAATGTCAAATACAGTTTGTATCGGTAGAACATTTTAATTGGCTAACTGTAAATACATCCACTTAGAGTATATTTTTATTTAGAGTATTTGTAAAAAGTTTCAAGTAAATTCGCTTAAAGTATAAAATGTTTCATACAAACTCCCACCCACCTATTCCACCCCTTTAGTGGATAACTATGCTGAAATGGTGAATAACGTATTTTTATGTGTAACGGCCGCTGTTCGAAATAATAGATTACGGGCCAATTTCACCAACATTAATATTTGACGGTCAGTTGGACCAATAGGAAAAGACCTTATCGAAATGCAATTTGACGGAAGCTGTCAAAGCTCTCTGAATATTAAGATAACATTCTCAGAATTTCAATTTTTTATCATTTCACAAAAGACGGTAAGTCATTTCAATGGACCAATGAAAATGAGAGAAATAATAGGTAGATTTTCTATCTATTATATTTAGTAGGATGTTTTCACTGTTTTTGGACGACTGTTCATGCACGGCAATCTAGTTTTATCTGTATATCATGTACAGGGTGTTGTACATAATAGTACCTGTACAAATGTACAGATTTTTGTTATTTTGCAAAAAAAAGGATATAAGACGTATTCCAACTGGTTCATCATCTTTTGTTACATCAAAAACAATTTTTGCCAATTTATGACCTAGAAATTCACACCAAATGTAAACAAACAGCACATTCTGCATTTCTGGGTCCTAAAACATCGATATTTGTATAAGTATCCGCATCCACCTAAAATTCATCGCCTAGATATTATAAGTCAGAATCAATAATACCTATAAAAAAAAACGGAATCGGTAAATAGTGTCGTTGAATTCCGTATAAGGAAAATGCCGTCCCAAGATCAGTGGTAGATCAAGGACCTTTGAGTCATGAAAAACGTCTGTAATTGTATTGGGCGCGCACACAACATGTTTTTTGAGGGCATAGTTCTATATTACAACTTCTACAATGTGCATACTGGTCGCTCTTTCAAAGTACTTCGCAACCATTCTGGAAACTCCTTTTTCGATTCTTGCTTATAAGATTGTGAATATTTTTCTGTTTTACCCCTGAACTCATGAACTCACCTCTCATTTTAATTAAATATTTATTTTGAAAACAGCCCAACTAACAATTATCACTCCTATTAGAGTTGCAAGAATGGTTATACAGTATTCCTTACACAGCATTGTATACTGTAAGAACATTGGCAAAACCCTCTTAGAACAGCTATACAAGCGGAATGGGCACACCTACTAAGACACTTCAGTCATTTAAGAGGTTGTATAAGGGCTGCAGGCAACAGTTATACAACAAAAGTGTAAGCCTCTTGCAGCCGCTATAGGACATTTGCGTCAGTGCAAGATTCAGTTTTTGTCAACTATACAACTATTCTGTTACGTGATTCTACTTTATTGCAGCCAAACTATTTCTTATGTATTGTATAGACGAAGTGAAGAATATATAACTAACACAATGCGGTCATCTTGTTTACTTACATATCGGCCATTGTGAATTTCATACACAGGTATATGATAAACATCTACACTGTGATATAGGGCTATTGAATTAACTGCGCAGCAAATTTCATTGTGATTATCGTACAAACTAGTTACGCAATTACTACGGACTTCGTATTCGATTCATATTTTGATAATGATCAAAAGTATGTCTAGATCTTTAAGATGGAAAACTGAACTTATCTGCGTTAAATCTTGCACAAATCTTATATTTAGACACAATTACACTAATGTTTATCACTTTATATCTGTAATTTCGAACTGAAACATAATTATTTAATATCAAATAGAGGAATAAATGTTTGCCAATATGGCGGGTGGTTGTGTATAATCATGGCATCGTCCATGTTGTCTTTACTTTAATAGAATATGTTGGTGTTGCCTGTAGGTGTTATACAACAATTTGAGAAATGTCAAAAATGAAATACCGACAGATGACCGACCGAATGATTTACGTAGAATTTGTACCAGATCTATATCATCTGTTTGAACAGTTGATAAAACCTGTTTAACCAATATGGATGCGTTGTTTGTCTAAAAACATTGGTTATGGCATTTTAACAAAAATATGACAGCAGAAAGTTAGGTTGTGGTGAAGTTGTATACCAACATATTTAGCATATGTACAGCCTTTAACAGTTACTAAACAACAGTTGTATAAGTGCTTCCGTTGGGAGCAATTTGTTGGCTAAAGTAGTAAATTTGCACAGCAAAACCACAAGGCTCGGGTTTGTTTTATAAAAGTTACCATGGATGCCACAACACAACCCTTTTGACTAACCTGCAAATATGCCGTATAAAATAGTTGTATAAACGTTTATGCAACAGTTAAAAATTTGTCCTATAAGGTGTTGTGTAACTATGCTATAAGAATATTTTAAACACCTCATTTTAGAGCAAATATGTTGCAGAAAGCAAATTTGCATTCCACACAACATTAAGCCAGCATTTTGGTGTTCAGGCAACAATAATAGAGAGCTTTTATGGCTGAACGGTTCTTTTACCAAAAGCTTATAGCACTACTTTCATAGTTGGGAGACAGGTTTCGGTTTCTTTATTGCTTGTCCGGTGATGAGGTAATGACGGTAATCTAGCAGTCTGTACCTTTGTACAGACTGCTAGACATGAGGATGTGCGATCGTAATCATAGGCAATCCAAATCTACGCCTCTCATGTGCCCGATTTCCTGAGTGTGTATGCATATTATGTATGATTGGTATGGGGCATAAAACTATGAAGACTACTTAAAATTAGCTTTTAGCTTTATTTTTGGTTTCAGCTCTTTTTCGGCAAGTATAGAAATGTTTAAATTGTTTTGAAAAATCGTGGAGAATGATGTTATCGGTAAATATTCTCAATCCGGTAAAAAATACCGAAAAATCCGGTTCAAGTCCATGCATAGACAATCTGAAATCCGCAATATGAATTTATATTCTAAATTCTATGCATATCCGTTCATATTCGGCAATATTTAATTTGAAGCTTTTATTTGTCATAAGATCTTAGCAAAATGTAAGATAGCAAACGCAACACCGCATCCTGCAGCCCAGTTGACAAGAACGACAAGATTAGGGATGTTTAGATCCACGAAAAGTATCGATATGTATCGATTCTTACCGTTTTAGGAAGTATCGATACTCTAAAATATCGTAATAAAATTATCGATATCCAGCGGAAGGAAACAAAGAAAAGTAATCTGAAGTTAGTCACTCTTTCTGACATAGCCCGGATCGAAAGATGACGATAGTCGTCAAATGTTTCGATACACCCAAAATATCGATCCAAAATATCGGGTATGGGAAGCAAAAGTATCGATACATCTAAATATAGGATCGTATCGAACATCCCTACTGTCAAGATGTATAACCCTGTAACGGTTTCACCGTCCGATCGTATTTATTAAATCACTTCTCGATTATCATTTCAGAATCGCACATCATTAATCCCATCTCTAGCTTTTTTGCTTGGAAAATTTTCCGCTTGGAGCGCTTGATGCGGAGTTCCTGATCTGCGATCTTCCTCGCGTTTCCTTTTCACTTGAGCCGCCGATCTAGCAAGAGCTAAGAATTTTGTTCTCTGTAGCATGAGGTCGTATAGCACCATGTGCTAGAATTTTGTAGAATGTGTGTCCGAATAGGACAAAATGATTGGGGCCACCCCCTTTCTCTTTCTCTTTCCCTTTCCCTTTCGATTTGTCTTTGACTTTGCTTTTGCCTTTGTCTTTGACTTTACATTGCTTGGCCTATCACTTCACCCATGCATGTGCCTTGGCAGCGCCATCACCTTTAAGTTCAACTTCGCCTACATCTAGTTCTGAAGCCACTAAATGTGAGGTCACCCCTCATAACTGGGACCTCCACTTCAAGCACCTGGCCATCCTCGCTTCAGTCCAGTAAAAAATGGACCAGCGAAAGATAAGTGTATAGTTTTATAGCAGCGCCAAAGATTTAAAACTTATTTTGTTCTTTAAAATTGTAATGTAATGAAAATGCGTTTTTGTTAAATAAAATCTGTTAAATTTTTGTGTTCTGTTTGTTCTTCTATCCTCTAGCCATGCCATGGTCGACACACAGCTACACGCCTGTAGATGTCTTCATGCCACCGACTGAGCTACCGGAAGCTAATGGTAACCCCCTTTCTGTGATTGTGCAGAAAAGTTGGAATCTTCATTGCATTCCATCTTTTCTGGACTTTTTGCAGAAAGGAAGCGTTACAACCCGAGGTACCGACGGAGCTATTTTGGGGCATCATGGAAATAATTTTAAATTTTCATTCGCATTTTTTCAAGTGTTGTGCAACGATTTTGGGAAAAATTCCACGTATAGTCTTATGAAGCATAGTAGAGTATATTTCAACAGTTGGCGGAGCTTACTCCACTGGGAGCAAGGGTTGACGGATCCCACACATGTGTCACTCGTTTGGGAGTTTTGAAATGTAATAATCAGCTGTTATTCAAATAATGCCAAATATAAATACGTATAACCTAGAATGTGTACTCAGTGAAACAAGAAAGTTATTGCAAATTCTATTTTTTGCAGGTTTTAAGTTTGCCGATAGCTTTACGACGTATACCTGTATTTGAGTATTTCTTAATCGCTGTAGATATAGTATGGATGTTTATTCAGTTTCTGAACAACAAAAAAATATTTGACCTTGTGGATGTAGGGATATCAAAAATCCTGAATGGTTTTGTGGGAATATCAATCGATGGTGCTATAATGGTACTGATGAACGGCAAGTAAATGAATAAATGAATGAGCATTATCTATGAAATTTTTGGTAGAGCCTGTCATCAAGTAGGTGACAGAATTTTGTTTTCAACATTTTAAAGCTATTGGTTGCTAAAATTTGTTGATTGGAACTTGAAGCTCATTCGCTGTATTTGAGGGACTGTTACCCTATAGGTGGAGAATAACGGACTGTTGATTTGACAATCCTGGCGAAATCCACTCTACGGCTAGTTACAACTACAGTAGTATAAGAACAGTTTTGTGCTAGGTTTGACAGTTTTAGTCCGTGACGGTGGCAAAAGCTGTTGACGTGGCAAAACACTTTCTTTAATTATTAATGACCGCTTGTAATGCATACGTTTTGGATCTGGAGTAGGAAGAGTCAGATCCACCAAATTTCAGAGGTATGATACTCAACGCATGTTTGGTGTCACGAACTCACATAGAAACTCAACGTGCTATAGCACAGATCCTTCCAAGATAATATGGAGATATTTGATGAATTATAAGGAAAACATAGACGACAAGTCCTATCAATTCCGTAATAGAGCTTCTCTTGTTCAGTATAAGCCTAGATATGGAACTCCATCTCTTAGGCTTCCTGGGCAAAGACACCGACAGAGGTAATACCTGTATTGAAAAGTGAAATTATGTCGGTTTTTTGACATTATATAGGTTTTTTGTGGCATTATGTAGGTCTTTTTAGAAGATGTCAACTTAGCACTAGCTATTGTACGCTTGTTGTGTACTCGTTCAGTAGCGGCACGTGTTGCATAAACGTCATCATGCTTCAGCTGTCAATGTTTTTTGACCAAAACCTACCTCACCCCCTTTCGCCCTCTGCCCCCTAGGGTCATCCCCTTAAAAATTTTAAAAGATAAGGGTATCGAGTAATAGCTTGTTCGAAAGGTCTTGAAGTTTAATTTTTTTTAAATCGGTCGATTCGTTTTCAAGAAAATTAGAAAAATCTTTATCTTAATTTGTTATGATAGAAGACACAGACACGCGAAAATATTACTTTTTATTTCAATAAGTGTTTAGAATGTTGCCCGTTAAACATTCAGGTTGGGGAGTAAACACAATAGGTTTCAAAGCGCCCCATAGAAAAAAGTCAAATGGCGTCAAATCAGGAGATCTAGCAGGCTATTCTATAAGTCCTTTGCGTCCTAATCATTTATCTGGAAACTCATAGTCCAGCCATTGTGGAACCGGAAGAACAAAGTGAGTAAATATTTTCAGCCTCATCGACTTGGTTTTCAAAGGTTTCAGTGATAAGCGGATTGATGGTATTTTCCAACATACCTAAATAAATGTCTCCATTCAAATTTCCATTAATAAACCATGGCCCAGTCACTTTGTTTCCTAAAATGCCTGCCCATACATTAATTTTTTGGGGGTACTGGGTATGCCCTTCTACAAAATGGGGATTTTCATTGCTCCAATACCTGCAGGAATGCTTATTAACAAATCCATTTAGATAAAATGTGCATTCATCACTAAAGCATATATTCTTAACATGAATGGTATTATCATTAATTGCTGCAGTCATTTGATCACAAGACTCAAATCGCCTATCGAAATCATCTTTGGTTAACTTTTGCAATATTTTCATTTTGAATGGATACAATTTATGGAGTTTAGTAACTGTGTGTACAGAGCCTAATGAAATACCAGTCGCAGCAACAATTTTGCGTAATGAAGTATTAGGATTTATTCCAAAATGACCCAACATTTCAACTTGAGCGGCTTCATCCAAAACTCTCCGATGATCACCTTTTTTTTGCAACAGATCCAGTTTGAGTAAATTTAGTAACAAGGTCCAAAATATACCTATGTGAAGTTATCTTCCCCGGATGTCTGACGTTAAAAGTGACGGCATTTTGTCGAGCACCATACATTAGAATCATTTCCACTCTTTCGGCTATTGTGTAAACCATTTTGGAAGTAAAATCTTAATCAATAAAGTAATTTTCACTATCCCAAGATTGTCACCATGGTAACCGACAGCGAATTCTTTCTTTCCCTTAGCAGCAAATAACTAAACAGGTATAACAATAAGTACAGTTCGCCCAGGATGTCTGTGTTGATGAAAATAATCCGGAAAAAAAATGCGGGTTGTTATTTGGTCGTTACCACGTCTAATCTTCCGAATTGCTGTTTAAGTTGGTAGTTTCCATTTTAAATTGCAAACGAATTGAAGACTTGGCAAACTCTAATGAGCATCATTTTAAACACTTATTGAAATATTGAAAGTGATATATTGTTTTCTACCTGAACAAATTAAGATAAAGATTTTTCTAATTTTTTCGAAAACGAATCGACCGAAACAAGGTATTACTCGATACCCCTTGTCATTTAAAATTTTTATGGGAATGACTCTGGGGCGCCGAGGGTGAAAACGGGTTAAGTATTTTTGAGTTAAAAAGTTGTATCATTGACAAATGTTTTGACGTGTCTTGGCGTTTCTTTCTTTAATCAGTGGTTTTCGATAAATCCGTGTTGGGAAGTTTTCGAATGAACACCCTATATAATATGGTATGCTCCGATATGGAAACGTCTTATAGTTATTTGCATCCATACATATTCACATTATTCATACCGGAACTAATTGGTTTCTGGTAGTGGTGCCTTAGTATATGTCCCCCTATTCTCATTCATAATTCTGCAAAATTTGCATCCTATTGGGGTTAAATTTTGGAAGCATTGAGCTTTGAACCAACGTCCATATATTCTTATCATCTTTATCGGATTACTTGTCGTGTTGCACGAGATCTCCGATTACTAAATGGAAGGTATAAAAAATGGCGAATGTGTACTTCCTAGGCAATTCTGTGGACAATTAGTATATTTTCTATTACTTAAAAAATGGCATATATTCTCAATTAAAATTATCTTATATAGCATGCTTTTGTGTACAATTTTGGGGCTTTTTAGGATTTGCTCCATCATTTTCTAAAACTACAAAGCTTTTTTGCTCTTAGCACAGTAATAACCTTATGTGAAATTTTCATCAAAATCTTGATAAAAGATAGGCGGGCCCAGGATTATAGACAGACCAAGCGAAATAAGTGACATGGGTTTTCGTGATAAATGTCATCATTTTCGAAATGTTTCGTGATTACATTACTTTCTAGTGGGGTGGAAAGTAAAAAAGAACATATTTATGTATTGCGAGGGAAACAAGCCGTGATGAGGTGAAGCCGATCCTGGATCGTGGCGATATGAGCGAGTGGTGCTGGTGCACAGTATATTCAGATAAGAGATAGACCGGATGTAAACAAAAGGTTCGGGTGATTTTCACGCTAACGCCGTCGTCTCGACGTAAAACAGGAGCCCTCATTGGTCAATTCGCAATTAAATGCCTATGCCGAGCGGCAGAGCAGTCGTATCAAGGCAGAGTCACATTCAGGTTCAGACGTGTTACGTATGTCGTGTGCATCATTGCAATTTGATATTTCTTTGGACGTTTTCGTTTGTTATCTTATTAAGTTGTTGAGTTTGTCGTTGTTATTGTTATACCTTGTTATTGATTGTTATTGTTATCAACTGCTTGCGCAAAATGCCCAGTAGTACAGATACTGCCGATGAAGTTGTAAACTCCTGTAGTCCACCTAGGAAACGCTCTAAAAAAAGACACCTGAGTGCAGAAATGAAAGAGGTCATTTTGAATATATATAAGATCGAGCGCAAGGAGAACGGGCATCAACCATCAAAGAAATTGTTGTGAAGGTTTCTCACAAAGTTGGGGTGTGTCGCGCATCAGTGTTTAATGTGTTAAGACAATACAAAAAAAATCACACCTTTTCTGAGCCAATGACCAGTAAACATCGCAAAAGTATTGTTAAATCATTGGATGAAGCTGATAAGCATGCGATTAGGAGGAAAGTGCATGAATTCTTCTTTAGGAATGAAATACCTACTATAGATAAAGTACTGCAGGAGGTAAATGGAGATACAACGTTGCCAAATTTCAAACGATCAACTTTCCATGCGTTACTGAAGCATTTAAATTTCAAATGGAAAAAACGGGGTCGTAATAGTTTACTACTGGATAGAGAAGAAATTGTGCTATGGAGGAGGGATTATTTAACAAAAATTGGGAAATATAGAAATCAAAACAGGAAGATTTATTACCTTGATGAAACGTGGGTAAACGCAGGACGCACTACAAGTAAAGTATGGGTTGATGATTCTGTAACTTCATCCAGGAGGGCCTTTCTAGATGGACTGTCCACCGGATTAAAAAATCCAGCAGGTAAATGCGAGTAATAGACAACAATCGGATGTTTTTCAAACCTTGGGAACAAGGTTCTAAACATTAATTCCAGGGGGCAGATAAAACATATTACAAGTAACAAAACTTTTATAACTTTCGATAAAATGCGTGGATGTTTTATTGTCATTTTCATTTGTTAGACCTTTTTTAAGCCATGTTTTTATGTGTTTTCGATATTTCAATAATTTTTTAATATAATCTTAAAATATGTCGAATATTATAAACTTAAAAAAAGTTACTAAGTAAGTTTTATATTGTGTACCGTTCCTAATATTTCTAATCATTTTAATTCATACTTTAAGCTTTATAAAGTTATAATTTTTTAATATTAATATTTGCGCGTATTTCAGGTTCCTGATCATTCATTTTTTAAAGGTTTATAACTTTAAATTAAATTGTGAAGCGCTGAGTAATCATACGACGTTCAATATTCTTTCTTTCAATATGACTAAATAATCCCAATTATAGCAATCTGATACCCATGTCTCAATGTTTTTTCGCTGAATGTGATGAAAACATTTGAAAAAGGTTCGCTTATTGAAATAAATCTACACCAGTTAGTACTTCGATTTCCAGATGAAAGCTCATCAAGCTCATCTTTCCAATAAAATATGTCGTTCATCAAATTCGGTAAGTTATAAGTAATTATAAAGCTACTATTTTTTAATTAATTATTGACATTTTTGAACCCATTTTGGCAAAACCTATTCAAGAATCTACTTTCTGACAATGTTCAACATGCACATTTTTTTACGTTTTGAACGTTTTAATTTGGTTACATATTTACCTAGAAATCAAAAAATATACTAATCAATATTATAAAAGCAATTTTAAGAGATATACGATTATTTTTAATTTAGGCTAATTTAAACGCCATTTTGAGATTATATTCGACTGTATTTCACCAAACATCAGGCGGCATCCGAAGCTGGAAATCGAAGCGAAAATTTTGAAACCCTTATGTATATTTACATCATTATATATTTCTTACCCCACCCCCACATGATCCTATATCCATCACCAATCGTATACACATCGAATTGTGCTAATTTACTACAAAGTTACGCAAAGCAGCATCTACTATCTAAAATATTTACTGCGTGACTCTTAATACGTCCCTGCCGAATGTTACAGCGTTCGATGATCACGTGGTCTTGTTTATGTCCGGTCTATCTCTTATCTGAATATACTGTAGTGACACAGGCTATTCGAGATGTGTTGATCTGTAGCGTGACTATTATATCTAACATACCCAACTGGGATCAGAAGGTTCTTAATAACAGAACGGCTCTCAATTGGACCAAAGGTACAAAGTTTACCCAACCACCCTCAGTCTCCAATTTTCACCCCTCAAAATATTCTGAAGATGAGCACGAGTTTCTGAAATGTCAAAATACGAAGTTTTTCGTAACTCCGCTGCCACTGGACGATTTTTGAAACTTGCAAAGGTTTTTCGTCCTTCCCGTAGTTTACTGCTAGTTTTTTCACAATTATCTGCTCCAACGGAGACTCTGAACACACCTTGCTCATTGACTAATACTTTTTCAATTCAGAATGCTAGAAGTAGCCCAAAACAATTAGGGAACAATTCGTTCATCAGGCATTCTTGCTGGATTCAATTGACTATTGCAGGCGTGAAGCAGATACATGTTGCATTTTTCATCAATATCAACCATGAATAAACGGAAATTAACGTGCCTTTGGCTCTCAAAACTGTCAGTGAATGAAACTGTTTACAAGTAGGATTCCTTTATAACACGGCGTCTCGCGCGGAAAAACTTTATTGAAATTAAATACAGTCCCACTTAATCGCCTAGCTGTAATTAGATGAAAATCGGGTTTTTACGACGAAAATGATTATCGCGGTTAAATTATATTATACCGCTTGAAGTTTAATTCACTTATATAAAAATCCATTGGTGATTCTAGTGCAAATGAATTTTCACAACATCGCAATTCATCTTTGTGGCACACTTATATTATGTGATGGGCAAGAGGTATACGTAGAACTACAGTGATAGATTACTCGAAAAGGTAAGCTTAGACAATTATAAAAACCTGGAGTTGTGGTGTTAGGTATACCAGTCATTGTCCTTGTTGAACGATTTATAACTGGTCCCTAAAATAAGTGGGTCAGACGGCGTCATTCGATATTTTAATAGTTAATAGTACAGGGTGGGCAAAAAATGGATGAAAATTAAATTGAAAAAGGCCAAATGTCAATTTTTTCAAAAGAAATCCCCCTTTTTGTAGTTTTATCATCTTGAATAATAAAAATAAGGGCAGTTTCGTATAAGGTTACGGTACGGTTCTTTTATTATCGGAGTCGTGTAATATTTAAAAAATAATATAGATATACTAGGTGACATATAAATCCGAACACCCAGTGTAAATGGTTTTATTTTAATAAAAGTTGGTGAATGTATTTATCTTACTGTAAATAACAAGTGAAAAAATTTTCAGCCTTATCAGTTGGACATGCCGGTTTTTATACTGCTTTTTTTTAATTCACTAACGCTCTAAAAATGAATATTTCAGCCGCAGTAAAGAATCAACGTTGGCGGATTTTGGAGACCTGTACGATTTCGTCAACTTAGTGAGTTTGATAGGGGCCGTATAGTGGGACTTCGGGAAGCTGGACTTTCTTTTCGGGCAATTGCAGTTAGAGTGCAAAGAAGTGTAGACACTGTGGTTAGGTGTTGTCAGGCATGGCTTCGAGAACGCCGTACGCAAAGAGCAAGGGGCACTGGACGCCGCCGTAGAACAACAGACCGTGAAGATCGCCGCTAAGATTATTGGCCTTAAGGGACCGTTTCTCCACTACCAGGTCCATTGCAAATGAATGGTTTGCAGAACACGGAAGACCTATTGGCATGCGAAGTGTTTACCGACGAATGAGAAGTTTTGGCTTGTTTTCATACCGGCCACACTGGGTCCTCCCTTTAAGTCGAGAACACCGACGTAATCGCCTTGAGTGGTGCAGACAACGGTCACTCTGGGATCAGGAATGGAACAGTATTGTCTTTAGTGACGAGTCTCGATTTTGTTTAGGCATGCACGATGGTCGTGCCAGGGTTAGACGGCGACGTGGTGAAAGGAGGAATCCACAGTTTTTTGTTGAAAGACATGTTCATCACACTGTTGGAGTTATGGTTTGGGGTGCTATAGCTTATGGTTCTAGGTCACCTTTAATCTTCATCAGAGGTAACATGAACGCGTAGCGTTATATCCACGAAGTTCTAGAACCCCATCTTTTACCCTATCTTGACACCCTGGCAGATCCAACTTTCCAACAAGATAATGCCCGACCACATGTTGCAAGAGTCACAATAGACTTCTTTCAACATAATGATGTCACATTGTTACCATGGCCACCAAGATCTCCCGACTTATCCCCAATTGAGCACGTGTGGGATATGATGGGTAGGAGATTGCTCAATTTGCAACGTCCTCCTCAGACTCTAGAAGCACTTCGAGAGGAGTTGGTGGTTGCCTGGAATGAGATACCACAGGAGGACACTGACCACCTGATCAGAAGCATGCCTAGGCGCGTTGGAGAATGCGTAGCACATCAGGGTGCATCCACACATTATTAAAGGTCAAAGGGCTTTAAAGCAGTGCAATCATTTTGAAATTTTTATCATTTACTTATTATGCTTCATTAAGTACTTATACAAAATTTTATTAAAATAAAACCATTTAAACTGGGTGTTCGGATTTATATGTCACTTAGTATATTTGCGATATCCTATACGATGGAGCACCGACGTGGCAGTGAATATCGCGCGGACGACCGAGGTTCAAGAATACGAAATGCTAATTCAATTTTTCTTTTTCCCTCTATTTTTATTTGCAATACATGCACCATATATGAAAAATGGCATCAAGTAGATTGACTCTATATGTCCTAAGCCTTCGTTGGAGGTTTCAAAGAAAAGGCATGAGTCAGATCGTTTCAAAAGGCGGAATCGAATCATGATTAGGTAGGTTCACTTAGGCACGATAAATATTCGATCTCTGCATTTCGAAACTATATTGCTACAGTAGAACGCTTGTTTCAAAATTTAATCAAAATCTGACCCAAGTTATAGCGGGGACGGGGATTAGCGGACAAACTGACAGACAGACGGTCAGAAAGAATTTTTCAAGTAACGATAGTGCGTTTTAATTGATCGGAAATAAAAAATGTAAAGATATGAAGTTCAACGGAGGTTCTTAGTACTTTCGACCAGTAAAAATAATTTTTCGAGAACCATCCAAAATTTCGGCTGGCCTTAAGGATTTTTGCTTTCTTACATTAATTGTCTCGGTGCCAATATAGTACTTAATAAAAATGTAATAAAATTACTTTCCATAGTAGGATTTTATGTGTTTTGATTGTCAGTCATCACCGGTGATGATGTTTTCCCAAGCAGGGCTGATTGTTCAATACTTAAACACAAAGGTCTTCTTCGTAAATACTCTTGCCTTTTCATCATGTAGGCAGGAAAAACATGTTCTGGAATGTTTAGGGGCAGCATTTAATTACAAAGGACAAACGTAAACACGCTTTTTTTCAAAAATCGATCATGCTGAAATTCAATTACCTGCTTGGTAAAAAATTGGGTCTGCAGGAAATACGTTAATTTTAATGACTTCAGAGAAGAATAATATTAGCGAAAACAATCGAATTTTTACATCGAATTCTATAGGGAGTACTTTGCATCTAGATAGAAGCTATATGGAATATCGGGACCCTTCGAAACTTGTAAACCTTTTGGAATTTCAAATTTAGAAAAAAGCTGATTTGCTTTTAACAATTCGATAAAAAGTACGAGGTTTCGCCTACTCCTATATACTTTTGTGGAAAAAAAACAGATGGGGGTTGTTATGAAGTTACTCATGAGGTCCATAAGCATGGTATAAAGTTGAGAATGTTCTTCATCAAGCACACAGTTGTGAGAATTATGGCAGATAACAGTGGCGTTCAAGATCTTATAGCCGTAAAGTATTAGATAACATTTCAAAGTAAGTTATCTGGTTCATTAGAGTCTTTACCTTTCATAGAATCGTTTGATTCCAAAGACAGCTTCATATTTGAACATTTTTTAGATAGAATAGTAGTATTATATATATATATATAAATATTATTATATATTACCAAAGGATTAATAACATCGGTAATAGAAAAAAAAAAGACTATATAATGTAATGAAACTAACGCCAACTACAGAGAATACCGACTGCTACAACCAATATAAAAATAAATTTAGAGAGCTTGTAAGGCAAACCAAACGAAAACATTACCTAAATCTAAATGAATCGAATAATAACTTAAATGATCCTGAGCGGCTTTGGACAACTATTGATGAGATTACTGGGAAAACAAAAGTTAAAGAGTGTGTCACTGAGTTAAATTCAACATCGGGAACAATATTAAAAAATACTCAACAGATATGCGATGAATTTGTACAATTCTTTACTGACATAGGCGAAAATTTAGCAAGTAATATACAAGCAAATGTACAAAATACTCAGCCTCCAAAAAGAACTTTGAGCTCATTTATTTTGGATAATGTCGAGCAATGTGAAGTATACACCACTATTATGTCCTTAAAAAATCGGAAAAGTCCTGGATTCGATGGTATTAAAAGCGAGCATTTGAAAATTATAGCCGAGGACATAACAGAACCACTCACTTACCTAATCAACAAATGCTTTGAATCTGGCATATATCCCTCAATTTTAAAAAAAGGTAATATAATACCGATACATAAATCAGGAACAAAAACAGAAGGTTTTTGAAAAAGTTTTATCTACTAGAATGATTCGATACCTCACAAAATTCAAAATTTTAAGTGAAAATCAATATGGATTTACAGAAGGGAAGGCTACATCGGACGCAATAACTAAAATTGTAAATCAAATATATCAAAATATTGATAACAGAATCCATTCAATCTGCATTTTTGTTGATTTAGAGAAAGCTTTCGACACAGCTAAAAAATTATTATTAGAAGCATTGGAGAGAATTGGTTTCAGAGGAAACGTGTACTCACTGATCGAAAGTTATTTGTCAAATCGCCCACAATCTGTGCAGATATCAGGATCATTTAGTAAAGAAATGTATATTAAGTGTGGTGTCCCACAAGGAACTGTCTTAGGTCCGCTGTTATTCAATATATATTTAAATGATATTTTCCAAATTAATTGTGTTTTTCAAAATAACTAGTTTTGCAGATGATACTGCAATATTATATGGAGACACTGACTGGTCTGATCTGAAAAATGTAATTGAAAATGATTTTATCAAAATTATTCAGTGGTTTAACAGTAGAAAATTAAGCATTAACTACTCTAAAACACATTTTTTACCATTTGGATCTTATGCTAGACATCTGCCAAATTACACAAATTTCTCCTTCAATATTAATGATCAAAAAATGCAAATTAATAGAGTGCCCAACATTAAATACCTTGGAGTGGTCTTGGATCCTCACTTACGATGGGACATCCATGTCAATTATATTTTAAAGAAAGTTAGATTTGTATCCTACAAAATTAAATACCTTGGGAATATATTGACAGAAAAATATCTTCGAACATTATACCACGCACTGATTGAGCCTCATCTCACATATGGTATATTAGCATGGGGAGCTGCATGTTCCTCACATATCTATAATTTAGATGTTTTTCAAAAAAGTATTCTAAAAATGATATTTAAAAAACCGAAACTTTATCCCACTGAAAAATTATACGCAGATGTTCGAATGTATGATATAAGACAGCTTTATTTCTTACACAGTATCACTCACTACCATAAATTTGTAAAAACCGACCAAAAAATTAAACATAATCATTATACCAGGTACAAAATTCCTGGCACAGTAGTTCCTCAACCGCATAAATCTATAATGCAGCGATCATATCTCTATTTAGCGCCTAAATTTTATGAAATTATACCTAAAGACTTAAAAGATTTACGTTTCGGAAATTGTTTCAAAAGAAATTTAAAAAAGTGGCTACGTTCTATATCTAGGACTGAAATTCATAAACTCATAAATACGAACATCAACTAAATACATAATCTACTGTAGCTAATTTTTGTCCTTTTTTGTCATTTGCATTCTACAGTTTCAACTTAAATTATTGGTCCATGTACAGGCGATGCCTTCTATTGGGCCTGTTTTGATTTTATATTTATTTACTCATATTGTTTGTTATCTTTGTACATTGAGTGAATAAATATTATTATTATTATTATTATAGAGGCCATACATGTCATACATCTACTGAACGAGGTCGTGGCAAATGATTATTTGAAGATTGTTGAACTTCTTCCAATTTAAGTGATTGTACACGCGCTTAGGAATATTTCAGTACCGATTGTCGGGTGGCGGTACAAATCCGCCAACGGACCACTTTGGTCTAATTAACAACGTAAACAAGTAAAAAAAGGTGGTAGACAAGAATGTCTGCATGTTTCCTCACCTAAGCTACGCAGTCCACTTTCTTCGCTTTCAGTTCACAACCAGGAAATTAATGATGATGGATCCCCCGAGTAATAAGAATTCCAGACGTAGGCTCACTCTATTCTCGGAGTGTCCGGGGTAAAGGGTGGACGTGAGGGAACAACACCGATGATAAAATCTTTTGCACGAACATCTGCGGGATTAACAGCATGCTGTTTAGCACTATCTGTAGTCTAATCGTCCAGCCATGGTTTTCTTGGCGGAGGCCAAAATCTCAGATTTTGCCCTGACTAACCATCTTAGCTTTCTCAATTACGAGGTGTACTCCATCCTAAACAAAGATAAGAGTTGTGGCTTTTTCCCGCCGCAGGTATTTCTGCTCCAGAGATGTTTCTTTGAAATCAGGTCTGGCCACCCATACCGCACTGCTGTCATGTTTCCCCTAGGTAACTCAGACTACGGTGATGTGGAGGTCAGGTTTCGGTCAGAACCGGCTGAGGCAGCAGAATCTCGCCCAGGGAAATGGCTCAGACGTTTCAGCGCCTTTCTTTGGAGAGATGTTTATATGCTTAAGTTTCTTATTAGGCTGGCGTTCACTGTGTCAAAAATATTCAAATAAAATATTCAAAAAATCGAGTATAACTGTGAGAAGATTATACTACTTATAATGCAATTATGGTTGGAAATACCACAAAGGCTGGATACAAGCATTATACAAAGAAGATATTTTATCTGTATAGCAGCAGCGTATCCTAAAGCTAAATTATTATTAATTTTGCTTGCAAAATGAATTTTTTAATCTTTCTGCTGTGTTCCGCCAGTGCGTTCAGTTCTTGTTGGCATTTCCAAATCAGTGCAAATGTCACTCTAGGACTTCTTAACTATATGAGTGACGCCTGACTGTCACTGTATATGCGAACCTTTTATTGTTATATGCTCGCTCATTATTTACTCTTGCACAGTGCAAGATTGCATTTATACTTCTGCCTGAAATACAAAGGTGTGTCTTCAAAGCGGTATACTATACCCAGGATTGCACCTGTTCCCATATATTTATGCTCCCTGATCAGTCTTTGAGCCGTCTGTGTACCAGGTAATTTCCCCTTGAAGGTTGTGCCTTTGGTGTTTCGTCTTCTATTTTGGTCTCGAAATTTTTTTTTTATACAGATCTGAGAGCCATGTGGCCTTTCCTCGCATCAAATATGTCACTTTCCACATGTTTCTTCATTTGGTTGTCTAATGGCAGAACGATGTCTTATCTTTGGCCACCATAAGATGCATAAGTTATCATGGATCTTACTACCATTATATTCGTCCAGTGCATCATAGAAGGGCTCATTCCCCATGTTTCGCCATGAGGGAGTCTGATTTGATCTATTTGACTTCTCCCGACAGTTGCATCCGTTCTCCCAGAAGGCATAAATGTCCCAGCCACTCTAATTTCTTCCTTCTGGTCAAAGCAACAATAATGTCTTAGAGTGAATTACGTTCAAACCATCGTTTGAATTTGTGACCATATTCAGAGCCCTTGGCATTTTGTCTCTGGCTGTGGTGTTGTATTTGCCTTGCTATGTGATAACGAGGTCATCCGCATATCCTAGCGTTTTGTGTCCGTCTGGGTCTAGTTTCCTCATTAGCACATCTACTACCACCAGGTTCCACAGTAATGGGGATAGTCCATTCCCCTACGGACCCCCCCTCGTTTTACTTGAGCCACTAAGGTCTCTTCCATGGGAGTGTGTGTACCTGTATATCAATATTCCTTTTAGCATGCAGTCTATACATGTGTAGAGTTGCACTTCCTTGATTTCTAGCTCATATTGTGCTGTCTATACCAGCTTTTTGTTGATTTGACTGCTGTACACTCATACTGGTCCGAATGCAGAGGGCTGTTTGCCAGAGTATTATCCCGTTTATGTCTATTCATCAGATTTTACCACTTATAATGCAATTACGGTCGCAAATACTACAAAGGCTCATTACTGTATATAAACAATCTGCAAAGAAGGCCTTTCATCTGTATAACAAACATCTCCAGATACCCTGGTTTCAGCAGCAGTGTATCCTAAAGCTGAATTATAATTAATTTTGCTTACAAAATGCCTGAAAGTATTGGTATTGTGTCGAGTACCCCATATTTTAAAAGTTACGGCTTTCGTGAAACTTCGTGAATACTTAAATGGGTATTAAAAGATTTATTCGCCGGCCGTCTGAAATGATCTACTACAAAATAAAGAATTTGTAACAGTAAGTCAATCAAGACGGATACTTTAGTAATGATTGAAAAGATATACGGTTTTTGACTTAATCTGGTTAATTACTTCCGAATCACATATGATGGTGGTACAGTTCTTAAAAAAAAGATTGTTACCAAACGGGTTGAGGCAAAGTGTCAAAATATGTAGATGAAGTCTACCCAAAAGCAATTTCTTTCTCATCCTGATGACATTCACAGAGCGACAAATCTTGTTCACGAAGTGAGAACTGTTCTTCGTATATTCCGCAATCAGCAAAGGAACTACTTTCTGGCGGGGATGTTTCGTCTCTGGAAGGTTGCAATGTAGCTCAGAAATGGGAAACGAGAACAACTCCTGCACGTCCACATCCCCTCCTATGAATTGGTCCAAAAAGGATTTCCCTTCAGGCGTCGAAAACCTTTAAAATTCTTGCTTAAAGGCAAAAAATTTCGGATCTTAATTTATAGTTTTGTCGACAATACGGCCCATGAAAGCCGGTATCCCTCAGAATTTGGTTCTTTGACCAATACTTCATTCGCTTTTAGTTCATGATGCCCCTTGCCTCAGCAACTCTGAAGTCAATCGCTATACTGATGACACTGTCCTGGTGGATCTGTCTGTTCTAGGAATCTGATTCACGACAGGCTCCAAAGTGCGTTGGTTATCCATACCTATTTATGCTGAAACAGCTGCACAGGAATAGTCTAAACATCTAGGTATTGCGCCTGATAAAAAGGAGTTTTTCTACAACTGAGAGAAAAAGTTTTTATGAATAGATTTTTCGGGAGCTATGTTCCACTTTTCAGCTCACGGATTCCTGTATGTTGACTATTTATACAGTAGTCTTGTCGATTAGATATTTCATATACTATATAAACTTTTTAGAACTGGGGAAAGGCACTTGTAACAGATTATTCTGCATTGTCAATAAGTTGAAATGTGTGAGAGAGAGGGGGGGAGAGAGAGAGATAGAGGAACTTGGCAGTCCCGCCTGCCATGTCTATAATAGAGTACCAAGGTTTATTGGCTTTTATACTCCTAGTGAATTTAACTCGCACGCAGAAGTTCGCTTAATCAAAATAAATGCTACAAGATACTTTCGAAAAAATACCACCCATTCAATCCTACATCATTTTGCATCTTAAATTCAAATATCTAGCCTTGAAGTTCAGTAAACTCTTATACAGAAAGAACCAAAGTGGAAAGCGAGTTCGGTGAGAAGAATAAACTTTTAAATACTTGAATATTGAGTAATCAATGTCTCAAGAGCGGTATGGTTGGAGTACGGGTAGGTAAAATTATTCCTACCGGCAAAAGCGTGAGAAGCTATAAGAAAAATGCATGATCGAAATATCCCAATAGGGTCTAGTTTCTGAGGTATCGTAATCCAAAGGTGCAAAAATATTGATTTTTATCTATATTTGAGTGATTGAGTTTACTTAAATATCTTTTTTTTTTCGCCTATATGTGATACATTGAAGGTTTCATTTTTCTGAATTGCTTTATTTATATATTTGATACTTTACACGTTATGATTACGTGTGCATCAAAGTTGTGGTTTGGATAATAATAATACATCAAAAATTCAATAGCAAGTTGACGTATTTTGCTGAAATAAGAACCGCCTACTAAAAAGCCCATAAGTCCTCAACAGTAAATCTCATCAAGGCCGATTTCAGCCTTCACTAAGAACGTAAGAACGAATTCAAAGCATTGAATTGCACACTTTTTTAAAATTCTTCTGACCTAGATAAAAAAAATGAATAATTCAAAGTGCCATGTCTCAACGAAAGAAAATGTTATTTGAGCCATCTGAACAGCATTTGAGGGCACTACGTCACTGCTCCGATTTAAAACTGAAGCGCGGTGGAGGAAGGAGGTGGTAGCGGCTCGACTAGCAACATCAACCTTCCTGAGAGCGAATGCATTTACAATAATTGATAGTGTAGTTCGCAAATGAACTAGTTCAACCGAACGATTCTTATGACTCAACTATGTGAACTAGTTCATCATTCCTCGAACTACTTGTTCTTTCGTTCATCACGAACGACTGGTATTACACAATCCCGATAACCCACTCGAACTAGCGGGATAGAAGATAGGATACAACATCCAGCCTATCATGGCAAACAAACTTTTTCGAATCGAGATACGCATATCCTCTAATTTTTTACATTTGACTCTAACAACTCAAAAAATAAATATTATTGCGATCGGGGAGTGATAAGCGGTCAAACTTATGAATATGGAAGTTAATAGGGAAACCATGTATGTATTTCAAAGCCTAATTCTCATTCGTCAAATAAAACACTGCTTTATTTGTATCTTATATTTCTTAGATAGCTATCATTAAAAGAACATTACTCACTAAATTTTCTTTTCAAAGCTTTCTTTTTATAGTCAGGATATTCCTATCTATGTTCTTGTACGCAGTGTAATGAAAATTGTTTTTGTTCCTCATCAGCTGTGATTAAGCCACGGAAGTCTTGCCTTAACTGGACTGCTCTTTCTGCCGTAACGTTAATTGCTCTGAGCGTTTGTACCTTACTCTTAGCGTATTACAAAAAATCATTATTTGGACACGAAGTTGGACACTCGTTGAGTAAACTGTCATCAATTTTGAGTCGACTGAACAAGGACTTGCTTCTGATTGAAACTAAGTTATCGATATTTTGCTCTGAAATGAAAAAACGAAGATCTAAACATACTGGTTTCGTCCGTCCGACTACACACACTCAACTATGGACATATGTTTTGTGCTCTTTGGCAACTCATCAGCATCGTCTAGGCTTGGCCTCAGGTCAGGACAACGAACGAAAGCATAGCAACTAACCTCTACCTGAGGTATAAGATCTACCGAATCAAGACATCTATTGCCAGAATCGCAGTTCATGCGGGCTTATTTTAAAAGTCAGCATATTATATCGAAGCAGTAAAACAAGACAAAGGAAAATTTGTTCATCAGTCTTATCATAAAGTGGGCCAGAAAGTTCTTCCTTCGATGGGATATAGCGATTACCGTGGCCTGATGAACTTTCTTTGGTTAAATTACCAACAATTTTTCTTTAGTTTCCTCACCTACCATAAGCAACCAAGTAAGCAGGGTGTTGTATAATTGGTTGCCTATGTGTGATCATGGTTTAGTTCAAGGTGACCGAACAGGACAAAATGAAGCTTATATGAAGTTATTAAAGAAGGTAACAAATGTTGTTAGTTACAAAGGTCGAAAGAAATAAAAATTATGTAACATTCATACTAAATGTCACGTATTGAGATTATACAAAAAATAAAACAGTTCAAAAATGTAAATGTAAATTAACGACAAATGCCAACTTGAAAACATTGTTTTTTGAACTTAATTGGCTTCCAGTCTGTTCCTTCGTTCTGACAAGGGTAATCTAGCCTTTGAAGGAAGTATTATTAATTAATTAAAAACAAAAAGCAAAAGCGTATCCCACATTATTTAAAATTGCTAGAAAACTTCTATATCTCAAAACTATATCTACTATGTGAGCGACAATTTATGTAGACTATTTAAGGCAACAGTACGTGGTGTTTCGTAGCGGCTACCATCCAAATACTATCCGTACTCGCGCTGCTTAGCTCCGCCGATCGTATGAAAGGCAGCATTTTCCATGGCATGATAACGTATGTAGATTTGTTGCGTAAAACAGTTCGTGCGCGAACTAGTTCCTGAAACTAGTTTGTTTTAGTGAACTAGAAAGCGCATCACTAATAATTAAAGAGCGGTGGTTATCATCGACGATTGAAGATTGAAGAGCGGAGGCGGCGACTTCATTAGTGCTTCTGATAGTGAATACCTTTGTACGGCGACGCCTGGTCGTTCTTGGGGGGAGCCCTGAATCTGCTCTTGAAATGACCTATTTTTTGACACATGTCTGCTTGTTATCGCTATCGCATAATTTAATTTCAAGCCCAGGATATCCTCAGAAAAAAGGATGCATTCATTATTACGTTGTAGGATGATAAGCAACTCCCCCAACTTCTCACAGCGTTCAACCTTCGTGGTTTGTCTGAAAATGTGGAGAATGATGCAGTGTAACACGTATGGCATCCGTTGCATAATTACGTCGACATTGCAGTGCAGATTCTGCCTTCCTCTCACTAGCATGCGACAATTGGAAACTGGGAAGGACCACTATCCAAGGTCACTCAGATTTGTGGTGGTCTTTTACACTTCCAGACATTTTGCAGTTCGCATTGATATGTGGACGGGCGCATTCAAGAAACTACGGAAATATGGCCGTACAAAAAAATGGCCTCAAGTAGGTTGCCTCGGAAAAAAGTTAACTACGAACATGAATGGTACAAAAAAAACGCAATAGCTCATTTTCGAAATTTTAAATGGATCAAGCGAGCCAAACAAGCCTATAAAATTAGCCCATAGTTCTCACCCATTTGATAATGCTGCGATCTAGAAATGTCTTCCCTGAAAGTATCTGGTAACGTCAGTTATGCTATTCTGGCCAACTAGAGCAGTGTGGCGGTGAGAATGGGAGACAACGGCAGGTGCGAACGGGATTTTGTGTGCACCGGTGTAAGTGTGTATCGTGCGGCAGGTGCAACCTAAACGCGATATGTCCGTTCTAATTCTCTCTAAAAATCAAAAGGGCGGGAAAATCTATAACGATTGATATATTTACTAATGGCTGCATAGAAATAGCGAGGTTGGTAGCATATATATATATATACTAACATCAAAAAATTGAGATTTGGGCATTACCCCTAAAAATGTTTTGAAAAATGATCAGGATCGTAAACGTCAAAAAACGAAGATAATTATCATATTTTTTTCGTTTTTCGTTCCACGCTCCGCCGCCACTAGACCGACTTTCAAAAACTACAAAGCTTTTCGCGTTTAGTATATTAATAACCTTGTGCTTCATCGAAATCAGAGCAATACTTTCCAAGTTATAGAGGGGTCAAGGACCGACAGACAGACAGACGAAAAGAGTTACGTAGTTTTTCGTAATCTATGTCATGTAACATTAAAAAAACGTAATATCTCAATTTCGAAATTTTTCGCGGTTACAGTACGTCCTAGTCAGTTGGCGTGTGAAGTAAATTGCTTCACTCCCGTGAAGCACTATTCGGTGTAGGAAAATCGGACTTTGGGGGCGTTCCACCGGTTGTAGCTAAAAACTAACAACAGATTCCTCAACCATGCATCCGATTTATTCAGAAAGTGGATATTTGTCGGATATGTGAATATGCAAGAATTTTTGGGAATAATGGAGGTCGATTGGAGCGCTCCTTGCTCCAAATTATTTGTGTCTAAAATTTAGATACACATGTATATTTTTTCAATGTTTACCAACGACAAGTTAATTTTATCCAATACGGCCCACTCCCAGCTCCACACTCTTTCCTTAACTTTGAAAGTGCCACCCCGTGATAACACATTCCTGGCAAGCTGTATCACTTTCGATTTTTTAACTGTAGAACTGAAGAGTCTCTTCATTTAGACTGTTGTACACTCTCGATACCCTGATGATAAAGGAGCGGTCGTATCGGCCATTTCTGGGTCTGAAGTCAGGCGGGTCTGTCTGGTAGGCACATCGTGCGGCGGCATCATGGAAAAGAGCTCTGATGAGCAAAGTCAGTTGGCGCAGCGGTAGAAGAGAGCTTGGTCGTCGTCGACGACGTTGCTAGATAAACGGTTCTACGGGTAGGGTAGGAAAAATGTTATGAACTAATTGAACGGACCTACTTGACGGACATACCTCGTTTAATTTCCTTGTTATACATGTTCATAATTAACTTTTTTCTTAGAAGACCTGACTTAAATATGCTGGTTTCATTTGTATAACCAAATATAGCCACCCACAAACAGCTGTTTCGTGCTTTTTGGCAAGTCATCGGCATGGTCTAGACTTGGTCTCTGAGATAATGAACAGAAACAAAGCAACTATCTACTATCCAGGATATAGGGAGCTGTCTTATTTCGATAGGGTCTATCTTGTACTGAACCTTTATGAACTGGTTGCGTTGGAAGTTTAGTCATCCTACTTGACGCCACTTTTCAGATATGAAAAGGCCTGGGTCCATACTATCCAGAGCTTCAGTATGTTCATTTAAATCCGGAACACCCTGTATGGTTCGCTATCGTCAGGTAGAATACGTTAATCAATGATAATGATGGTCATCAAGAAATGAAAAAAGTGAGACATTCGAGACGCCGTCGATCTCATTTGATATCAGATACGTTTTTTACGCACATGATTTACCCAAGGAGATTGTAGGTTCGCAAGTTTTTCTTCTTCTATTTGTTTGCTGTTAATCTAATAAGAGTTATCGAAACATTACTCCGACCTGTTCGTAAACGTCTAAATATGTATTCAGGTGCTCACCCTAAGTCTGCATCATCTATTTTATATTCTGTGGGATTTGCAAAGCGGAAATCTCCCATAATCGCATCAAAAATGGGAAATCCTCCACATTCATATTGACAAACTATCGCATGTTAGTCACGACAGCAGAAAGCTTTTCCTGATATTTACTCTCCAATCAATCATTCTGGGCTCTTTCTCCACACTTTACCGTGTTAGCCTTTGTTTTACTTTTATTGTACCTCGAACAAACGAACTTAATGCCCACTTTGCACCACAGAGTGTGCGCCAACTATGTGAATGATAAATGGAGCTGAACAAAAATGCGCTCAACAGCCTTTGAATGAAAACTTTTCAAAGTCTTCACGTGTAAGCGGTGTGTGCTCCCAAACAAAGAGATTTTGTTGATATTGCCTTGAGAAGCAGTCATAGACGTATCTATGGATCATGTTATCATGCCCTAGATTCAAGAATTGGCTTTTGAGAATGTTTCCATACCGAAGAATTGTAATTGCGGGAAATTTAAAAAAAAGATATATTATTACTTGACATCTGCAGGTGTTGTAGAGTAAAACGCAACGTTTTTATGTAGTATCTTTTATATGCTGTATCAGAAAAGTGCTACCGAATGAACTTGTATTTTTTTAATGTGTCATCTAATCAGACGTTTCTGACCATGGGGGTCCTATAGCAGAATTCAGAAGGGGGCAGGTTATGCTTACAGGCCCAGTTAAGTAGTTTAAAGCCGAGTTGTCAACTGTTTACAGCGGAGGAGAAACATCTATGTAGGGATGCTTTGAGAAGTACATAAAAAAAGACTCACGCCACTCGTTGTCCAAAAAAAAAAACGGGTACTATATTAAGAATGTTTAACTCTTCCAGCGAAAGTCAGCGAGGAGCATATGCCCCCAGATTGCATAACGCATACGCCCCCATAATGCAAACTGGTTGGATCTGTAATCTAGGATAACAAGTAAGACTTTTCTCATACACCCTGTAAATAGAAAGATATCACACGACTTTATATTAGACCCTACGATTTTTATATTGTGTATTTTTTCTAACCAGCCGTACATCGCGAAAAATCATGCCACTAATTTGGGTAAGTCTGTCTGTCAGTCGGTCCGCTAGCACTTGGTAAAGTGTCAGCGGAATTATGGTTAAAAAACGGAAAAAAACAAAAAGCGCGAAAACTTGTTTCCGAGGTCCCTGCACGGTATTGGAATCTTTTTTGAAGGATACAAACTTGGGAGGTTGCAGAGGGTGGGGGAGAATATATTTCTCAATATTTGGGTGTTTTGCTTCTAATCTTAATACATACACACATATTTCACTCATATACTAAGTGACATATAAATCCGAACACCCTGTTTAAATGGTTTTATTTTAATAAAATTTTGTATAAGTACTTAATGAAGCATAATAAGTAAATGATAAAAATTTTAAAATGATTGCACTGCTTTAAAGCACTTTGACCTTTAATAATGTGTGGATGCACCCTGATGTGCTACGCATTCTCCAACGCGCCTAGGCATGCTTCTGATCAGGTGGTCAATGTCCTCCTGTGGTATCTCATTCCAGGCAACCACCAACTCCTCTCGAAGAGCTTCTAGAGTCTGAGGAGGACGTTGCAAATTGAGCAATCTCCTACCCATCATATCCCACACATGCTCAATTGGGGATAAGTCGGGAGATCTTGGTGGTCATGGTAACAATGTGACATCATTATGTTGAGAGAAGTCTATTGTGACTCTTGCAACATGTGGTCGGGCATTATCTTGTTGGAAAGTTGGATCTGCCAGGGTGTCAAGATAGGGTAAAAGATGGGCTTCTAGAACTTCGTGGATATAACGCTGCGCGTTCATGTTACCTCTGATGAAGATTAAAGGTGACCTGGAACCATAAGCTATAGGACCCCAAACCATAACTCCAACAGTGTGATGAACATGTCTTTTAACAAAAAACTGTGGATTCCTCCTTTCACCACGTCGCCTTCTAACCCTGGCACGTGCATACCTAAACAAAATCGAGACTCGTCACTAAAGACAATACTGTTCCATTCCTGATCCCAGAGTGACCGTTGTCTGCACCACTCAAGGCGATTACGTCGGTGTAAGGGTTAGAAGGCGACGTGGTGAAAGGAGGAATCCACAGTTTTTTGTTGAAAGACATGTTCATCACACTGTTGGAGTTATGGTTTGGGGTGCTATAGCTTATGGTTCCAGGTCACCTTTAATCTTCAGCAGAGGTAACATGCACGCGCAGCGTTATATCCACGAGGTTCTAGAACCCCATCTTTTACCCTATCTTGACACCCTGGCAGATCCAACTTTCCAACAAGATAATGCCCGACCACATGTTGCAAGAGTTACAATAGACTTCTTTCAACATAATAATGTCACATTGTTACCATGGCCACCAAGATCTCCCGACTTTTCCCCAATTGAGCACGTGTGGGATATGATGGGTAGGAGATTGCTCAATTTGCAACGTCCTCCTCAGACTCTAGAAGCACTTCGAGAGGAGTTGGTGGTTGCCTGGAATGAGATACCACAGGAGGACATTGACCACCTGATCAGAAGCATGCCTAGGCGCGTTGGAGAATGCGTAGCAGATCAGGGTGCATCCACACATTATTAAAGGTCAAAGGGCTTTAAAGCAGTGCAATCATTTTGAAATTTTTATCATTTACTTATTATGCTTCATTAAGTACTTATACAAAATTTTATCAAAATAAAACCATTTAAACTGGGTGTTCAGATTTATATGTCACGTAGTATATATTTCCCCGTAAATTTGTCTTTAACAGAGTGATATAAATATTTTCAATCTCCGCGTCGAGCACGACGAAGATGGATGAGAAATATGTTAAAAGCTGGCCGCTGCTCTGGCGAAGCTTACTTGGTTTACTCATCGAAACTGTGCTTGCAACGTTGTCAAATGGGTGGCGACTGGGGACTGATTGTATGGGTTTTTTTGACTGAGTTAATCCATTCTATTCCATTGTTATACATGTTCGTAATTAACTTTTTTCTAAGAGCATTTTTTCAACAGCGTTGCGTGGAAGTGTAGAGTCAACACACCTGATGCCATTTTTTAATATGAACTTCCGCCACTTTATTCTGGCGCACCCTGTGTACATAAAGGGTTATCTTAGAAGCAACATTCAATGTACCTGTTAGAGAAACAGGGTTTGAATTTAAATGAGAGCTTACATAAAGGAAATAACAATTGTAAAAGGGGGTAAAGCAATATTTCTGAATAGAGCTGAATCATGATTGTCTTTTCACTTCCTCAGTAAATCGTAAACCGGTTTGCTTGAATACGCTCCAAAGATCTAATCGATATTTTCCAAATTTAGAGGTTTGTTGTTGCAGTAACATTGTATTGTCCTGCATTCTTTTACCTCCCACGCCATTGAGAGGAAATGCAATTGCGAAACATTTCAAAAATGAGATACTACGTTTTTTGGACATTATATGGCGTCTACATCATGAAAAATCATGTTACTCATTTCCCGCGCTCTATCTGTAGCCCACTAATGCTTGGCCCGTCTGTAACATGGGAAGTACCGCTCGGATTTTGATGATTTTGATTTCGAAATTGTTCGCGCTTGTAATACTTTCTCGCCAGTGGATTAGCAAGTAAAATGGGTCAGGTGAACTCCTGTAAGTCCTAACTTAAAGCTGACTTAGTATTTATTAGACGTTTTACTGATGTGTGTGCCTTGCAGGTCACCATACTTAAGATATTTTCCACTATATGAATTGCCGACTTTAGCATACTGGGTCCTTTCACTTAAATAATGTGTTAGTAGTGAGCAGCATTTCACGATCTACCTCATCCAAAGCGTTGGTCAAATCTATGAAGATACTTAGGCATAGAATGTTTATTACATCTAATGGCATACGCACACGCTCTTCCAGTAGATGATATCATCTTGTGTAGATATAAATTTGTCTCCTGACGCCGAACTGATTACCTGAAAGAATTTTGTATTTATCGATAAACAGTATCATTTCTCCTTTTGACAATATTCCAACTACTTTAGATAGGCTAGACAGCACCGGTGGCCGCAGTAGTAGACTCTTCGGCCTCCTGATAAGTCGCCGTGCGCTGTGCGCGTTCGAATCCCATCCCAAGAGAAATTTTTCTCTTGGCTATGGATGTTGTGATTGCCCGTAGGTGGTAGACGGTCTCTGACTGTCGAACACAGGGGCACCACCCGGCGGATCTCGTAGGCGGCATCAGAATGTGTGCATGTTGCATGCACACGTGTGGCGTCCCCCCTTTTCCCTGTATCCCCCTATAGCTCCACGGTACCCCATGGGTGTTTAGGCCTTAGGCCTTCGTGGTAGTTGGAGTATAAAAAAAGATATACTGGATATAAGGGATATAGGTCTATACATTTTTACTAAAGGTCTTACATGGGATTTATGTATAGGGATTAGTATTGTCTAATAGTGTAGAGATACTTGCGTTGTAGTGCAAACCAAAGTGGGCTCAATAATTGTGTTATTTATTTTGTAAATCTTATCCCCCGAATACTAATCGATATTCTACATCCTATTTGACGAATAGTTTAATCATGTAAAATTCAATACAAACATGCAGTAGCATGCTAATGAAAATGTTTCCCCATGGATGGATCGTAAAATCATGATGCGGGGATATCACAGGCGGTTTGGGTATCAAAAGGAATAAGCTTATCTTTCCCTGAATTTTCAATGGGAAAAATTAAATGACCCTCAAATAAAATTCTTTAAAGTAGATTTCAGTTTTTGATTCTGAACTAAACCGTGTGAATCTCCCATATAGAACCTTAAAAACTCATTAGCTGGGAGATAAGTACGAATAATTTCTGTCTAACGTCATAACATTATAAGACACACGTTTTGCAGACAGAAAGCTCCCCTCCCTCCGCCCTTCAAATTAAATGTAAACTCCCCCTACTTTTCAAACTAAATCTAAGCTCCCCCCGCTCTGTAACCACCCCCTTAATAAAGTGAAACTGTGGATTTTTTTTTGTAACTTGCAACTACGGAGGATTTTTTTGCCTATGCTGGGGAAATTCGTCTGACCCATCTGGCACCGCTGCTGTGGCGAATCATTAACGCATTAACATCTGAGCATGCGACATGATCAGCCATATCGTGTATCCGACGATCCATTACACATTCGAGTATTCCACCCGTATTCCATCAGCAGAGACACCTACCTGTATACAGATGCAACAAGACTAACAACACATAACATGTTTTAGTATACGATCGTGCCCACTCAACATTTCTGTCTGCCACAAGACATTGACTCATATTGTTGTATATAGGAGCACTAATTGATACACTAAAGTGTTAGGTAGTCGTGATTTTAATTTGTAGATAAATTCTGGCCCTCTATAATTTTAAGTTATCAGGTAGGCCTTTTTTGTCTACCTTTATATGAGAATTAGAGTCGATTAGATAATGAGTAATTACATTTTCAGACTGAAATGAGCTTATTTACATTTTTTTCTGCGAAATTCCGTTCGACCGATCCTTAATAATAATTTCCTGATAATTTTGCATATATGTATTTCAAAAAAGAAAAGTTCCCAATTATTTTTGTTACCAGACCACCCCAGAAAGGGAAGAGTAGATATACATTTATTAGCAATAACTGAGTATTTCATTTGTTATGCTGCACGTTTAAGTCTTTTTTGTCAATTTTTGTCAAACATTGTTAAATATATATATCTCAAGCTATATATATATATATATATATCGCTAACAAGCTGTTTAAGCTGTGAAAATGGCCGAGGTTTTTGAAGCTTTTGTCCGGCGTCGTTAATTTAGGAGATTGCAGCCCAAGGTAGGGGTTTCAAATCCCATCTTACTATATACATGTAGGTCTAATACCTGGAGCGGATGGGCGTATTCCAAATCATCTAAGGAAATGTAGTACATAGGTGGATTGCCTGAAACAACTGAAATTTCACTAGATGCCTAGATGGAATACAATCTTTTTAATAACAGTATTTTTTCTAGTTATCTTTATAAACTGGTACTTGCGTCTAGCAATAATTGGTTGGTTGAGACATCAGAAAAGCTTTCCGTGTTGAACAGCTGAATATTACCAGAAAATAAAACAAAATACACATAATTTTATCACTAAGACGTCCAATCAAAAAACGTTCACTTCTTCGCGTACATCAAGTTTTTTGAAGCAACTTACGATTTATAAAGCTCACCTTTACTACAAGATGATGAGAATGAATGTAAATAAGAAATTGTATTATTCAGACCCTTGGAAATTTTTGAGAGGTGGGCCACACCAGGGCGATCCTATTTCAACAGACGGAGATCTGAACTTCATTTAATTCCTAGTAGATCGAAAAGACCCAGAGAATATGCAACCTACGCGATAAATTTGTGAAGAAAATGAATGAAATATTTTTTGAGTCGTTACCACTATACCAATTTAAATAAAAGACGCTATCATCCCCGACACAGTACTATAATAACATTATAATAGCAAAATAATCTAATTAAAGCCTGAACTGTACCGTCTGATGTTACGCGTCCATTTGTCCGCATTGTTTGCATTAAACGGATGAACTTCTGAGTACGTCCACTGTATCTGCAGCAATCGAGTCTCTGACGCTCTGGCTCTTTGAATACTTATTTTTAGTGTGGCATTCAAATATTCTACATGTCCATTTCAAACATCCGCTTAGAAAGGCTGATCTTTTGTAGAAGCATTTTTGGGTGCAAATTCGGTAACTTGACCTACCAAAAATGTATACAAAAGTAAAACTTCCGAGTATGCCAATCCATATTCATAAACATATATATGGTGTGCCATTTGAATTCGTTTGAGAAAAGTACATTTTGCGTTCATAAGTGCACTGCATGAATGGTGCAAAAAAAATCACGAACAATAACTATGGAGTATGAAGCTCATTTTGACGAAAAGCTTGCTACTCCATTCGCAAAAGTGATCGATTTACATGCTTTCAAAATTGAGTATTTCTCCGACTGAAATATGTCGTAGCTCCAGAAGTAGCGATCCGAACCCTTTGGTATGCTATATTACATTTATTTCTTTCATAAACCCTATATTCAAATAAAAAATGTATCTGTTGCCACATAGATATGGATCACCCTGTAGAGCGCAGCATATTTTCTAACTCAGGAAGGTATATTTGCCAATAATTTTTACAAATAACTTTTTTAGATATCTTTTGTAATAACAGAGCTATCCAACGATTGCATACTAAAATCTGAACATGTACGAGTCCACACGATACAGGGTGATTACACATTATAAAACTTACTCTGTACTTGCGTCTAGCATCTGGCAGTTGCAATAAAACGTTAAAAAAAAGATTTCGTCTTTGTCACGACTACTATGTTAGAATGAAAGAAACAATGTGTGACATAATAAGCATTTGGAAAAAAGCCAATAGGATGAAGATATGTGGAGATATTTTGAATCTGTCATTGAGCTTCAACTGTTACATATTGTGTCAGATTTGAAAATTTTAACACTCATAATAAAATATTCAGCTTTTGTCTGAATTAATGAATGAACACGACCGAAAGCAAACAAGTTAGAGCTATCTACTTTATTCATATTGCGTTTGAAAACACTCCATAAAATTGATAGATAACTGTTATATAATATTTTAATTGGAAAAACTGTTTTCATTTTGCAGCCCACTGGATATGACTCTCTATACTCTATAAACCAAAACAATTTTTTGCGGAAATAGCTTCGGAAAATCTGTATACAGAAAAATATTTCAAAGCTAGTTCTACAATTATCATTTTTTACTTGGATATTCCAGTTTCGTATAATGAAGCTATTGATTTGGGTTTCACGAAGTTCAGATTATTGACAGAATTTTGCACCACCGCTGCTATATTAAAAGTGCTGAAAACGGTGACTTTTATAAACGATAGATTCAAAAAATAAACGGTAGATATATATGCCAATAGTCCGATGAGAAGTAGTTTTTGAAGCTTAAGAATAGAGCGAATCTGGTTGGTTGATATAATTAAAGAGGAGGAGGGATATCGGCTTACTAAACAAATCAAAGTCGTTGGTGATAATTAGGAAGTTTCCTATAGTAGAAAATACTGCTCGTTTCACTTGCACATAATAGGTAAATTTGACAAATTGGAAATAATTATTCCGACAACTTGAAATCTGAGGAAGTTATGATATTTTCTGTGTTGGGTGCTGTAGCCGACCGCCCTCGTGCGCAAGTTTCGACCATCACGTCACATTACACAAGTTCGGCTTCGGGGCCACGGCACTGAGGTGGCCGGACGATGCGATGGCCTTTGCATATCGCATTTATCCTTAGCAATCAAGATGACCAGTCGCAATATCTTGTTTGTGTCTTGGCATGTACTGCTATGCGATATTATAACTATACAATAATTAGTGGAAGTGGAAGGTTTCCCGCCGATTCCAGTAATTTTCGAATGGTGTGCATGATAATGATTAATGGTGAAACATACTATGCGAAACATTTATGCCAGAGCACGCATTGATATTCATAATTAGAACACAAAGAAATAATGCTACAACTTCCTATAAAAATGTCCAGTGAGGACCTCTACGGAGATACAAGCCCCTAAAGGATGATACCGGAAATTGGGTACTCTCAGATAACACTGATCAACAGCCAAAAAATATCCTAAATAAAATCAACAAAATATTACTATTTTTAATGTGCTAAAACCGGAATGAAACTTATTTTTTCAATATTAGTTCAAGTTTTAGAGATACGGTAATTATATGTGTTCCTGCTGTGACAGTGTTAATATACTGTAATTCACAAGAATGCACGTGCTACATTTTTATATTCGGCAAGGAAAGATGATGTAATCGGCATGATTGTGTTACGTTATACATACGTGTACATTATATTGTTTTATATTAGACATTTTTTCCTCAGTTGGCTGACAGCGTTCATGCAAGAAGTCTCGAAAGTGTGTAAACAATCCAGATCAGTTTTGTTACGTGTGTGGTGATGTGACTTTTGCGTCTCAGAGACGGTCTATTACTCCACTAATAACAAAGGCATATCAGCGTTATTTCGGTTGTAAACTAGGTGATCCGGACAAACAGTGGGCACCCCACATCTGCTGTAATACATGTGCTTCAAGTCTGAGGAGCTGGTTAAATGGCAAAAAACGGTCTATGCGCTTTGCTGTCCCAATGGTTTGGAGAGAACCTACAAATCATATTAATGATTGTTACTTTTGCATGGCACCTTGTGTTGGACAAGCCACAGGTATGCCCAAGAAGAAAAAATCGGTTATTAACTACCCAAACATACCATCTGCGATGAAACCTGTGCTTCACAGTGACGAAAATCCTATTCCAAAACCCCCAGAATCCTACACTTGCGAATCAGAAAACGAATCAGATCATGGCGATCGAGTGATTCGTCAGGAAGAAGATATGCCATCAACGTCAAGAGATCCTAATTTTATACCAAGCACGTCATGCCACCAACCGCACAAAATAACACAGTCAGAATTAAATGATCTTGTAAGAGATTTAGAACTTCCAAAATGTAAGGCAGAGTTACTTGGATCAAGACTGCAGCAGTGGAACTTGTTAGAAGACGATGTTTCGATATGTGTTTTTCTTAAACGCCACAAAGACTTAGAACCATTTTTCAATATGGAGAATAACTTGGGTTTCTGCAGTAACATTAACGGCTTACTGGCGGCTTTAAATATAAACTATAACCCAGAAGAATGGAGATTGTTTATAGACAGTTCAACATTGAGTTTAAAGGCAGTGTTATTGCATATTGGAAATATTTTACCATCTCTTCCTGTAGGGTATGCAGTTCACATGAAAGAATCATATGACAATATGAAGTACCTATTGACATGCATAAAATACGATGAGCACCAATGGCATATTTGTGGCGATTTGAAAGTTGTTGCACTTTTACTTGGGCTGCAGCTAGGCTACACAAAGTTGTGCTGTTTTTTGTGTGAATGGGACAGTCGGGCAAAGGCACTTCATTACACCAGACAAAACTGGCCTGTTCGTCAATTCCTAGAGCCAGGTCAAAAAAATGTACAGCATATGCCATTAGTAGATTCGAAAAAAATTTTATTACCACCACTGCATATCAAGTTGGGCCTAATGAAAAACTTTGTCAAGGCATTAGATAGAGATGGGTCAGCTTTTCAATACCTGCGTCAGAAATTTCCAAGACTAAGTGAGGCAAAGGTTAAAGAAGGTATTTTTGTTGGGCCACAGATTCGAAATATTTTGAAAGATACACAGTTTGAAAACACTTTAACAGGTATTGAAAAAACTGCTTGGAATGATTTTCGTCTGGTGGTCACTAATTTCTTGGGAAATAGAAAAGCTGACAACTATAAAACCCTTGTCAAAAATATGCTGTCATCGTATCAAAAGATGGGCTGTAATATATCTCTTAAGATACATTTCCTACACTCACACCTGGACTTTTTTCCTGACAATTGCGGAGCCGTAAGTGATGAGCACGGCGAACGTTTTCATCAGGATATTTCAACAATGGAAAAAAGGTACCAGTGAAAGTGGAATCCTTCCATGCTTGCAGACTACTGTTGGACTCTTGGTAGAGATGCTCCAGAAACGATCCATAAAAGAACAGCAAAAAGACAGCGCATATAGTGATTCTTATAAGTATATGAATCTTGTTACTTTTTTTAATATATCCTTAAAAATAAAACGTTTTCTTTCTAAACCGCAACTAATTTTTTTATTTCATTGTCATTTTTGGATTCAGCGCCCCAAAATTAACAAAGAAGTGCACTTTTCCCACAATTAAAAAACTAAAATTTGTTGTCCAGTGAATTTGAATGACACGAAATTTTGAAAAATTAGTACCCATTTGGCGCACCACAAGAGGATGTCTATGCAAAATGAATAACGCATTTAGATCGTCAGGAACGTACTGACCTTAACGAAATATTGTTACATACTGTATAATAATGATTCAAAAATAGTAATTTTTGGAAGTCCTGATCATATGATCTTTTTGTTTGGTTTCAGGAAAATGAGCCGATTTTGAGAAAAACACTATTTTTTCGTTCAACTCTACCATTTTTGTCCAATCTACTGGTTCCGCCATTTTTAAAATATAGTAATTGTGATAACAGATTCATAATCAGCGCCCCATAATCCCCACAGTATACATTTTTCAGATCAGTTCACCAAGTGTGACACTTTTATTGAACTTTAGGGGATCGACTGCAGTGTAAATCTATGGTAATAGTATCAAAGAAGGCTGTTTCTCTCACAATTGTCTCGTTTTCAAAAACTACTAGTTTTGAGCTATCACGGGGTGTAAAAAAATCAGCAATAATGCTTTATTCTGTCTCTGGGGATCTAAGTGAGTTAATTGTTGTATAAAAACACCACGATGTGAGGTTCAACTAGTTCCTAAGTGCTCAAAATTCCGTTAATTTTTAACGTGTCGTTAAAAAAATATATAGGAAATTGTCGCATTGTTTTTTTCCTTCATGTATCCAGGAGATTGACATCATTTCTAGGACACTATGTACGTTTAGTTCAAAGCTTTGTGTCTACTAAAAAATTCCATGGAAGTAAAAGTTTGTCTACCTTAATTCTTTGTACTGAGTTTCCTAGTGGTGATGCTTAGCTCTCAGGCTATACAGCATTTATCTTCATTTTATGAAGCTTTGACGTTCTGGTACTAAATATTTTACAGACATTTTAGCAAGCGCTTGGATAATCCTCTTATATGTGTATATTACATATTTTCCTAGTAAGCCGGTAGCTACTTTGGCAAGTGGAGCTCCTGGTACTCGAAATTATTCTCGGGTTAAGGTACATTACACATACATAAGTATGCACTTTTATGGCACACCTCTATTAGGCCAAGAAACAGGAGGTTTTTGTGTAACGAAATCCTACAATTTTGGCTACGATGATTTTTTTTACTAGTATCTTTAGATTATTGGTTTCTAATGATCAGTTCAAATTAGTGCAATGATAGAGCTGGTGGAGCATTTGCAGCCATTTTGATTAACGCCTTTGATAGATAACCTCGAAGAGCATCAATCCTATGTAAAAAGATAATAGATGCAATTCTATAGGGAATTTCATTCGTCACCGTTTTTTTTTGAAAATTTGTCGTATAGTCATCATATTACGAGACATTCTTTTTTTACAACGGGCTGTGTGCGTATTCTTGCTCAGCCTTTGACATATCTCTTCAATTTGTCATTGAAATATGCGACCTACTACTATTCGTCATTTGTTTATCTGGGCCGTCCGTAGGACCTTTGTCCATTAGTCACTGTCTAATGTATGTACGTTGGTCGAATCTGTCAGAAACCAGACAATGTCAAGGAAAAAGAGAAAGGGAAAGAGAAGAAAAATGGAGAAGAGCAAAGAAAAACAGAAGTGTTTAGTTTAAGAGGAGACACCCAGGCTTTTCGACTTGGTACACAGATTAATTAATTTTGAGGTGAATTAAACAAATTTTGATTCGGTTTTGTTAGAGTGTAATTTTAAGTTTACTAAAGGTTCGCGCTAATTTTTTATTACAGTGCGAGCCGTGGCCTTGAATGTTTACGAACTTTTTCCACTGTGTATCCACTGAGTCGCGCAACAGGGGGTTGCTGAGCGATTTCGCTTGACTATAACATCGCTGCGCCTGAAGCTTGACATAGTCCCTCAAGTAAGGAATGTCAAGGTCTCTCTGTCGTGTCTCGTTTGAGACATACCCTGGAGCGTTGCAAATTGTTCGCAAAGTTCTACTTTGCAGTACTTGAAGACTTTGCATAATGTGTCTTGGCAAGAAAACACCAAGCCGCACATGCATAAGTAATGGCTGGTCTAATAATCATTTTATATAGGCGAACCTTGTTTATCAAACTGAATTTGGAGGATCTACATAACAAAGGATATAGCTGCCGAAACGCAATTTGGAATTTTGTTTTCAAGACTGCTGTGTGTTTCTGCCAGGTCATGCCTTTTTCAAGGGTGTCACCGAGGTACTTGGCAGAATTTGTCCATGGTACACGATTGCCGTCTACAGATACCTCTGCTGCGACGTTTTTTGGTACAATAAATAGCCTGCGTTTTCGAATGATTAATTTTAATCAGCCACCGTTCCGCCCACTCTAGTACTTCTTCCACCACACTCTGCAACCCATCGTGAACCAGATCACCAGTACACGACTTGGTGACAAGTGCAGTGTCGTCAGCATAGAGGTAGACTTCACAGTTGCTGGGGCACTGGACATCATGGATAAAAAGCGAATAAAGGATTGGTCCTAGGACCGAACCCTGAGGAACACCGGCCCGTACTGGCCATGTTGTTGACAAAACATTGATAATTTTGATCCGAAACTTCCTTCCTTCAAGAAAGGATTTCAGTAATTTTAGAAGCCAAACAGGAAAACCCTTTTGGATTAGTTTATAAAGGAGGCCGGCGTGCCACACCTTGTCAAAGTCTTTTGAGACATCCAAAAGCAAGATTTCAGTACTCAAGCTGAGGGTGAACCCCCTGGTTACATGCTCGACCAGCCTAACGGCCTGTAGCTCGGACCGAAAACCGAATTGGACGTCAGGAATCACATGGTGATTTGACACAAAATTCTCAAGTTGACGATAGACACCTCTTCGGTGAGCTTAGAAGGAGCTGACAACAGACCTATGGGACGGTAATCCTGAGAAAATATCGAACCCATCTTCTTTGGAATCATGATGACTTCAGCCATCTTCCGCCCAGCAGGGAAGTACTGGATTCTGAACGTCGCATTGATTATTGTAACCAAATATGTCAGGGCTTTCGGCGAGAGCAGCTGCAACGCCTTGTTAGTGAATCTGCGACCTTTCGTAGTAAATGGAAATTGTCAGAGATAACACCTGTTTTCAAGGGAGTTGTCAGAGACTTATAGGCATATTGTGACTTTGAGTAATATTCCCTACTTTTTTGAGTTTGTTCTTTTTGATATCTTGTTTTCTCATGTTATTCAGACAGTATCGGCGAATCAGCATGGTTTTTATATAGGTAGATAGATCTACATGTAGTAGTTTGACATGTTTCAAGCAATACTCCGCTTCAGTTCTGGATAATGACGGGCAAGTTGATGTAATATATACCGACTTTTCGAAAGCTTTCGACCGCTTGGATCACGGTATTGCAGAAAATGTGCGGCCTAACATCTAGATTTTTTGTTTTTTTCCATTAGTATATTAGTGATAGACATTTATGTGTGGTTATAAGTCTGGTGCGGTTTTGGTTACATCAGAGGTGCCTCAAGGTTCTGTTCTAGGTCCATTATTAATTTATAATTCTTATTAGTGATACTGTGACAGACTTGCTTTATGCTTACGGTTTGAAATTGTTTAATAGCTTGTGTAGTTTAGGAGATTTGAATATCATTTATCAATGGTGTTAGAAAATAACAGGCATTTGAATGTCAATAAATGTTCTACTATGGCGTTTACACGTAGGGTTGAACCGACATGATTCACTTTTGAAATCGGTATCAGTCTTCCTCGGCGATAACTTCGTTGATTTGGGCGTGTGATTCGATCTAAAGCTTTCATTTGTTAACCACATAAATACAATAGTCGCTAAAGCATATAAAAACTTGGATTTATTATCAGAAACAGTAGACACTTCAGTAATACTAAAACATTAACTGTGCTTTTGTCAGATCTATTTTAAAATATTGTTCGATTTTCTGGTACCTGGCCTATGAATTACACTTACGTTGCAATAACATTGAGAGAATCGAGAAACGACGTTTCGTGAAGTACCTATGGTTTAAGGATGATCAAGTGAGCCCTGAAATGGGCATAATATTTCACTTTATTTACCTGTTCCGTGAACAAATGTATTGTTATTAATGTGTGTCAGGGTGTTAGAGAACTTGTTTTCAGTTCCACAAAAACAATCTTAGAAGGTGTTTTCAACTATTGGATGAGTTATACTTCTGTCTGTTTACTATAAATTTATTTTTTTAGCACGCTTTATATGTATTGTATCTAATTATGTAAGCGAATCTTTGAGCACAATTTTCACCAATTTCGAGAAGTTTAATTAATTTGAAACTACACACACGTATCAATAACCGATGAAAAAGCAATAATTTGATAACAGTTTTCCATTATCCTTATTAGGACCACCAGGATTGATAAATTGTTTAATACATCCTCTGTAGGGGAGTAAGAGAGATAGAGCTAGCCTGCAGTTTCGGACTTACTCTTTGTTGGTTTGAGCCATCGTCACAGCACAACGGAGGCAGATACTTTTTCAAGGTAGTGCATATTCATCGCGAATGTTGCCATTAATCCTGAGTTGGGCTTCGACCGTCCACAAGATGCAAGGTTGTACAGTCGATCACGTAGTCATTTATCTAGGCTCGCGACTGTTTGCTTATGGACAAGCTTATGTAGGGCCAATTTCACCAACAGTAATATTATGGACCAATGGGAAAATATGTTATCGAAATACAATTTGACGGAAGCTGTCAAACGTCTCTGAATATTAGTGATTTCTATTGAAATATTGAATAAAATCGTGAAAATTCGACTGTATTATAAACAAGATCACTTTTTGATTCCAACATGATGCTTTTGTACAAAAAATATAAAATACATTCCATTCAATTCCTCATCTTCCTTTACGTCATAATAGTAATTTATTAATTTATGGGTTAATGAATTTCTTCAAAGCAATAAAAACATTATACGTATATCCTCTCCATCCTAAAACACAGATAATATGTGTAAGACGTGTCAATCCCTACATCTCTCTGATGCTTAATGCAATGACTATGGACATAGACAAAAAATTATGAAAAATGTTTCACAGATAATGGCTTTTAAGTCCAAAAATCAAAAAACTAGTAATGTTTATTGTTCGTCTATTTTTCTTTTTTGACTAGCGGGAATATCTATCTGACACTCGCAGGGTTGCCAAGTCTAACGACGATCACGTCCCGTGGTGGAGGGTGCGAAATGAATCTTTTACATTTGCTGGTTTTGAATTTTTTTCGTGAAAATTTACTAGGTATCATGATTATAAGCATCTTTGGTAGATTGTTCGATCCGGAATGGGGAAGATCTCCTATTTATAAAAATGTTTTTGGTATCATCTAACCGTTGCAATCAGTGCACAAACACTGTGACATATGATTTATAGCATGACCCGCTGCCCTATCAATACAAATTTAACATACAGGTCGCCTAGCCGTGGGGATGCAGTGGTCGGGATGAATATCACGGCAGCAACTGATGATTTGGGCATGTCTGGTAACAACGTATGAAGTGAAACTCGCTAACTTCACAAATTTGAAGATTTTGTACAATTTCTTTGAAAATGATGAAAGATATGTCTGATTTGGCAGGGTAATGTCGCAGCCAAATGGCAGTCACTCTTTCTGACACAGTCCGGATCGAAAGATAACGATATTCGTGAAATGTATTGATACTTCTAAATATAGGATCGTATCGAACATCTCTACTGTCAAGATGTATAACCCAAGGTACCGATGGAGCTATTTTGCGGCGTCATGGAAATAATTTTAAATTTTCAATTGCGTTTTTTCAAGTGTTGTGCAATGATTTTGGGAAAAATGTCACCAATAGTCTTATAAAGCATAGTAGAGTATATTTCAACAGTTGGCGGAACTTACTTCACTGTGACCAGGAGGGTGAAACGGGATATTAATGCACAATCTGGAAACCCTGTCGCACCCTCACAAAATGGACGTTGATAACCACACAAGTCACCGTGTTATCATTGAATAGCATGGAATTAAACCTTCAGAATATAATATGTTTTGTGACTGGTACCAAGAGTTGACAGATCCCACACATGTATCACTCCTTGAAATGCAATAATTAGCTGTATTCAAATAATGTCTAATATAAATATAACCTAGAATGTGTACTCGTGAATAAAAAGAAAAATATGGCAAATTTGTACGTTTTAGGTTTGATGGTAGCTTTAAGGCGTATATTTGGGAATTTATTAATCGCTGTGAATATAGTGTGGATGTTTGTTCAGTTCCTGAACAACGAAAAATATTCAACTTTGTGGATGTATGGATATCAGAAAACCTGAATGGTTTTGTGGGAATATCAATCTAAGGTGCCATAATGGTTCTGATGAACGGCAAGTAAAAAATCAACAATATTAATTAAAACATGAATTTAATTAAAATCAAACATTTCTTAAAATTTTGACTGAATTATATGTAATTTCTTAATATTCAATAATCTGGTGATGTTTTAATGACAAGTTGTCATCTCATACTTTGACAGTATTTTGTTTTCAACATTTCATAGCTATTGGTTGCTAAAATTTGTTGATTGGAACTTGAAGCTCATTCGCTATATCTGACGGTCTGTTACCCTATAGGTGGAGAATAACGGACTGTTTTTGGTGAAATTGGGCCTAAGTCGTGTAAGATCTTTAGACGGTATTCGAATTGAAGGACTTGATTGCTCTAAGTTAATAGAAAAAACCTCATGCAACAGTGAAGCTTCAAATGAAATGATTAGATCACGATATGATTCGTAAGACATTTCAATACCACATATCCACAAAAAACTAATTGATGAATCGAACTAAAAAATGAAAAATAAATAACAGCTTAAAAAAAACTATAGCTAACCGAACTCGAAAGTAGAAAATTATTTTTAATTATAAAGAGTTTATATTACAGTAGTAGATGGTCGAACAATCAATCATAATTAATCACCTCAAAATAAAATTATAATAAAATTTAAGTTACTAACAGAATAATTCAATTCAGAGCGTGTGGTACATTTAACTACATTTTCGTAATAGATAGTTGCAAATAGAATGATTGTAACATTGTACATATCAAGCACCCCACGCTTTTCACTATGATTAATTATGATTGATTGTTCGACCATCTACCACTGCAATATAAACTCTTTGTAAATAAAAAATATTTTCTACTTTTCAGTTCGGTTAGCTATAACAGCGTGTTTTTTTAGTTTTTTTAAACTATTATTTATTTTCATACCTGTTATCTGGATTTATCTGTTCAGGCAGTGTATGGGTTCTAAAATAAAATAAAATAAATAAATAAAAAAATCCAGGGTAAAGTTATATATGTAATGATATTTCCGGTTATGATGGTTAAAATAAGAATCTAAGAGGATAAAACATTAGAATTTTTGTAGTGATTTGCTACCAAAATGACCTTTTACGTTGTTTATACACCTTGACGGTTCTTGAACTATAAAGAGGAAAAGTTCAAAATTCATATCAAAACAATCGCGCGATATACGAGTGTTGTCCACGTTATCGCATACCCCATTCCACCACCATTCGTAATCATTATTTATTATGAAGAACGTTAAAGTGAATCCATTTGGTTTTACCACGTGCAATAATGGAAAATGTAATACTTTTAGATGTTTTAATTATGAGGATCTATTGGTGATGTTGTTTCCGAGTAATTTCAGTATTCGTAGCAATGTAAGATGAGATGTAGTAGGTTTATGATAGCAATTCCTTTCCATTAAAGTCGTTGCAACGGTTGCTGAGAACACTCAGTGACAAAATGGACAATATACAGACTGCTGGAAGTGAGTGTCTTGCATTTTCATGAAGACATCCGAAAATATTGCATTTTCCATATTTATGTGTGGCAGTAAAGAACGGATGCACTCTAAAATGGTATTATTGATCACAGCTAATGACTTATGGAGCTATACCCACGTAAATATATGCTATTTATTGACAAGTGGACAACGTACGTAGAGTGCGGAGTGCCTTCGATACGAATTTTTGACTTTCGCTTATTATACTTGAAGAATCATCAATGTGATGAAATAACGTATTTGATGAAAATTGCTTTATTTTAAAAAAAGGATGGTAGTCCTTATACGCTTAGGATGTTAGTTTAGCCATTATAAGCTTCCATATCATTAGAGGTACCATTACTCTTAAATCTCTCGTAGTACTAAAGATAAATCCTGGGATCGCCATTGCCCCCCAACCCTCTTTGTATTTTGCTATACAGTCACCCATGGTCCATGAGCTTCAATAGTAACACCCTGTAAAGTACTGTCTCTATGCAATCCAATTCCAGAATATAACTCGTAATACCCAATAATCGTTTAAATTTTTCCACTGATAGCTAAATAAATGGCATGGACCATTTTTTCAATAATTCCATTAACGTCAAACATAAGATTAATACACGCGTTTGTGTGTAGGGTGGTAAAAGTTTTCTAAAAAAGCTGTAAATATTCATTTTCCACAGCAATTTTGTATTCAAAGAGAGCAAAGCGATGAAGAATTTATTTTTTATACCTTTGAGGAGAAAAGCAATTTGTTTTCTGTGCGCCTGCTAAAACCCCAAGTTAATTTGTTTTCACCAATCGGTCTTGTAGCTGGTTGGTAGTAGTACGTGAAACAAACGTTTTTTAAAGAAGAGGTAACAATTGGAATTATCTAGAGGCTAGATGATGATTGCTCTTGCTCTACTAATAAACGATCAACAATTGCCAACACATGACGTTTTTAAATATCGCTTGCAATGCAATTCAAAATATTGAAAGGACATAGATTTCTTAGATATGGTTCTACTCGTCATTGTCCATAGGACCTTTGCTCTTGGTTAAAGTCTTGTAAGTCACTAGGTTGCCCAGATACCAGACAAAGTCAGCGAGAAAAAAGTGAAGAAGAAAGAAAAGAAGGAGGGAGAGCAAAGAAGAAAGAAGTGCGTCAATTTGAGGGTTGCCCTGGCATTGCTAGCTAGTATTCGGAAATTTTAAATTAATCCTAAAATTAATTTAGAGATTGGGTATTCAAGAAAAGTTATAATTTACACACACCCCTTACCGAACTGTTAGCATGACGATCATCCGATCATTCCAGTGGCGTAGCCTAAGGAGAATAGTTCTAACACGATTAGGTACATAGTGACTGAGAATCGACGAGACAAATAATGGTCGGGTAAAGTGAAAGTTTTACACAAAAAACCCATGGAGAGTTAATAGGCAACGTTTACGACATACTTCGTGCACGACACAAAATACTAGGTGTTCATGATGCTGTTTTACTTTGTAGCATCTTAACAAAAGTGTCTGAGAGAAAAAAAATTCTGATAATCAATAGAAAAACATCGACTGACAGAAAAGAACATCCGACGTTTCAGAAACTGATATCAAATATGCTGTTTGCAGAGACATACATTCTTTTTTTAGATGCCTACCATACATAAAGATGCAGCTTAAATTGAAAAGGACTATAGTATTCCAAAAACTTCTATGAGGGTTTTAAAAATAAAGTTGAACTTTAGGTATTTAAAGAGTTCGAGGAAGTCATGTCTGATTGGAAACGATGAAATTGTGAAGAAAATACGGAAGGACATAGGCGAAAATAGAAAAATGTATGTATTATCCTGATCAAACTGGTTCGGCAATTTGTACCGCCATTTGGTTTATTAAATTGTGCCTGCACATCTTGCATGGTCATGGTCAGGTGAATTTTGTGATTTTTGTGCTTAGATTAGCCCAATATTGTTAGTTTTTTGTTATTATAATTTTTCTGTTTCATCAATGTGATCCGTATCGATCATTCTCAAGTTTATGTTTTAAAACTGAAAATTTTTCATTTATCCGGATACCCTAAGTTAATTTGTGATGTTCAAGTTTTGTCTCACATAATCATGGCCTCTGTGTCTAAGTTGACTCAACAAATCGTTTAATTAGCAATGAAAATCTGATGCTTTTTGTAAACGCTCAGAGCTTACATACATTTTTTGCTGTGGATTTTGATAGAAACATGTGAAATAATCTTTTTTCAAATCATCATCCAATCAAATAAGCCAAATGGTACAAATTACCCAAATTTATCCTACTATCCTCATACGAGTATGTAGCTACATTGTTATATACTCCTACATTTAAAATGTCTGGTTAAATAAATGAATATAAATGAAATACTTTGCTATCACATATTGACACTGTTATGAAAATTAGTTCGCACGTTCATGGAAAAATCCCCCTCCACCACTCCACCCACCGCGACTGCCATAGGTGACAGCGATGAGTCACTGCCAAGAATTTCGCACTCAGACTTTAACTCAGGAAAAAAAGGTTTGCTATGCGTTTCCTCTTGACTATAACGTAGCTGTGCTTGTTGTCTGATGTAGTGCCTTAGATAAGGGATCTCAAGCTCTCGGTGAAGGGTCTTATTGGAGACATATCATGGGGCGTTAGTGATTGTACGCAGGGTTCTGTTCTGCAAAACCTGCAGACTACGCAAATGCGTTTTGGCGAGAAAACACCAAGCCACACTTGCGTAAGTGATGGTCTTACTATCGTGTATAGCCGAACTTTGTTGATCAAACTTAATTTTGAGGTTCTATACTAAGTGACAATCCGAACACCCAGTTTAAATGGTTTTATTTTAATAAAAGTTGGTGAATGTATTTATCTTACTGTAAATAACAAGTGAAAAAATTTTCAGCCTTATCAGTGGGTCATTCCGGTTTTAATACTGCTTTTTTTTAATTCACTAACGCTCTAAAAATGAATATTTCAGCCGCAGTAAAGAATCAACGTTGGCGGATTTTGGTTCTTGACATCCTTTACGATCGGTTACGATGCCTAGAGTACGGAGACCTGTACGATTTCGTCAACTTAGTGAGTTTGATAGGGGCCGTATAGTGGGACTTCGGGAAGCTGGACTTTCTTTTCGGGCAATTGCAGTTAGAGTGCAAAGAAGTGTAGAAGACACTGTGGTATTGTATTGTCTTTAGTGACAAGTCTAGATTTTGTTTAGGCATGCACGATGGTCGTGCCAGGGTTAGAAGGCGACCTGGTGAAAGGAGGAATCCACAGTTTTTTGTTGAAAGACATGTTCATCACACTGTTGGAGTTATGGTTTGGGGTGCTATAGCTTATGGTTCCAGGTCACCTTTAATCTTCATCAGAGGTAACATGAACGCACAGCGTTATATCCACGAAGTTCTAGAACCCCATTTTTTACCCTATCTTGACACCCTGGCAGATCCAACTTTCCAACAAGATAATGCCCGACCACATGTTGCAAGAGTCACAATAGACTTCTTTCAACATAATGATGTCACATTGTTACCATGGTCACCAAAATCTCCCGACTTATCCCCAATTGAGCACGTGTGGGATATGATTGGTAGGAGATTGCTCAATTTGCAACGTCCTCCTCATACTCTAGAAGCACTTCGAGAGAAGTTGGTGGTTGCCTGGAATGAGATACCACAGGAGGACGTTGACCACCTGATCAGAAGCATGCCTAGGCGCGTTGGAGAATGCGTAGCACATCAGGGTGCATCCACACATTATTAAAGGTCAAAGGGCTTTAAAGCAGTGCAATCATTTTGAAATTTTTATCATTTACTTATTATGCTTCATTAAGTACTTATACAAAATTTTATCAAAATAAAACCATTTAAACTGGGTGTTCGGATTTATATGTCGCTTAGTATATATTTCAGGGGGAAGAGTTACCGAAACGTGATTTGGACTTTAGTTTTTAATGCTTCCGAGTGCTTCTGCCAGGTCATCCACTTGTCAAGAGTGACATCGAAATACTTGGCAGAACATTCCCATGGTACCCGAGTTCCGTTCACTGAAACCTGGTTCAAGGCGCCGCTCCCTTTTTTAGTACAATAGATAGAATGCGTTTTCGAATAATTAATTTTGATTTTGGATGATTATTATTAGAAAACAATGGTCAAGCAAAATCTCAACCATTTCTCGAATTAGTACAATTGCGTGGAAATTAAAAGGTTCAGTCGATATTGAAATGGAATGAAACATGTAACGTGTAAGATGTTAACATACCTAATTATATTTTGAAAATCATAATCATGTATTGTTAGTACGGAATGTGACATGGATGGCTTTCGTTCTCACCTTTGAGTGCCGCTTGTAAAGGAGGTAGGTAAAAACTGGCCTGTTTTCGCCCATCATATTTGATGCCCGATTACACAAAGGCTTTCGGTATGAGAGACCCTGAAATTTTGCTAGTTAAGCTGTCTGACGCTGCAGTCAATTTAATACCCTGTTAATTGTCAAATAGAGATCAAAGGATCAAAAATGACGTAATCAACAAATAAGGTATGGCAAGGTTCCATATTGAGTCCTTTACTTTTCTCCCTGTATGTATCAGATTTTCAATAATATGTCCATAATTGTACAATAATTCATCACTATGCCGAAGATACTCAAATTTATTTTCTTTTTTAACACAAAGATTCCAAAATGGTGGAGCCATTAATCAACGAAGCCTCAACAAGGCTAGTAGATATCTCGTGCTCGCATAACCTAAAAATTAATCTATTTAAATCTTCATTTATGAGAACATCGATAGAAACGGAAATTATCTTCAAAATCTATGATAACCAGCTTCCTATTATGAGTGAGTGTAAAAACTCGGGATTCTGGATTGACACAGAAATAAAATACATAAAGCACGTGAATTCATTATGTAGTGCATCATACTGCATTTTTAAGCAGTTTGATCTGTATGGGTAAATAATGTCTTCTTCACTAAAACCGAAACTGTGTAAAATATTCATTACGCAAAAAAGCAATTATTGTGACACTTTATATGGCCCCGCTCTACCATATAGTGAACAAAGCAAATTACAGCGTAATCGGAATTCGTGCACGAGATTTTCTTGAGAAATATGAAAGTTTGATCATATTTCTCATAAATTTAAGGAGCTTGGTATTACGCAGATTTAAGGCATACGAAAACTCCACTTATTTACACATAAGGTGTTAGCTACCAAACATCTACGATATTTGAATAAGAAGTTAGCGATGCAGCGACATAACTAAATACAAAGAATAGAAATATGTTTGTGATACATTCTAAAGCTACAAAAAACCATTTAGTTACAGCGTTATTAAATTATAGGTATAATAATCTGCCTGTAACTTCCCATATTTACATACTATTTAATCTTTAAGAGAGACTTGAGCTAAAGCAGTACGCTGAGATCTGATGATGAACACAAAATGCTGGAAAGATGGACTATCCTTGTAATTGGTTAATTTTTTTGGAGTTGTTAATTAACTATCTATTATTGAGTTATATGCATATATAAAATATGAATTGATTAAAAAAGTAAAATGGCAAATATTACGCAAAAACCTCCAAACTTGGCATGTTCATTGAACGTTAGTCATTTTAAGCCTTCCCATCTTCTGATCCTGTTGCATAGGCAGAAAGCTGAATTGCCACGCACCGCGACTACTATAAGGCGCTTAACACCTTGTTACTCCGATTTTTGAACTGCTCAAGGGTTACAGAACTGGAAAAAGCCTCATCAAACAGATTGTTCTCCAATCTTGGTATCATAGGAACGAGCGATCGTACAGGTTCTGGATGTACAAAGTTCAACAGAGTTAGGTTGGAAGGCAGAAGTATGGCGAATTCGTCTGGCAGTTTCAACGCGCCAAGATTGTCCGTTGGAGGAGTAGACAGCACTGCTCTAAACAGCATCGAGAATGGACGATGTAGTCGGAGCGGCAGCACCCCAAATGTGTGAGCAGCGCTCGAGGCTGGGCCTTATCAGGGCCTTGTACAGAGTGAGGAGGTTATGTGGAGAAAAGTACTTCTTTGCCCTAAATAAATAATGACTCATTCCCAGCAGTGATTGACGAGATGTATTTGTGTCTGATAAAGTCCTCGGTGGACTCCGACCAGTCGAAACGAATGGTTGTTTGGTAGAATTCATCAAAACCAGAGGGCGCTAGGGCGTTCCTTTGATCTTTTATTTTAAAAAGGGGCTTTACACACCTCTATATTTTTTTAATATCTGCATAAATAAGCTTATAAACCAGCACATATTTATTGTGGTGTAACAAATTTTGTAAAATAGAGGGTTAAGGAAACGCTTAAAATTTGCAAGATTCGATAATCATATCAAGTTTCAAGGCTTTATTTTGATGTTTCCTATTTTGTTCTACCAATTTATTGTAGATAGCAATATGAACTTGAACCTAATATGAACGTAACATATATTTTACAAAACCCTTAATTTTCACAAATATTGCAAAAAAAGCCAGAACTTCATTCACCTCCTTCTGGAACTAGAAATAATTATGAATAGAAACCCGAACATTATAATTCCTGCCTTTACGTAACTCTTCCACAGTCGGCTTTAAAGAACTGATAGCATTCCATTCTATCCGTCTTTTGCTTTCCACGCATAGGCAAGGGACATTTTCTGATAGCGAACGTTTTCGAATGCGTAGTAACATGTTTGGACGTACACGTTAACGTAGGTATATGTAACTCATTTTCGTTTGTAAATCCGACCCGCTGCGTTTCTCACACAGCGTGAGCTCAGAAATCACTGAATCGATCTTGATGAAAGGCAATACAGCTATCTGTATGAAGAATTCTCCTACTATGAGTTGGTTCTTCAAATTGAACATTTTTTGTTAAGCTTTTTCCAATTTTTTGATCTCTTTGGACATAGTATTTTCATTTCCTTTTGCTTCCCACGCCAATTGGTGAAGAAGCATTGTAGCTGCCTAAAATTTGGGTTGAAATAGTATATTTTTTAGATATTACATGAAATGTACATAGGAAAAATCTTGTCAGTTATTAACTCAGAAACTACTGCTCGGTTTGTTGGAATTTTGAAATACGAATACACCTATGCCTGACGAAAAAGAATTGTAGGCTTAAAGAATCGGTGCAGTGGTGATAAAACTAAGAGAAAGCAAAAAAAAAACAGAACGTTCCCAAACTTCATCTACTCATGCTTTTCTGGTTTCCCTTCTCAATCAAATGATTTATGTATAGGTGAAATTTGAAACTTTAAAATCAGAAACTGCGTTTACGATGTTTTTGAATTTGTGGTCGCTGTAAGGTTAAGTCTGCGCTACAAATCAAGCTGATCCGTATTTTATTTATTACTAATGATTCTACTTCTTGTGTAACTAGAATTTTAAATATAATTATCAATGCGTGGGACTTACTGAGTCAGTTTACTTCAGTATATTTTTTAGATACATGAGATTTTAGGGCGTAGCTGGAAGATATTTCAGGTTCTTAAAAATATTAATGATTTTATTTTGTAGTTTCTTAAGGTATGTATAATGTATATAGGTATCTTGACTAAGTTAAATAAATACATGAGCAATTTTTAGTTTTATATTATTTTTCAAATCATTAGCAATTTTTGGTATTGAGAAATTTTCGCATAATATGTGCATGTAATTTATGAGCTGGTGTGTCGATTGCCATGTCAAGCTAGTTGTCTTTATAGAAATTAGAAATTAGAAATTCTTTATTAACGCATATAGCATTTAAATATAAATAACAATACAAAATATAAAATCATTAATGGTGCATGATCACAAGAGGGCGGTCTACAATCTTAAACACTACTAGATGCAACAAGACCAATTATTACTGTACTACACTTCTCACTTTATTTGCAAAAATCCTAAAACTATCATTGAAAAAGTCAATTTTATTGCACTTCTGCACTACACTATTTGCTTTCATACACATTCGAGTTATAGGAGAATTCACACCATAATTTGTCATATGATATGGAATATGAAATAATGACTTACTTCTTGACTCCCTTGACGGTATATGAAAACCAACCAGAGCAAGGAGATCAGGTGCATTTATTTGATTGTTAATGATCTTAAAAAGTGTGCAAATATCAAACATACCTCTTCTGTTTACAAGTGACGTTAAGTTCAGTAGAGTCAATTACTGTCATCATAAGGAATGCCAAGCTTTAGCCCTATTCTCTTAAGAAATGTTATTTGGATTATTTCAATACTCTGTGCACAGCATAATAAGGATGCCAAACAGAGCTGGCATATTCAAATAATGATCTTACTAAAGCACAGTAGACATCTCTCACAACAAAAACATTATTGACTTCCCTAAGACTCCTAAAAACAAATCAGAAAAAACGCATAGCTCTTGATGTTATTTTCTCAATGTGAGACAAATTTTAACTCACAATCAAGCCACACACCCAAATCCCTTACTAGGTTTGTTCTCTGTAAAATTGCATTGTTTAGTGAGTACTCAAAAGCTATTTTTAATTTTACAGAAGGTTATAACTTTACACTTATCAGTATTTAGCATTAAGTTATTTACATTGCACCAATGAGAAAACCTATTTAAATCTTCCTGCAAAGCGAGGCAATCACTCGTTTTTCTAATAATCTTAAAAAGTCATCCGCAAAGCCAAGAAAAAGACAATTAACAAATGGCCTCCCTGGGCAACACCCGATGTAACACTAATTTCTGAGGATACATGGTTTTTGATCTTAACCACTTGGTATCTATCTGTTGCATTACTCTCAAGCCATTTAAGTAGAGTGCCACGTATGCCAATTGACCTCAGCTTGCTTAACAAGATACCATGATCAATTCTGTCGAACGCCTTTGAGAAATCAGTGTATACAGCATCCACTTGATATTTATTCTCAAAGGCATTCAACAGAAGGTGCTCATAGGTTAGGAGATTTGAGACAGTTGATTTTCCCTTAATAAAGCCATGCTGCACATTAGTTATAATATTCCTAACACATGGAGATATTTTGTCATAAATTATGGACTCAAAAACCTTAGCAATAACTGAGATCATAGAAATAGCTCTATAATTTTTTATATTTGACTTATCCCCTTCCTTAAAAACCGGTGTTACATATGACCTCTTCCAGACAGTGGGGAAAATACCCGTGACAAGTGACAAGTTAAAAATTTTACATAAAACATCAGATAAAACACATTTACAATTTTGTAATAAAATTGCCGGAATTCCATCAGGACCAACTTTTTATATTGCACGAGAAGGCGAAAATCAGATAATGGGTTGACGAATCACTAAAATTTCAAAATCGAATCCTAGGCTTCTCTATAACTTAGAACATATCGTTCAGGTTTTGATGAAATTGTGAGTAACTATTTTTAGATGTGATCATTAATTTTTAAAAAAGTTAGAAGTTTTGTTTTTTGACGTATTTTAACATTCTGGTCGCGTGTTCCTTTTTTCAAGTGCCTGTTTGGAGCAGTATTCTAAATCCTTTTCGTCTGATCATTTCATGGTGTGTATAGGGATGACTGAATAACAATGTTATTATTTGTTTTGCTATAAATATCATTTTCTTTTTCTTCAATCGTAACTTATTAACAAATATGAACACAGTCTCAAACTGAATGTCAAAATTCCACTTTTATAGCAGAATTGAGCTGGTGATTACTTTTATTCGTATCACTTTTTCCCTTCGAAAAATCTTTGATTTTCGTGATATCCAGCTCATTTTGCAACAAATTGAGTTTTCAAGAAAAGCAAAGATTGTTTGAGGAGAGAAAGTTAAGAGAAAAGGGTAATCATCTTCCATTAATGTGGCATATTCTCAAACAATTTCAGAGGGGTACTATTATTTGTTAACTAGTTACAACTGAAGAGGAAAATGTATAAAATTGCATTTTGCAACAAAAAAGAAACTGATAACATTGCTTTTCAGTTATCTCTATACACACCATGAAACAAACAGACGAAAAGTATTAAGAATACTCATCTTCACAGGCTGTTGAAAAAAGACATGCGATGTCAAGGCGTAGCCAAAGAAGTTTTTAGTAGTAAAAAATTTTTAAATCGTATTTCACATCACTAATGACGCTTAGAATTTTCATGTACTCAATCTACCTGATTCCATTTTTTAATTGCAGTGGTATTCATATAATTCTTGCGCAACCAAGTCCTTTAAACTCTGGTTGAATCTATATTGCATAGTAAAAATAGAGACAGACAGTTGTCACTATTTTTTAAACTCTCATATATTTGCTAAATTTATCATGCATTCAAAAAAATTGTGCGATGTCACTTACCTCACTTGCAGATGCCGATTTGAAGAATCTAAGAAGCGTGTTTTCCCCTGGCGGCTCGTCTGCGTCACCTGTTGTGGAAGAGGATCGGGCGTCGAAACGGCCGGACGTCGAGCGTCGAATTGATGCGGCAGCGACGGCGGCAACGGCGGCAACAGAGTGCCGTCGCGACGCCCCTTGCGCCCTTTTATACCCGTTAACTCATCATCAAGAGGCCGCCTTCTCACCAATCCAACGCATTCACAGATATGGCACGCAAGCATAAGTCGACACCTCTCGTTTGTTCAGAGGATGAACGTTTTACGACTTTATGTGCCATTATTGTTATTCCGTTAATTGATTCGAAAGTTAGAACGGCTGAAAAATCAACCAACCATCACAAAAGCAGGCACAGTTCCCGTATATTCACGACCGTTCAAAAGTTTCCGGACACATGATGGTCGATAACCAAAAATGAAAAAAGAAATTTATGCTGGCTCGTATAGCGAAAAAAATGATTAAATAATAAGCTGAAGCATGACGGGACACATAATATGCACATTTTATAAATAGTATTTGGTAGTTCACGCAAGCTGTTTTGTACCATAGAAAAACCCAACGGGAACTTTATTATTAGAATAGGGAAAACACCGCATATGGGCACATAGAAAAAAAGTCGTAGAAAGTTAATGTTTGTTGGATTATACAGGGTGATTCACAAGTCGTGACCAAAAATGAAATATCATTCACAGGACTGCATTTTGGTCTCCTATGTAACATTTTTTCCTCGAGGACTTCATTAAAAAGATACGGGGTGTTGAAGTTTAAAAATAAAAAACAACTTTTTTTTAAAATCTTCAAAACCGTCAACTGGAATGAACTTAAATTTGGTATGAGGATTTTCCTAGGTATTTTTCACATTCAAAAGTCTTTACTTAAAATTAGCGTGCACCAGCGGCGGAGATACAGGGGATTAGTGGCATTATTTTTCCAAATAAAAATAGTACGCTACCGTTTTTTTTCTAAACGTAATTTTTCGGATTTTACCTTCAATTTCCTACAAATAATTTCCCTTGCGTTTTTTTCCTAGAATGTACTGTTTTCGTAAAAATAAAAATAAAACAAATTAGATCATTCATGGAGAACGGTGATACAATCAGTTTCAAAATAAAGTAGGAGGCCTAGATACCAACATGACGTTTCTTGGGAGATGAGTTTGTCAAAGTTATGTGTTATACGGTTGTTATCGTTACTACTACCTTTTTTTGTAAAAGTCAAGTCAAAAGTGTCTTTTTCCATTTTTGAGTGTTGTGAAATAAAATTTAACAAGCCGATATTATTTTTGTGTACGGATTCTGTAATGGAAATGCTTACGCGGCTTCTCGGGAGTATCAACGTAGATTTCCTAACAGACGCCAACCTACCCCAAAGGTTTTTACGTGTTCATTTCTAAGACTTCGGCAATGTGGAATTGCCAAACTTTCCGGAGTTAGAGGCTATCATGGTGTCCGGCGTATTGTTCAAGAGGAACTGGAAGAGATTAATTTGGCGTTGGATGATCCTAGTACAAGTACTAGATGGATTGCAGCCCAGTTACCATCTTCCCAAAGTCTTGGGTGGAGAATTTTGAATCAGGAAGTTTTACATCCTTACCATCGGCAAAATGTGCAATGTTTACAACCCGGAGACGAAGTGCAACGGCCAAATTTTTATGTGTGGTTACTGCAAATGCATAATCAAAATGCAGATTTTATTGGTTTGGTTTTGTGGTCAGATGAATCGCTTTTTACGAGGAGTGGAACCTTTAAGAATCCACTCTAGAGTAAGAATGTGGTATCAGCAGGACGGTGCCGTGACATAGCCGCATGGCTAAATAATCATTCTAGACAACGATGGATTGGCAGAAACGGACCCGTACATTGGTCTGCGAGGTATCCTGGTTTGAACCCCCTGGATTTCTTTTGTGGGGCGCTTTTAAACAACTAGCGTATGCTAAACAAATTAATACTGTTGATCAGTTACAGGAAAGAATAGATAATGAGTTTCATCAAATTCAAGCCACAACAAAGTTTTCGGAAATACGATTTTCTTTATTAAAAAGGTGCCGTACCTACTGGTATCCGTCAAAATGGCGGTCTTTTTGAACATTTATTGAAATAAAGCTTTCATTATCTAATTTTTGTCTTATTTTTAAAAACACAATGCACTCTAGGAATAAAACAGATAAGTGATTATTTGTAGCAAATTGAAGGGAAAATTCGAAAAGTTGCGCGTTTCGAAAAAAAAAAACAGTGGCGTACTATTTTTATTTGGAAAAATACCCCGTATCTCCGCCACTGGTATGCGTTAATTTCAAGTAGAGACGTTTGAATGTGGACAATACTTAGGTAAATCCACATATCAAATTTTAGTTCATTCCGGTTGACGGTTTTGAAGATATTAAATGAACCAGAAAATAAACGACAGTCGGCTGTTTGGGTGTTCCAAGGTGAATAAAAGTCAACAAAAGTCGTCCGTTCTCGAAGTGTTTCGAAAAAGATGGTCGCGACATTTGTGTCAAAAGCGGGTCATATTGCAACAATTCCTCTTAATGAGCAAAGAACTGTACACCAAGACAATGCAAGCTTGCACACAGCCCAAAAAACAAGGCAGTATTTAACGGAAGAAAACGTGGAATCATTGGACCATCCTCCATATAATCCCGATCTAAGTCTTAAAGATTTCTTTACTTTCTCGAAAATTAAAAATAGACTGCGTGGTCAAAGGTTCCAGTCACCAGAAGGAGCAGTTGACGCATTCAAAAATTCCGTTTTGGATCTGCCAGCAAACGAGTGGAATAAGTGCTTCGAAAATTGGTTCGAGCGCATGCAGATGTGTATTAATCTTCGTGGAGAATACTTCAAAAAACAATAAAGTCATTTAAAACTACCTACCGTGTTGTTTTATTTCCATATGCAAAACTTAAAAGACATCCCTCGTACTTGATCATTTTTGTAATATAAATACGAGTAGATTATCAATACACAACGGAAAGACAAGTTAAAGGGAAAACAATATATATTGAACAAAATATTTTGTTCATCGTATAACATTAAAAGAACGATAAAACTGTAAACTCAAATAGAAAAATTTCTTCATCAGCTGGTACAACAAAATGAAAAACACTGAATTAACTATTCGCTAATCACGTGTTCTGCCAGATTTATCGCTTAATATGTCTTTTAATGGCCTCTAATGATGTAGGTGTCGATAAAAAATCTCTTACCATTAAAACTGGATTTGGAAATATATTTTCATGCCTTTTCCACAACGCGTCATTATTGTCATTAAAATACAAAATACGGTTCACCAGTTGTACAAATGAATATGTAGAACAAAAACATAATTTGCCAGGTATCAAGTTGTTTGAAAATGCTTGACCTCAAGTCAAGTAAAACAAGAAAAAATCGTCAATTCTTACAAATCAAGCCATCCCATTATGGCAGAACTATCCCATGTCAAGAACAGTAATCGCGCCCTTCCGCAGATAAATCAGTTCTACGCAAGGGGGATAGAAGCGTAGCACATGGACTAAATTTTTAATCGGCCTTTTTCGGTATTCTTCGTCAGCAACTGTCATGGGATACTTATGAAGCACGCGAGTCTACCCTCAATACGCTATATAGAATATAAAAGCAAAATTTGGAAATCTGACATTCCGATATCGCTGTACGTTCGGTCAGTGATTCAATGTCATATTTAAAAGTGTGTACAGTTTTATTTTTGACAAATTTTCCATTTGTAATATCGAAACTAAATTCGTAGGCGAACTTCGAAAATGTACGAATATTCGAATAACGATGTAATACTCTTCGTGTCCGTGATTCTGTTATATATCGACAAGCTGTGATATCGAAAAACGGTAATTTGAAAAGAAAATATACAGCAAACGGTCCTACTTCTGTTATTTCAACCTTCGGAAATCGTGTATACCCTTATTTTGACATATTTCGCTGTTGAAGAACAAAAACAATGACAGTCCGTAGTTATAACAAATTGAAAACTTTGCCATCTTCTGACCGTCACCGATACTAGTAACTGCTACAACAACTTACCCTACACCGATCCACGGGGAAAGGAATAAACGATAAGTAATCAATTTTGACCAGTTAACATTAATTAATCGCAAAACATAAAAATAAAAACTATTTTCCATTGGAAATATGTTCGGTCTGCTATCACTTTTGGGCTACAATGTATAAAAAACGGGTTACTTAAAATTTTTTACAATTCTTTTTAATAAGTCAGATATTTGACCTAGCCTGTAGCCGGTAGCAGTGGCATTGGCCGAATGTCGGAACACCAACAATTTTTATTGTCTCTTCAAATAATGGAACGACTCTGAAGACACAGACAAAGATAGATAGATAGATAGGTAGATAGATAGATAGAGAGAGAGATATGTATATTGTCAAAAGATGACACTACAAAATGACGTAAAAGGTTTGGCTTCCAAACTATGAATAAAGCCAACCATTTGCTTAGAAGTGGAAAAATTTACTGTTGTTTGGTTGACAGTAGACATCGCTGGAATGATAAATCTCTGAAATCTGAAGTGGTCCAAGCAACGGCAACCGCGACCCAGTCATTTTAAAAGTATGCATGTTCCGGTTTGAAGAGGAGTGGTTAACTCAGAACTTTTTAAGAGATAGTGTAGAACGGTACTTAAAAGCATTTACTTAATTTTTAATCATATTGCCCTATAAGTTTTATGTCGCTCCTGTGTATTTTTCACGTTATGATAGCAGCTTTGTGAGATGGACACTGATTTATGACTGCCCTATCGAATTCATTCTAAATGTGTTCGATCGGATTGGGATAGGGGCTAGGAAAAGGGAAACCGCTAATTTGCAATCGTGGTTCAATTACTTTTTAAGCAACCAGTTTTTAAATCATTCAGATAAATATTTCTGACGCTATCTTGGTTGCATAACGAAACGTCGCCCGACAAGTCTGCTCCCCGTGAAAACCGCTAGTTTAAATATGGAACTTGTGATAGGTCCTTTTCCCTTAAGGGTCCTATCAATTATGTGCAATAGAGAATCACCATCCAATGAGAGACCTCAGAGAACCATTGCGGAAGCGTATCCATATGTCATGGATGGAATTATGCGCCCAGCCGCCATTTTGAAATTTACAACTGCTATTTTCACGTTTAAATATAATATTCATGAGACAATTCCATCCTTCTGAATTGCTGACTTGACCCGTTCAAAACAAAAGTGGGGGCCCCTGCCTGAACGGCACCGTATAATTTTGTGTAATGCACTCCTTGTTAACCCAAAACGTTTTGTTGATTTTGTTCAATGATTGATTATTTCTTACAGCAAATAATAGTTAATGGGCATGCTGGGCAAGAACAGGGTGATTGATAACCCACTTTGCTTTAGCTCTGATATTTTTTTTTCACCAGTCAGTAGATATAATCAAGTATCATGAGCACAAGCCAGTAGGTAGTACTGATAGTCGATAACAACGCGGAAACAATTCAACGATAGTCCTGAGAACAGTAAGAATTTTTTCAGACTTCTGAAAAGGCTTTCCGAGAACTCATAATGCAGTATGTTCCACGTTGTGAAATACGTAATTTTTTGAGATTGCATACATTCTTGATTATTCGTTGGCGTAGAAACCAACATAAACAGTGATGAAACATCCGAAACGTATCCTGTGGTCTTCATGTCGATAGAGCCTCATTTTCCTTTAGTCAAATGCAACCCATATGTTGAAATTACACTTTACTGACGTTTCGGCCACCACGGTCGTCTTTTTCAAAGTAATGGATCAATGCCATTTAATTTAGATTCAATGACAAATTTCGTTTCAGAATTTCCCCTTCAGGAACAACAAAGGAGATAAACGCAATTTTATCTACGTCACAGCCTAATCCCCGAAAAGTGTTATTATATGTATCTATAGTTGTACTGCCACTCTCTCCCGCTGTTTTCATTCTCTTCCTGGAAGTACTCCAATAAATTTGGCACGAGCTGTCGGCCTTCTCCATTGATCGTATTTATAAATATGATTGAAGGGCATACAACTAAAAAACTTATGTCTTTGAGCTTACCGAACAAACGTTCGCACACAGGGGTAGGTTGCTTGTGTATGTATGAGGGAGATGGAGATATATAATGGGATACTGGTAGTCTTACTATGACCCGCTAAGAACGGCGACTACATTCTATATCAGCATATATTCATGTGCCACGGCCTAAATGTCAGATAAACCTTGTTGCAGCTTAGCTTTCAATTTATCATCTGGAAATTGAAGCCTTTCCTACCAGCCAACCCAAAATACGATTTATTCATCATTTTTACTTTCTACGCCACCGGCGAGGAAGTATTGTAATCGCGGAAAATTTCTAAAATTAAATATTTCGTTTTTTGGATGTTATGTACATCACAAAAAACACATGTCACCCACTTCCGTCCAACTGGCTGTCTTTCTGTTTGCTAATCATTGACCCCTATATAGTTAGGAAAGTACTCATCTGAATTTAATGAATTTTTCAGACAAGCTTTTTGCTTCTCCAGGAGTCCAAGCCTTGTAGTTTTAAAAAATTAATCCTGTGGCGGTGGAGTTACAGTACAAAAACGACGTTCCTTTTTCTGAGAATTTATTGTAGGGATTAAAAATTGGCTTTAGCGGTTCTAGGTAATGGAAAAGGGTATAACTCAGTTTTTGGCAATAGTATATTTTTATGGAGGGTCACACCCAGGTAATTCTACGCACTCATTTGCTCATAAAACTTGAAAGGATTGAAATTGTGCTCCTAGTCGGTTGAGTCTGCCGTGGCGCCGAGTCTGTTGCGTTGCCGAATTGTGAGTGCTGTCGGTAGGACAGGAAAAAAATGTCTATGCAGTATTTGTATGGATCCATTTAACTGACTTGATCTGATTAATTTTTTTGTTATACATGTTCATAGCTGTTTTCGCAGAGAAGCTAACTTAATCCTTTTTTAAAGTTGAAGGTTGTCAACACGCAAATGTATAAAATGCTGAATGTGCAATGTCCAAGTAATATGCGCATCCGACATTTTTTTAAATGCTAGCAAGGAGGGCTTGTCAGGACCGGAACATTGGAGTTCATCCCAAATATAGTAAGTAGGTCTTGGCCTCCTAACTCAAGCTTCAACAGCATTACTTTCAAAGCGGTTTAGCCCAAGAGAAACAATGGCGGATACAGCATTTGCGTCAGGGTGGAGGTGACAGGATTTATATTCAGGAAGATATTCATATTTCACGGATGGAATTATTCGCCCAGCCCCATTTTGAAATTTTCAACTAATATTTTCACGTTTAAATATAGTATTCATGAGACAATTCCATCCTCCCTAATTGCTGACTTGACTCGTTCAAAACACATGTACTTGTAAGTAGGGTGGCGGAAAGTATAATTTTGTGCCCCAAAATTTGTTGATACCACCTGTAATTTCTTTTTCAATAAATAATTATTTTTCGAGCAAATACCAACAAATAGACTAGGGCATGTCGGGCAAGGCCAGAGTGATGAATAACTAATGGATTTATTTTTTATTCACCAGTCAGAAGATACAGGGTGTCCAGTGGGAAAGTTCACACTTCAAATTTGAATTACGTGGCAACCCTATACGCGAGGAAGTGGAGAGAGGTCGTGATCGACGCGTTCGGCTTGCGGGTTAAATAGTCAGAATGGAACATTTGACCAGAGCGCAACGTGCTTTTGCTATCGAGGCTTAGTTCAAGAGTGGTGATTGATACGCAGCCGCCCTTCGGAAATTTTGTACACGATACAACATTCGCCGAACAAGAGTTGTCCCAAATAGTAACCTATTAAAAAAGCGGATTAAGAGGTTCCGTGAAAAAGGCTCTATGCTTAGTCAACCCATTCCTGGCCCGACACCGACTGTATCAGCTGAGGAAGATGTGCGTCGAGTAAGTGATTCGGTCATTGCAAATCCTCGGCGTTCTGTACGGAAGCATTCCGCTGCTTTGGGAATTCCTAGGTCAACACTGCATGGCATAATGAAGAAAAAAATGGGTTTTCGTCCATCAAAGTGATTACGTATTACGGAAATCTGGTGCTGAGCGGATGTTGAATCTTTCTACGCAGCGCAGACTCGAGAATGTTGTTTTCAGTGACGAGGCCCATTTTCACTTAGATGCTTATGTGAATAAGCAAAATAGCAGGTATTGGGCACCAAAGAACCCAGAAGAGAAACATCAACAACAGCTACATGGTCTAAAGCAGAGTTCCCCAAACTTTTTTGTGTCGTAGACCCCTTGCCATGTTTTTCCGTAGTGGGTAGACCCCCTACTTACCTGATATTGATTTCCTGTAAATTTCTAACTGTAGTGAAGTTTAGTGTTAAAAACTTAAAGTAAAAACACATGTTAATTTATACATTTATTAATTGAATTTAAATTAAAACTACTCAAAATAAAATTTTGTATCTGTTATGTAAAATATACGTAACATTAAATAAACAGTTGTCTGACCAATAAGTGCCCGCATTGGGAATAAGTGCCCGCATTGGAAAAAAAAAGAGGGATAAAATAAAAAAAAAGTGAAAAATAATAAAAAAAAAGTTTTTTACTTAAAATAGTACAATAAGCGAGTTCGTTTATTAATTATAACATAAACGTATGTTCTACAATAATTTCACTGTTAGTTTGATTAAATTCCGCTTCTTATACGTTTAAGTTATCTAAAAATAGGCCAAAAATTAACGAATTTTAGTGTATACCTATACTTGAATTTTAAGAATAATTTAAAAAAAACATATTTTCTATAAAGGGGAGTTCTTTAAAAAAATCAATGCGGGCACTTATTCCCAATGCGGGCATTTTTTGGTCAGACACCAATAAACATAAAATAAACTATAAATAAAATAACATAAGCAATAATAAGCAATAAGTCAATATTTTTAGTGAGAAGGATGAACTTGATGCTTTAATAATAAATTATCAACATTTGGTGTCAATTTTGTAAGGGTTAATCTTAAATCTCCTCGGCTAATGATGTCCAGTCTGTTTCTTTTTTTCGTTAGGAGATTGGTAACAGCGCTGAACCCCCTTTCCACTAGGTATGACGATGGAAAGGAAATTAAAAATTTCCTCGCTATATTCCATAATACGGGATAAGTAAGTATGTTGTTTTGCAGCCAGAATTGCTGATATCCGTTTTTAAACTGAACCTTAAGTTCTTCGTTTGTACTTAGTTCAGTCAGTTCCTCTTGTATTATGACATTCGTTTCTTCTATGTCACCATATGGATTAATTATCCACGGTGGTATTACCATAGTAAAATATCCTCAAACCTAGATTCAAAATCTGAATAGAGGGCATTTAAATGTTGAACGTAAGTTGACACGTCGTCTTCCTGGCAGCTTGTCTGTGACAAATTGGGGAATTGAGAAAATTCGCCCCGTCCAATATTTTGCTTCATTAGTTTAACTCTGGCAAGAAACGCTGATAAGATGGACTTTGTTTTAATCAAATTTAAACTGTCGCCTTGTAATTGCAAATTAACCATATTAAATTTTGTAAACAAATCTGTTAAATAGGCGATGTCTGTTTTCCTCTTCATTAAATTTTATTTTAAAATATTATCTTTAGTATACAGAAATTCTAAAATAGTCTCAACAAGTGCAAAAAATCTTGTCAAACATAAGCCTTTCGACAGCCAGCGTACTTCAGTGTGAAGGAGTAATTGATGAAAGTGTTCGTCATTTTCTTCACACAACTGCGTAAATAACCGCGTATTCAACGCGTTGCTTCGGATTCGGTTTACTGCATCAATGACTAAATGAAGTGATTCATGCAATCTAACACTCAAATTTTTAGCAACTAAATGTTGTCGATGGATGACGCAATGTATTGCTAACACCCCTGACATATACGTATTTTGTTTTAAATAGCTTATAAATCCACGATAACGTTCAACCATGGCAGGTGCTCCATCTGTAGCTACTGATATTATATTTGATAAAGGAATTGCTTTTTCAATGTCGGTTATCAAAGTTCTTGTGAAGAGCAGTTCTTTGTAGATTTCTTGATTCATAATAAAACGAACATATGCCAATAATAATGCTGCATTATTAGGTAAAGTTGACTCGTCCAGTTGTATAGAGAAATGGGTCGTTTGCAAATAATTACATAAGAAGCTGTCAATATCAGAACTCATTTCATCAATACGTCTTTCAACAGTATTGTTGCTTAAGGGAATTCTTTTAATGATATCAGATGCAGGTTTGTGTAGAACAGTTTTTAAAACCTCTTCAACGGCTGGCACAATTAACTTCTCTCCGATAGTATGCGGTTTTTCGGATTTTGCTATAAGTAACGAGATATTGTAAGACGCCCGTAAACCATCATCATTTCTTTGTGACGTGTAGGTCTCTTCTGAAATTTATCTTTGAGTGTTTGAAAGTATTTCAAATCTTTCTCTGTTTTATCAGGGTGGCATCTTCTCAGATGATCTTGCAGTTTAGATGGCTTCATAGCGTCATTGCCCAAAACTTTGTTGCATAAAAGGCACATAGGCGATTGTTTGTCCGGCAATGATGGAATGAAGCCAAATTTCAAATAATCAACACTGTACTGTCTACATTTCTTTTTAGATTCGGACATGGCATCAGTCATTTGTGGGCAAAATTAAATTATTTAAATAAGACAGAAAATCCAGCAGCTGTATATTAAAAATATTTTTTGATTTATCCGAAAACATTCCATAATTCGAACATCTTCTTGCAACAATTAGCTCGAATTACGGAGATTGCACTGTAATTATATTACCGATTGCTAAAACTTTCAAAAAGAAACTATTGAGGAGTACTCGTGTAATTCTGCATGATTGAATATTTAACTACTAATAACTAAAGTCATGATTGGCGTAATTTATCTATCTTTCCTAACTACGAGTACAAAACTAAAATTTAATAAAGAATGATGTACTTACTCTTCTCCAGCACTCTCAAACAAAATAATACTGACTCACTATAATTTGTATGATATACTATCTGTTTATATTTTTTAAAATATTTTCTTAGCACTTTCCTTTTCAAGATTCAGGAAACGAATAAACGTATTTGTCCCACATTCGTATTTATAGAGTGACGAATTGAACAAGTCAGTGCAAGGTAGCGAAGCTCTGAGACTGCGACTCTCAGGTTTTTACAAGTTGAAAATGTATTGCGACCACAAAGCGAATACCAACATCCTACAACTTACACAATTTTATAAACATATATAATAAATTTTTACTTCATAGGTACTTTTATAAATAATGTATATGTTTTGATATTATAAGATAGTATGATGTAAGTAAATAGATACTATCAGTGTATGTGTTGAGATCCACTATCGTGGACCCCCATATTCATTTCATGGACTCCCAAATTTTTTTTCGCTGACGTAGACCCCTTGCAGGTTGTCATAGACCCCTAGGGATCGATATAGACCACTTTGGGAATCAATGGTCTAAAGGTTACTGTTTGACTGGCCATATTCTATAGCGCTATTATTGGGCCGTATTTCTTTGAAGATGAAAACGATCATGCATTGACAGTCAATTCCGAGCGACACAAGGACACGATTGACACTTTTCTAATTCTATTGTAAGAACAGAACGTCGATTTAACAGAAATACGTGGTTTCATCAACAGTATGGGGTCACAAGAGTGATATCGAAGTTTGAAGACATTCACTGGCCTCCTAGGTCACCATACCTCACGGCATGCGATTATTTTTTTTGGGGTTATCTAAAGTCAAACGTTTATTCCAATAATCCACGAACACTGGAGGAGCTTGAAGAATGCATTCGACGAGAAATAAACATCACCCCGGAACTCTGCAAGAGAGTGTTTCAGAATTTGCGCGCGCGATTAGAAGGGGATGGCATACATTTGAACGGAATGATATTTAAGAAATAGAACCCGCCAAATTTACAAATATGTTGATAGCAATAAATATTTTCTTTTCATCAAGTTTGTATTTTTTTCTTAAATCAAAGAGTGAACTTTCGAACTGGACACCCTATAATCAGGTGAAAAGAGCACTCTTCAGTAAGTTAATACTGAGCGTCGATAACAACGCGAAAACGATTCAAAAATAGTCTTTTGGACAGTAAGAATTTTTTCAGACTTCTGAAAAGACTGTCTGGAAACTCAAAATTTAGCACGTTCCATGTTACAGAATACGTAATTTTTTGGCATTCTACATATTGTTGACTATTCGCTGGCATAAAAAACTACATAAACAGTGATGTAACTTCTGAAACTTAATTTTAGTTTTCATGCTAATAGAGATTCATTTTTGTTCGGCCAAATAAAACCCATACGTTGAAATTACACTTTATTTACGTTTCGGCCACTACGCTCACCTTTTTCAAAGTACAGATCAAGACTTTGAATTTAGATTCGATGACATTGAATTTAAATTTAATATTTTCGATTTATAATACTCTGTAAACTCATGCATGAAGATAAAGGAACAATAAAGGAGATAAACGCAATTTTATCTACGTCACAGCCTATGCCCCGAAAAGTGTTGTTGATACATGTATCTATAAGCATAGCTTTATGTGTCACAGCTTAAATGTCAGATAAACCTTGTTGCAACTTAGCTTTTAAGCCCCCCATTCATTAGTGGATTCGTGTGACAGATTGGTTCGTCCTGACTTGTCCGCCGACCAATCCGCCAATGTATGGTATCGAAAGACATGTCGCACAGCGGTCCGGGTCGGGTTGTGAGTTCGCTTGTTTGAATACCGAACCTACGACCCGACCGCGACCAATCCGTGCTGTTTTTACAATGTGTGTGTAACTTGTCAAGACTTGTCCGGCGACGAAAGAGTTCTTCCGAGATCAACGAAAGTATCAAGGCATTTTTTGAAGGGAATTCAAATTAAAATGTCTTTTGAAGATAATAAATCTTTTTGGGAGGAATTTATCCAACTTTACCAGGAAAATCCTTGTCTTTGGGACATCAAGTGTAAGGATTACCGCAACAAACAGAAAAAAAATGCTGCGTATGAGAATTTAATTAACAAAAGCAAAGAAATGTTTCCAGATGCCAACAAGAAATTTGTTATCAAAAAAATATCGTCCTTACGGTCATCTTTCCGACGCCAGATAAGGCGAATTAATAGTTCAAAGAGAAGTGGGGTGGGAACAGAAGATGTACCAGAACCTACATTGTGGTATTTTGATCTATTGTCTTTCCTGATGGATCAAGAAGAGTCTCGTGCAGCGGTTTCTTCGATAGAAGGAAATAACCTAGATGACCAATCACAGGCCTCAGTAAGTAGATATTTTAACTAACAAATAATCTAAAAAGACAATATTTATAATAATTCAGATATTTTATTTCAACACATATACTATACATCTTAAACTTAATATACAAATTTGTGTTGAAAGTCAACTTCACCTGCATTATTATAAGATTCTTTATATCCATTTCGTATCATCTTTGCGTCAATAGTCGGAGATCCTTGCCTGGACACATCTAATGATATTAGTTCTCCATTCATGTGCATATCATCTATCAATACAGTCCCTGAGATAATGTCTTCAGTATCGATGTTACTAGGTTGTATGTAAGAAGTGCTATTGCGGCGTAAAAAGTTGTGTAAAACACAGCATGCCATAACGATATCATCAACTGTATCCACTTTAGTAGCTATTGGCGTTAGGAAAATCCTGAATCTATTTGCCATGATCCCGAATGCGTTTTCTACTACGCGCCTGGCACGGCAAAGTCGATAGTTGAAACATTTTTCTTCATAACTAATACTGTTGGTTTGTCTGTATGGCGTCATGAAATTTGTCATTAGACTAAAGGCTTCGTCCCCAATAAACACAAAGGGTAATTTATTTTGAATTCCTCGCATATTGACTGGTTGGGGTAATTTTAAAGAATCTGTTATCAGTAAATTGTAAAAATCTGTTTTCTTCATGACCCCCCCGTCTGATATTCTTCCATTAGTTCCACAACTTACATAAGTAAATTCATAATTAGCATTTACGATAGCAAACAACACAACACTGAAAAATCCTTTATAGTTATAATAGTATGAACCACTTCCTGGGGGCTGTTTGATAGCTATGTGTTTGCCGTCTACGGCTCCTAAGCAATTTTCAAATTGCTACATATTGTTAAATCCTTCTGCTACTTTGAGCCATTCCTCTTCTTTTGATGGAAACTGAAACCAAAAATAACACAGCTATCATAGGAGGCAAAGTTAACTGTGATCTATTTTATTGCAGGAAACCGATGCATACACACAACATTCTGATCAAGATTTAGATTCATCATCAGTTTTATCGCCTGAAGGTCCTCAAAGTGCAACACCAAGTTCCCGTAACAAGCGAACTCTCAACTGCACAACTTGGACACAGAAGAAAAATAAATTTTTGGATGCTTCCATAAAAGTATTGGAAACTCCGCAACAGGATGTTCTTGAACCACAAGAAATAACATTTGGCAAAAATACTGGTCAACAATTACAGGATATTGCAGTTGGACAGAAGATAATAGCCCAAAAACTGATTTCGGATGTGCTATACCATGCAAAATTGGGAAATCTCACACATTCTTCTCATATTTCCCTGGGTTACCAACCACCATCATATCAAAGTGCCCCATGCGTTCCGCAAGCACAAATATTTCAAAACTCATGCTCTAGGTATACAACATCCATTAACCCAACCTTTAATGAACCCAGCACGTCATATACACGTCAACCAGATGTACCAACTTTTACCACTTTGACAACTCCAAATCAGGCGTCTGCAAATAGGGAAGTGATGGAAGAATTTTTAGTTTTTCCCAGGCAAAATAATTAAGAAGTGATAAGGTACTACGAGTATTACAGACTGATTCACATATCTTTAATTGTTAGACATAATTTGAAATAATAAAAGTTTTTTCAACACTCTGTTTCTTATATGCATCAGAATACATGAAAAAATAATTATTGTACTTACACATAAGTATTTCTTCCGGAGGCAGTTGTATATAGCACGACACGTTTCTGGAATTATTCTTCCAAGTAACTGAGGAGAAATTATACAAGAAAACTTTAAGACTTCATAACTCCTTCCAGTTGCCAGAAACCTCAAGGTGGCCAACAGACGTTCTTCAACGCTTACTGCTTCTCTGAATAAAGTGTTCTTCTTTTCTATCAGAGGTTTTACTAGCATTAATAATTCTTGGAATGCGTCATAGTCCATTCTGAGGTAATTTATAACATCAAGTGGTTCACATGATTGGATACATTTCAATAATCGCAAATGAGTAAATTGTTCTCTCTTTTGCAGCCATTCTTTCACCCAAACACGTTTTTTCTTTTTTTCTGATTCTAATAATATGATTGTACCTACAGCCAAAGCAACTTTCGCCTTTTTTGATAATATCGGAGACATAATGCTATTGGGTTCGCCACATTCAGTGTACAAATGATCTCTTTTGCAGGGTTCGTGTAATTTCCGTCTAATATATTGACAAACGTGGATGAGTCGTCAGTCGGGTCCCGGTTGCCGTCCGAGTTAAGGTCCGTCTAGTGAATGGCCCGCATTAATGTATCATCTGGAAATTAAATTTTTTTGTTATGCCGAACATAATCCTTATGAACTGATGTAGCGTTGCGTGGAAAGTGTCATAGTCAACCTACGATAATTTTTTTAAGTTGAAGGCTGTGAACGCGCGAATGTATAAAATGGTGAATGTGCACGGACCAAGTAATATGTCCATCCGACATTTTTTTAATGTTAGCCAGGATGGTTTGTCAGAACAGAGGGGTGGAGGGGCATCGCAATTTTCAATAAGAGTAGTCATCGTCATCGGGATATTCTACACTCACTGCCATTGTACCTTCCACACCGATATTCGTTCACAATTATTGAAATTGGCAAATCATTGTCCAAGAGCGGTTGGTATTCGATTGCGAGTTGCTTAGCGGTTTCAAGATCTTCCAGTGTAAGTGACACTCCGGATAAAAACACATAACTTAAATAAAGTGTATCTGCGGATAGTCGCCCCAGAAGTTCAGTGATTACATTGTCTAGATCAAAGTTGTCTGGCGATTGATTAGGTGCCAACTCCTTTCAATCAAATGAGACCGCTTTTCTATGATTTTGTAAGTCAAAAATTATTTTTGTCAAATTTGGTCACAGCGTTAGAGGCGCACGCGAAAAGGGTTTTTAGTATATTGCTCTCCGAATGCCTGAATTTTCAAATAAATAACTTAATTACAGAACAATAATGCACTAACAGACATGTAGTGCTACCAAGCCGAAAAACACAGAATCACTATTTTATTTATATTCGCGTCAAGCTGAACCTATATGCAACCAGACTTACGCAGCCTTCTTATTTCCAGGTTTGGTAATTTTTCACCAAATTTGGTGATTTTTTACCCTTTTGTATCCATTACCTATTTGTAAGAAGTCTGTATTTTATTAAGTTTATACAATACTAATACTAGTGGCCAAACTAGATTCGCTCAGGGGGGTTATGACCCCCATGACCCCACCTGGATCCGCGCTTGATGAGAAATTAGGCAATGTAGAATGCCAACGCGAGTTGAACAAATCCCAAACGAATGGTTTTTCGATGTTCTTGTGATCAAGTCCTAATGCGTTCTGGGCTCAGTGAAGCTGCATAGTGCTTGATCTATTTTGTTATTGTTTGTGTTTTATGAAACTCCATAATTTCATGTACAAGTTATAAGGATGGACGTCATAAAAACATTTGAAACAATGTTGGAGTTTACACCAAACATATTTTTTTGAAGTTGTTAACATGATTATCTTTGCTTTAAAATAGTACATAGAAACGAATCTCATTTACGTTCAAAAATATCGTTTCATTTTCGAATTATTTTCGCACATAGCGTAGCGAGCACTAACTGAGAACTTCAAAAGTTTGTTGCTGGAAATATATGAAACTCGTAGTAAAAATACGAATGTAGTAGAGTTGCGTCACCGTATTAAGAATATGATCTCATGATTTGAACACAGAAACCCTGAGGTTGCCAATTTTACTACTACTACGTTTTTGTCTATTCAGGTTTTTTAACTGTGTGACCTGCATTTACCCATGTCTCGTCCAAATAATAGATTTTTCTGCTTTGTCGCCTATATTCAATCACTTCGCGTAGGTATTTTCGACGCCAGGCGACTATTTCAGGTCTCTCTATGAATACTGACTTCCGATTACGCGTTTCGTAACGAAAATTAATTTCGTGCAGGGATTTCCTCATTACCTCGACGCTCATTTGGGGTATAATTTCATTTTCCTTGATCGCTGCATGTACAGCCTTGAGGGTTGGTATCTCATTCCTAAAGAAGAAAGAATGTACGGTTCGCCTTAACGCCATTTTGCTATCGTCATCCAATTTAACGGCCTTTCGTCCCTTCAAATTAAACTTTGGATCAGTAGTAGCTCCAGTTTTCTTCTTTTCATGCAGCACCCTGCGAATGGTCCACTCTGGAACGCCTGTCATACTTTCACAACGCGCGAGTGCATCTCCCTGCGATATAGTTCTGTTCAGATAATTGAACACGTTGAGCACGATTTCTTTCGCGTCCCTCTTCAGTGCTTTACGAAGCCGTCTACTTGTTCCCTGGCTTTCAGTACTTCCACTCGTGCCATTTGTACTCTCCATGGTTAAGTATAACCAAAACAGTAACCACAGAAACCACAACAATAACAATCACACAACAATTCCTATAAAAACACACAATATGCGATCGCTCAACGAAACACGTTCCAATGCGTTGCCGACGCCTATGAGTCTGCCGGTCGAGGCGCGTCTTTGATTTCATTGGTTCTACCGGCGGAGAACAATCAGCCATTATTTCCATCTCTGTCTGTGCTGTTGACCACCGCAGAGCCACAGAAACGACATATGTCGTACGCTATACGGCTGTACTGGAAGGAAGCCGGGATCGAGCTCTGATCACGTGTTGATCACGCGTATGAGTCAGTTTTAAATAGTTGTAGTATAGCCGACCATATTGTATTATTTGCGAGAAAATACAAAGGGTACTATAATAGTTTTGCGTTATGACAAACGGCCGCAGGAGGCCGCATGTTACTGCATGTAAAGTGCGGCCTATGGTATCGTGGTTACGTAGTGAGATAAAGGCAGTTTTACGTTATAACTTTACGCGTTGTTTAAGCATAGACCAGTGCTTGGAAGAAATGACATCTGCGTTAAGGAATGATTGTATTCATCGTACGGCTATATTCAAGTGGTACAGAGAATTCCAAAGGGACAATTACACTCTGGAGGACGCTGAGAGAGAAGTAATGCCGCGAATGTCAGTAGCAGAGGAAAACATTACTGATGTGAGGAAAATGCTTGACGGGGACCTTACACCTCCACGCACCAGCAATTCATTCAATTCTGCATGACACGTAAGGAAATTTTGTTCTCTCTCTGGGTACCCCAAAGTCTGACGGAAGAGCTGAAGACTCGTCGCACGCTGAAAGATGCTGAAAATGTTTGATAATGGTCAATCTCGGTATGTGGATAGTATCGTGACAGGTGGCGAGACTTGGCTCTATTATTACGATGTGCCGATTAAGATTTAAAACAAAGTTTGGGTCTTTGATGATGAGGCCACAGCCGTAGCTGTCAGAAAGTCTCGATCTGTTAATCTAGCGGGATTGTGGAGCGTGTCATTTTGGACACACAGAAGACAGTCACAGCTAAGTGGTACATGGAACAATGCCTGCCTAAAGTCATAGAGTCTATGAAGAACCTGCGGCCAAAGTCAAGAATGGACACTTGGTACCTCCACCATGACAACTCTCCAGCTCATCGCGCAAAAGGCTGCACCAAGTATTTGATCACTACTGGTCCATATCTTATTGTTTCCGCATGTGAAAATGAAGTTAAAAGGAAAACAGTTTTCTAGCGACGAGGACCTTCTGAGGGCTTGGGACAACGAGTATGCCGCACTTCCGGGTGAAACTTGACAGAGCTGGTTTAAGGACTGGTTTTGGCGGATGGAGAAGGGTATTTAATGTGGTGGAAATTTCTTTGAAAGAAGTCAATAAATAAAACTGTATTGTGAAACTTTTATAGTACCCTTCAATAACACTTCGTGGTAAAATACAAAATATCGTCGAGCAACATTAAAATTTGTCGGTATTTTTCTTTGGTCTCCTAATAAATATGTATTCTCTTTAAAATTTATTTAGCAAATACATACATCTACACGGATAGTAGAGCGTTAGTGAGTTCTACTCTACTTGATGACTTATGTGTATATCTTACACAATTTCCTCGCAGTTGGCGATATTATTGGCTAATGTCTCCCGCGTAAGTGACATTATCCAAATAAGGTGTACGGAGATTTTACCCTGAGCTATAATTAGTGATTGATAATAAAAATATGTTAAGATTAACATGATTTATTGAAAAATAATGAAGATAAATCACAAATCAACTTTTTTGAGTTAAATATTGAAATATATCCTTTACAATATCTGTATTATAAATCAGAAAGTATGGATATTTGTTACTTGATCACGCCAGAATGGCTGCACGGATTTGGAAGGAATTTGGTACAGAGATAGATTATAGACTGTAATAGCACATACGCTACTTTTTAATAATGCAAAACGAATGACATATACATTGCACTACTCCCACGCAGGCGGATCTGCGTATTATGGCTAGTGGATTTATGAAGGAACAAGACATTTCAACACAAAAATAAATACTTATTTAATTAGAAAACTTAAAAATCTTCTAAGGTACTACATATAAACAAAACCATTAGAGTCATTCGTAATCAGCGACCGAAAAAACTCAATTTTCACTTTCAATCAGCTTTTTTTGTCAAAATTGTTAGGGATCGGCTGAATGTAAATCGAAAACGACTCATTTCAATAAAATTAGTCTTAGCTACAGGATCTGGTTTTCTAAAAATATAATTTTGAACCACTGTCATATTATGTGGCCTCAACTTGTTGTTACGCTGTCAAAATTTTGTTAAATTCCTGGTTAGGTCTCCCCACTATGTGGGGAAAGTCCGCCAGCTCACGCCATTTTGAATTTGTTGTTGGCTTCCAAAAGAACCAGAAGAGATCAAAAATATTTGCTGTATCAGTACTGAAGAATAATAACCATACAATCAGTTCTATTTATAGTCTTGAATAAGTGTGACCCAATCGAACTAAAAATATGCAAGTGTAAATAAGAAATCATGTTTTACTTCTGACATTCCAAAATGCACTAGAAAACCAAAACGTGCATTTCTCCCGGACTTCCTCTACATTTTGCAGGAATCGCGGTACAGTCGACGTGCATAAGTAAGGTTAAGCATTTCGGCGTCCAAAAAAATATCCGACATGAAATGAGATCTCCTGCCGTCATCTATGAGAATTTTTCGTGTTTATCTTCTCCGTAATAAATTGAAATCCACTCTGAAAAGGATAGTGTCTTATAACATGGTGCCGTAGGCAGCTATATGAATATATGTCTGCGAAAGGTTGGGAAATCTCTAAACTAGAGATACTACAGACCAAAATATGTGAATTTACCTAAACATACCTTAGTTCAAAAGTTGATAGTTTGCGAGGTACAGGGTGTCAAAGTTACAATTTTATTTTCTATTTTTCCTTATTGTTTGAGAAGTATTTCAGATTTTGGCGTAAAACTCGGTATAGGGAGGTTTTCTAGTATGAGAAACAAGAATCCGTTATTTTTATGTAAAAACTTCTAGAGGGCGCCACTTAAAGCACTATTGCGGTATATAACTTATCATAACTTTTTTGTGCTACCATGTGTACAAAAACTGACCGAAAAGTCTTATTTTCTCGTATTTTCACAACAAAAAATGATTACTTGTTAGAAGTGTTTAAAGCTAACAGTTTTCGAGATATTTTTTTTTTTGAGTTCCAATGCATTATTTGTACCAAGATAAAACATTTTTATAATACAACAATCAAGTTGCTTTGGATAATATGTGATTAGTATCTTAAGACGCGGGCACGAGACTCTATGATACTTTTGAGACGACTTTTAGAACTGCAAAATAAGCATTTCTACACGTTTATAGGTTGTTGTCTTTCATTCCGAGGCTGACCTTCTTTTAGGGCTTATATAATTGGGCTATTTTGAATTGCTATGTGTACGACCACACATTACGCTTATCGACATCTTGTCCCACTCTCCCCTAGATTTGATAATAGATTGTGCAAACATATTGGGGTCGGCTAAAGGACGACATCCTCTACAAATATTTTTGTGGGATATATAATCAAGGATTAACGATTATATTTAACGCGTCTCGTGTATTGCCTGAATAAATATGGTCAGGATATTGGAATTTTTTAACACTTTTTCGTATGTAAGGTTTGCTTTTGTAATTAATTTTATAAGGACGATCTCCGTCCAAGCAGGGCGATCAGCAAAACAGTGGAATCTAGAACAATTAGACATGTCCTGAAGTGACATTCTTTGAGACACAAAGTGTCACTGATGGGGAACATAGAACATAAATAAACAACAGCAACAACAAATAATATTGCAGTGATTGCTACTTTTACCCACTGCATACAATATTCAATGCCAAACCAAGTCAACTTCAGCGTATTTTCACAATAGCATCGATTCTGTGTTTCTTTGAAAGGAATTAAATATCTGTCTAAAAACAGCAGCTCAGGGTAGTACATTACATAGCTTGGTGGAGAAGCATTTCATTATTGGATGAGCACTTTTCATATCCTATATAACGCACATACTGCCAAGGATAATGAGGAGAGTTTCTTCATCGGCATATGTATAGAATTGATTACACTAATATCAAATATCAGCATGATTAATTATTATATTATAATATTTTATATATTCCTCAAACTCGGCAGGGTTGTTACGTAAAAAACCTGTATAACGTCAAAAAAGAATCGGCAAAATGTCAACTTTCCGACTAGATACCTACTAGTGTATAAATGTTTCATTCCAGTAATGATCGCTCTGAGCGTCACCCTAGCGTCATCTATGGAGAAAAGACTCAACGACAGGCCAGCGTGCTTTGTTGATTGCCGAATGCCGAGATAGTCTGTAGAGTATGTATCTCCGAGAAGATGTGAAAGAAAGAAAATAACGCACATACTGCCAAGGATAATGAGGAGAGTTTCTTCATCGGCATATGTATAGAATTGATCAGACTAATATCAAATATCAGCATGATTAATTATTATATCATAGTATTTTATATATTCCTCAAACTCGGCAGGGTTGTTACGTAAAAAACCTGGATAACGTCAAAAAAGAATCGGCAAAATGTGAACTTTCCGACTAGATACCTACTAGTGTACAAATGTTTCATTCCAGTAATGATCGCTCTGAGCGTCACCCTAGCGTCATCTATGGAGAAAAGACTCAACGACAGGCCAGCGTGCTTTGTTGATTGCCGAATTCCGAGATAGTCTGTAGAGTATGTATCTCCGAGAAGATGTGAAAGAAAGAAAATTCGTTGAATAGCATCTGGATGTTTGTGTGCTAATTGTGTCTATATTGGATTTTCGCACTGCTTTGCATCTAGACGTTGATTTGTATTTTCTACTTAACATCCCAAAATAAATGTCTATAAAGTTTAACTGTTCGGAAATAAAAAATTATGTAAAATTTAATAATCTTTTCATAAACATTCCTGTCTGTAGACCATTTCCTCGCCTATTAGTTTTAATATACTTAACCAAGCGGGTTTTTTTGTCTTTCTCACTTTTGAAATTTAGCAAATTTGAATATGTAATTTCCAGGATCAAGCATACATCTCAAGTAAGTATATGAGACAAGAAAGCAATACCTCACTATGCACCTATGTTCTACCGTGTTCTTTTAGCTCTGCTACAGTATACAGCTTACAGCTTAGACCTCCAATAATGCCATCTCTGGAGCAGATGTTACATCACATCAGATCCAAACATTTATAGCTGAAGCATCATGATGTTTAGGCAACACGTACAGCTACAGAATGAGTGCACATAAAGAGGCCAGCAGCTAGTTCTAAGCTGACATATTGTAGAAAAACTTTTATATTATCAAAAAAAACTTATATGATGTCAGAAAAAACCAACATAATACCACTTTTCAAGATACGTAATACCCCTGCCGGTAATACTGTCAGATAATGCCGACGCAATATCTGCATCACAGAAAGGTGCGTAAGAGAGAGGTTCTGCTAGTACATGATAGTGTCCGATAAAGATAGATGATGCTGATTACGTCGACACATCAGTCCTTTCCCACCAGTCATTTCCCACCAGTCATTTCTCACCAGTCATTTCCCACCAGTTGTTTCCCACTCATTTCCAAGTACTCCAATTTAACCGGAAGCATGGGACTTACAAGCTATCAAAATAATGATAGAGGTAATTAAATAGAATCAACAAAGATAATTTCAGTTATAAAATAGACTCTGTATTCACCTGTAGTAAGTAATAATTACGCTGTTCTGCACGAAAATCCTCTCCGCCAAACAAATACGTTATTTCGATAAATTCCACATATTGATGGTAACACTTACACCGACCTTTAAATTGTCGTATCCCGTAACGGAGTCCAGAGAATTGCAACAACGTGCTTTGAGCAGCAATCTGGCAACTCCGCATAGGGGGTATCTGAGAATGTCCCTCATCCCTTCAGGCAGCAGCAGTGGCCGCAGTAGTAGACTCTTCGGTCTCCTGATCAGTCGCCGTGCGCTGTGCGGGTTCGAGTCCCGTCCCAGGAGAAAATTTTCTCTTGGCTATGAATGTTGTGATTGTCCGTAGGTGGTAGACGGACTCTGACTGTCGAACGCGGAGGTACCACCCGGCGGATCTCGTAGGCGGAGCCAGAATGTGTGCATGTTGCATGTCAACGTGTTCCCTCGCCAGAGTCCGTGTGGCGTTCCCCCTATCCCATGTATCCCCCTATAGCCCCACGGTATCCAATGGGTGCTTAGGCCTTAGGCCGTCGTGGTAGTTGGAGTATACAAAAAAAACTACTATAAAGTCTCAACCCCTAGAGCTTCAAATAAAGAAGATTCCCATTGCACCCCATGTAATTCCAGATTTCACCGTACCCTATAGTCGTCGAACAGCCACTGTTTGCCGCTGTTTCTAGAAAATACCAGATGTTCGAATGGGTATATTAGCAGCCAGCCGCTTGTCGGAGGATCAGCACTACACTATTCAGCAGTGGATATATGAGTGAAGTAGTCATGTGTCCTTCGCGAACGAGTCGTTCAAAATGAACGACTCATCTATGTGAGCGATGATTGAACGACTCTTTTGTTACATATGACTCGTTCAATTGTGCAAATAAACGTGTCTGTACGTCTGCAGAATCCAGCAACTGAACTGCGAGCTGACAACAGACACAATCTAGGGAACCCGGTTGTTTTGTTTTGAGAAGGCTCATTAAATTATACGTTGAAATGATGGGATTTATTGACTCTTCACACACGTGTAAAGGCAGTTTTGTTGTTCAATGGAAACGAACGGCCATCAGTAACCGTTGGTCATGCTGTAAATATGAAAGAAACATACCAAAACATGCGCATATTGCTCCAAAGCATAAAATACGAAGGTCATAAGTGGTATATCTGTGCCGATCTCAAAGTTATTGCATTGCTCACGGGACTGGAGAGTGGCTTTACAAAATATTGTTGTTTTTTATGTAAATGGGATAGCAGAACCAGAAACCAACATTATTTAGTTAAACATTGGCCGTTACGTGAAAACGTTGTGCCCTGCCGGAAAAATGTCATTAATGAACCCTTAGTAGATCAGCAGAAAGTTTATTTACCTCCTCTGCACATAAAACTAGGGCTTATAAAAATTTTTTTTAAAAGCCTTATAGGTGAGAAGGAAATGCATTCCTTTATTTGAGAGGGAAATTCCAGCATATAAGTGAAGCAAAGCTTAAAGACGGAATTTTCGTTCTACCTCAAATACGAGAACTTTTTAAGAACCAAAATTGTAATACTACATTCCCGAGAAAGGAGAAAGGAGCATGGGATACCTTCAAAAATATATGTAGCAACATCGTAGGCAACACGAAGTCGTACAACTACAAAGATCTAGTAAGCGTTATGTTGCAATATGTTACTCAAGCTGCATTTTCTTCACTCCCATTTAGAATTCTTCCCTGATAATTTGGGTGCAGTTTCAGAAGAAACGGCGAAAGATATCACCAGCAAATTGCTCAGATGGAGAAACGTTATAGTGGAAAATGGACCACAAACATGCTGGCGGACTACTGCTGAACCATTTAACGTGAAACCGCTCCTGGGCGAATACAAGTGAAAAAAGACAACCAAATGAATTGTTTCATTGTTTTTTATACAATAAGTAGTATGTTTTCTAAAAAAGAGGATTTGTGTTTTTTTTAATTTTTAAAAATTCACCACTACAGTATATTCAGATAAGAGATAGACCGGATGTAAACAAAAGGTTCGGGTGATTTTCACGCTAACGCCGCCGTCTCGACGTAAAACAGGAGCCCTCATTGGTCAATTCGCAATAATTAAATGCCTATGCCGAGCGGCAGAGCAGTCGTATCAAGGCAGAGTCACATTCAGGTTCAGACGTGTTACGTATGTCGTGTGCATCATTGCAATTTGATATTTCTTTGGACGTTTTCGTTTGTTATCTTATTAAGTTGTTGAGTTTGTCGTTGTTATTGTTATACCTTGTTATTGATTGTTATTGTTATCAACTGCTTGCGCAAAATGCCCAGTAGTACAGATACTGCCGATGAAGTTGTAAACTCCTGTAGTCCACCTAGGAAACGCTCTAAAAAAAGACACCTGAGTGCAGAAATGAAAGAGGTCATTTTGAATATATATAAGATCGAGCGCGAGGAGAACGAGGCATCAACCATCAAAGAAATTGTTGTGAAGGTTTCTCACAAAGTTGGGGTGTGTCGCGCATCAGTGTTAAATGTGTTAAGACAATACAAAAAAAATCACACCTTTTCTGAGCCAATGGCCAGTAAACATCGCAAAAGTATTGTTAAATCATTGGATGAAGCTGATAAGCATGCGATTAGGAGGAAAGTGCATGAATTCTTCGTTAGGAATGAAATACCTACTATAGATAAAGTACTGCAGGAGGTAAATGGAGATACAACGTTGCCAAATTTCAAACGATCAACTTTCCATGCGTTACTGAAGCATTTAAATTTCAAATGGAAAAAACGGGGTCGTAATAGTTTACTACTGGATAGAGAAGAAATTGTGCTATGGAGGAGAGATTATTTAACAAAAATTGGAAAATATAGAAATCAAAACAGGAAGATTTATTACCTTGATGAAACGTGGGTAAACGCAGGACACACTACAAGTAAAGTATGGGTTGATGATTCTGTAACTTCATCCAGGAGGGCCTTTCTAGATGGACTGTCCACCGGATTAAAAAATCCAGCAGGTAAATACGAGTAATAGACAACAATCGGATGTTTTTCAAACCTTGGGAACAAGGTTCTAAACATTAATTCCAGGGGGCAGATAAAACATATTACAATTAACAAAACTTTTATAACTTTCGATAAAATGCGTGGATGTTTTATTGTCATTTTCATTTGTTAGAACTTTTTTAAGCCATGTTTTTATGTGTTTTCGATATTTCAATAATTTTTTAATATAATCTTAAAATATGTCGAATATTATAAACTTAAAAAAGTTACTAAGTTTTATATTGTGTACCGTTCCTAATATTTCTAATCATTTTAATTCATACTTTAAGCTTTATAAAGTTATAATTTGTTAATATTAATATTTGCGCGTATTTCAGGTTCCTGATCATTCATTTTTTAAAGGTTTATAACTTTAAATTAAATTGTGAAGCGCTGAGTAATCATACGACGTTCAATATTCTTTCTTTCAATATGACTAAATAATCCCAATTATAGCAATCTGATACTCATGTCTCAATGTTTTTTCGCTGAATGTGATGAAAACATTTGAAAAAGGTTCGCTTATTGAAATAAATCTACACCAGTTAGTACTTCGATTTCCAGGTAAAGGGAAAAGGCTCATTATCTGCCATATTGGCAGTGAGGATGGATTTGTTGTTGACGGTCTGTGGTGCTTTGAGTCTAAGAAAACTGGAGATTACCACGAGGAAATGAATGGCGAATCGTTTGAACAGTGGTTTTCAAAAATTTTACCGAACTTAGAGGAAAACGCAGTAATTGTGTTGGATAATGCGCCTTATCATTCTCGAAGAATGGAGAAGGTCCCAACAACGGCTTCAAGGAAAGTTGATGTTCAAAATTGGCTCCGCTCGAAAAATATCAACTTTGAAGAAGCAATGCTGAAAGTACAATTATTAAGAATTGTCAAGGATCACAAGGCGGAATATCAAAAATACGCCATTGACGAAATGGCAGCAAGTCAAAATAAAACTGTGCCCCGTTTACCTCCATACCATTGCGAGCTCAATCCCATTGAGCTCATATGGGCAGAGGTTAAAAATTATATAGCTAAGCACAATACAACTTTTAAATTTTGTGACCTCAAAGGACTTTTCAAAGAAGCACTAGAATTAATAACAGCGCAAAAATGGGAAAACTGTATTAAGCACGTGAAAGACAAAGTTGAAAAGAGAATATGGGAACTGGACAATATTTTAGAGGAACAAGTCGAGCCATTCATTATTGACGTTGGTGCTTCAGGCAGTAGCGATGATGAAAGCTCATCAAGCTCATCTTTCCAATAAAAGATGTCGTTCATCAAATTCGGTAAGTTATAAGTAATTATAAAGCTACTGTATTTTTTAATTAATTATTGACATTTTTGAACCCATTTTGGCAAAACCTATTCAAGAATCTACTTTCTGACAATGTTCAACCATGCATTTTTTTACGTTTTGAGCGTTTTAATTTGGTTACATATTTACCTAGAAATCAAAAAATATACTAATCAATATTCTAAAAGCAATTAGAGATATACGATTATTTTTAATTTAGGCTAATTTAAACGCCATTTTGAGATTATATTCGACTGTATTTCACCAAACATCAGGCGGCATCCGAAGCTGGAAATCGAAGCGAAAATTTTGAAATCCTTATGTATATTTACATCATTATATATTTCTTACCCCACCCCCACATGATCCTATATCCATCACCAATCGTATACACATCGAATTGTGCTAATTTACTACAAAGTTACGCAAAGCAGCATCTACTATCTAAAATATGTACTGCGTGACTCTTAATACGTCCCTGCCGAATGTTACAGCGTTCGATGATCACGTGGTCTTGTTTATGTCCGGTCTATCTCTTATCTGAATATACTGTAGATCGCTTATAATTTAGGATTTTCATATTTTATATTCTGCCTCTTAAAACTTGTGTGTGATGGGGAGAAACTGACTGCATATTAGATTTCAGTACAACACAGTAGACGCAAAAAAACCGAAAAAATATCGGAGAGCGTCAAAAATTTTCAGAATGCCGAACACTGTTATTATTAATATGCAAAAACGAATAGACGGTTTATTACCAGTGACAGTTTTGTGCCCAACAAGCCAAAGTAGCTGTACATGAATGCACAGATTCAGTATTCACGTATAGGGAGAAATGTTACTTCAAAATATGAAACAATTCATTAAAAAATGTAATTATTTTTTAAACTGTGTCCAATATTTTATTGCAGACTCAAATAGGCGATAGACTCGTCCAGAAGAAAATACTATAATAATTTGATTAGTTGTCAATTCAATGAGCAAAAACGCTTAACTTTGACAACCCTCACATTTACGTTAAAATATATGTATATGTTTCATCAATCCAAATTTCAGCTGCTAATTTGACCATCTGAAAAAATTAGAATGGAGACGTTTAAGAAAAAAAGTACTTATATCACATTTCGCCGCAAAGTGACGCAGGAGTACGAATGAAAATCCAGATAGAAGGCGTGCAATGTGATATTTACGGAAACTATTGTCGAGAGCTTCTATGGAATTTAATAAAAACTGATTAGCGAAGTGTCAACATGATTCGTCCATCTGAAACGGTGGCAAACAAGATACGCAATTGTGCATATGGTGTGTTCGAACAAATTAATTTGCCTTTAGCTCTATTTTATACACGGCTTACATGACGGGGCTTAGTTGCGGCGATATGCTTTGTACACTCAACTATAAAAATCATGGAATAGTTATACAATATCCCAACTAACAATTATCACTCCTATTAGAGTTGCAAGAATGATTATACAGTATTCCTTACACAGCATTTTATACTGTAAGAGCATTGGCAAAACCCTCTTAGAACAGCTATACAAGCGGAATGGGCACACCTAATAGGACACTTCAGTCATTTAAGAGATTGTTTAAGGGCTGCAGGTAACAGTTATACAACAAAAGTGTAAGCCTCTTGCAGCCGCTATAGGACATTTGCGTCAGTGCAAGATTCAGTTTTTGTCAACTATACAACTATTCTGTTACGTGATTCTACTTTATTGCAGCCAAACTATTTCTTATGTATTGTATAGACGAAGTGAAGAATATATAACTAACACAATGCAGTCATCTTGTTTACTTACATATCGGCCATTGTGAATTTCATACACAGGTATATGATAAACATCTACACTGTGATATAGGGCTATTGAATTAACTGCGCAGCAAATTTCATTGTGATTATCGTACAAACTAGTTACGCAATTACTACGGGCTTCGTATTTGATTCATATTTTGATAATGATCAAAAGTATGTCTAGATCTTTAAGATGGAAAACTGAACTTATCTGCGTTAAATCTTGCACAAATCTTATATTTAGACACAATTACAATAATGTTTATCACTTTATATCTGTAATTTCGAACTGAAACATAATTATTTAATATCAAATAGAGGAATAAATGTTTGCCCAATATGGCGGGTGGTTGTGTATAATCATCGTCCATGTTGTCTTTAGTTTATTAGAATATTTTGGTGTTGCCTTCAGGTGTTATACAACAATTTGAGAAGTGTCTCAAATGACAGAGTCGAATGATTTACCTAGAATTTGTACCGGATCTATATCTTCTGTTTGAACAGTTGATAAAACCTTTTTAACCAATATGCATGCCTTGTTTGTCTTAAAACATTGGTAATGGCATTTTAACAAAAATACGACAGCAGAAAATTAGGCTATGGTGAAGTTGTATACCAACATATTTAGCATATGTACAGCCTTTAACAGTTACTAAACAACAGTTGTATAAGTGCTTCCGTTGGGAGCAATTTGTTGGCTAAAGTAGTAAATTTGCACAGCAAAACAACAAGGCTCGGGTTTGTTTTATGAACGTTACCATGGATGCCACAACACAACCATTTTGACTAACCTGCAAATATGCCGTATAAAATAGTTGTGTAAACGTGTATACAACAGTTAAAAATTTGTCCTATAAGGTGTTGTGTAACTATGCTATAAGAATATTTTAAACACCTCATTTTAGAGCAAATATGTTGCAGAAAGCAAATTTGCATTCCACACAACATTAAGCCAGCATTTTGGTGTTCAGGCAACAACAATAAAGAGCTTTTTTGGCTGAACGGTTCTTTTACCAAAAGCTTATAGCACTACTTTGCTAGTTGGGATGTGTCTGGAGGGAAAGTTGAAAATAATTAGGTTAGGTGTTTTCAATAACCTTCCGCAGACAGTGCTGTTTCGGGCTCACAAGCAACTCATGAGTGCGGTATAGGTCTTAGGTCTTTAATTGGAGACAAACGAAACGAGAAGCAAACAAGTAGGTTTGGTCTTTTGAAAGACTCAAAACATTGTGATCTTTCGTCAAGCTCATTTTTATTATTATTTACGTTCTCTAGCTCATAACCACTCGACGTGCTGCGCTAAGGACAGAGATGCAGATAGTTCATATTGGGAAGACAAATTCTCATGTAAACTACAGTATAGGGTAGGTAGATCTTGAAAATTTACACTACCAGAAATACCTAGGACTTATAATAGCACACAATTTAAAATGAGAAGCTCACACTACCACCAAAATTAAAAAAGTCAACTCACTCATATATTTGATTAGAAAAGCTGTTAAAAACCATTGTCCTGCTATGGTAGAAAAGTAATACAAGATGTACCTTCGATCAAAACTTGAACATGCACACATAGTCCCTATTTGGCCAAAGAAATCGAACTACTGGAAAGATTGCAATGTATGAAGACGCGAATTCACCAGAGATTCGACCTTTGCCATATGAATAACGTCTAAGGGCTATGAATTTGAAAACACGCGCTGAGCGAAGAATACGAGAGGATTGAGATATTCAAGATCATCAGTGGCTGCTACTCATGTACCCTTCAAATATTCAATAGTGAGAACCTTCAATTCTGAGGGAATATAAAAAAATAGAAAAACAGAGAACATCGAAGTTGATAAGGATGAATTTCATTTCAAACCGTGTGGTATCCTTTTGGAACTCTCTTAGTGAAGAAATAGTGTGTACAACAACTGTAAATTTATTCAAGAATAAACATCAGCACGGTCAGCTGTCAAGTGGTTGGAATACGTATTAACAGATCAAACCAGCAATTGCTTTTCGATGTACAAACTTTAAGAGCCCTGAATCTTAAAATGCAAAGTCAATGTAAAAAGCGCTAGGGTTTGCTCGAAGCACTTTTGTGAAAGTGCCTATAAGGTCAATTTGAAATATACCCTTTTGGGTTACACCCCTGAATGATATCGTCCTCTAAAAGATGATGCTATTCCCACGGAAAATTCACCCATGTCTTAATCATCACCTGGACCTTCTACATCTGTTGCTGGGGAAAGGCGGAAAAGTGCTCATGAAAAAAGGCAAAGGGCTCAACTTATCCCCTAGACTTTAAGTATAGAATAAGGTCATATATTTTGGGGCGAAACGAAGGCGCATAGTCAGAGTATTACATCGTAGAGTCAGAGGATACTGCAGACATTCCACTAACCATATCATTAACGAATAAACTGAATGCACCTAAAGTATCAACTGACTAGAACGAGGAAGTTTTAGTGGAAGAAATAGATGAGCTCGAGTATGGCGAGCTGGAAATTTTGGCCTTCTTTGTTTGCCATAAATCTGTAGGCTGATAAGTTACAAAGTTTCTCAAATGAAACTTATTCCTGGATAGACCATATTAGTGAGGGTGGATTATCAAAACCTTCCACAGCTTTCATGAATGAAATTGAGAAGCCGAACAGGATGTTTACTACATTCAATGGGGACGCAATAGTGACAGAGAAGCAAAACTTTATGGGCGAATTTCTGACGAAGAGCAGCAACATTGACTGCTGAAAAAGCTAAAATACTATTTTCAGGTCAAGGATGTTCTTTCGGAGAACTTAATAAAAGATTGAAAGACCAGGAAAATCGTAAAAGGAAATGGAGAAAAATTGTTGCTTAGACTGTCATTTCCATTTATTGTTATACCGCCAGCTCACTGCAAAAAGAAGATAACTCTATTTTCCCACTTTTCGAGTTGGGTACATTTTCACAATTCATGTACTTAGTATACCAAAATATAGGTAGTGTAGAAAAATGGAGTTACCTTGTTTTCACAGTAAAGTGAAACCCTCTATTGCATCCAACGACACATCATATGTGAAAGTCTTACAAGCCGTTTGAGCTTTAGCCTATGAAATACGAATTACAAGGTTGAAATCTTTAATTAAAATCCACTATTTTGTTTGGTATAAAATTTTAATGTAGCCAGTGTCACTCGAAGCGCTAAGGCGATTCCAACGACACTTCATATGTGAAAATCCGTCCAGCCGTTTGGCCTGTAGGTGAAAAGATGCACGTTATCCATATCAACCCAAATGAGAATCACTCTCAGCGTGACGTCATGCGCGCCGGCGGACGAAAATCGAACAGCGGAGCAGCCGGCACTGAGTCAACAGAACGTTCGTGCGATATTTCACTAACGCTCCAGTTGGCAACCGAACACTCTCAATCGTATCACGTACGTGAACTCGATTACTCTCGAAGCTTCTCTAGCTCTCTGCAAGCTGCAATACATTATGGTGTAACTCTAGTTGCTTAATTTTGCGGAGGGCGATACACTACCAACGCCACTGTTGGTTTTGGAGATTGTATGTCTGCTAATCCTTATTACTATACAAAGGTCAGAAAATATTTGTAGTTTTTGAAAATCGGTTTAATTGCGGCAGAGCTAAGGTGCAAATAAAACAAATAGATATCGAACAAACTTCTTTTTTGTCGTTTCAGAGGCTCCTGTGTCTTCAGAAAAAAATTTAGTTTTAAAAATTGGTGTTGGAGGTTGTTGAGGATGGGGAAGGCTATATATATATATATATATTTTTTTTTTTTTTTCTTGACGTAGGTATATTTATACAATTCCAACCCCGGTAATTCTAAGTACCTATTAGACGTATTTTACAGATCATATGTTTCTCAGTACATTTGCCCTTAAAAATTGGAATGAAAGAGAAATATTCTCGACTCATGAGCCTCTGGATATACCTTGATGCTGTCCGATGGGTGCATGTGGGTTCTCAGGCGTGGCGCTATGGCTGACGAGTCCTGCCGACGTTGCCAGTCCGTCGGCAGGGCAGGGGAGCAATTTTAATATCGCATTGTATTCATTGTATGTAATTGTATAGGCCTGTTTGACTGACTTGTACAATTAAATTTTTTGTTGTAAGGTACCCGGGGGTAATAAGGCCCACCTAAGAAATTATAATTAATATCTACGAGAGAAATTTACTTTTTCAAACTTTTATTATTAAAAAAATAGAAAAGGGTATAAACTAACATAATGGTAATGTTTGAACACAAAATAATCATGCTTATATGTCGAGACGCGAACATTAAAAAAATTGTCTTCTGGGCCTTAAAGCCTGCAAGTGCATATAATAAGGTACATATTTAAATGAACAAAAAACAAGTCAAACGAATAAACAAAACACACAAAAAATCAAAAAATAAAAAGAAAATATTAAAATAATGATATCCAAACATAAATATCAAAAATATCCCTTTGGGCCTTAATATCTGCAACGACATATAATGAGATTTGAATGAGAGATAAAAAAATAACAGTTCAACAAAATACTGGTAGAATAAAAAATAAATGTAACACACTAAAAAAACAGTATCAAAGATAAAATATGGTATTAAGTATAAATCTAATACTTAAGGCATACAGTCTGGACACACAAAATTTTCAGTATCGTCCGCAGTCAAACCAGCACAATCCTCATGGAGCCAAAAACCACAAGAAGCACATCATCTCATATCTGCTACATAGTCTTCGTAGCAAATCACACAGTGCCATTCTTCGTTATGTTCTTTTGTTTTTGATGCAATGGAAGACACGACACAGATGGCGATTTAGCGGTATTCGATAAGACTGGAACGGGATCAAGTTGACACTCCACCTCCTTTAAAAATACGGATCGCTTGACTTCAACTGTTTTGTAATTTATAGCTTTACGTCTTGGAGCAGATTTTTTTTTGACTAGATCTGGTGTTGGTAACACTTCCGCGAAGGAATTATTCAAAGGGATTATTTTTTTACGCAATTCACCTAAATTAAGGTAGTCATCTGAATCATATTCCGAATCATCGTCAGCGGCGGTCGTCTCCTGGTAAGGTTTCTCAGTTGCAAGACTTGGGGCAAATGCTTCAATGGGAAGAACATCCTTATCATCAGGGCATATTCCCGTAGCTCGAAAGCCGCTTGTAATATTTCCAATGGACATTGCTTTCTGCCATGTAGGTATGAAAACTTCAGAAAATCTTTCCCTGTTTAAATCACGAGTAGGATGTTTATCCCAGTACTTTAACAATTCATCGTCCCAATAAGCTTCAAATGCTCGAAATATAGCTTTGTCCATCGGCTGAAGTTCATGGGTGGTGTTACTCGGCAGACAATATAAGTGAATCTCATGAGCTTCTGCTTTCTCAGCAATGCTAATATCCAAATGGCATTTGGCCCCATCAAAAATTAAAATTACTGGCGGAGGCGACATGTATTCAATGAAATGGTCTAACCACTTATCAAACGTTTATGTCATGCTCCCTTTAGGCGTCATCATAACTTTCGAGCCAGCCGGTAAGCCATCTGAGTAGGTTGGCTTCATTCTCTTGCCCTTAAAAAGAATGACAGGCGGTATGGCATGTCCGAGAGCATTAGCGCAAGCGACGATAGTTGCGTTTTCGGCGTGTTCATGAGAAATTACATGCACTCGTTTTGCTCCTTTGGCTGCCAGAACGTTTTGTTGGTGGTGAAGAGTCAAGAGGCAACCCTTCTCGTCCATATTATAAATTTTTGCTTCTTTATTTTTTAACTGAGTGTGCTCCAACAAATCTCCTAGTTTTTTTAAATGATCTACGATAAAACGATTTAATTTTTGGGCTCTTGCTGGATTCATGAATTGAGATCGACGTTTTGATATTCTCGGATGATTTTTCAGAAAAGTCCTTACCCACTCCCTACCAGCGAGACGAGTTTCCTGATTGAAACAATGCTTAATTTTCTTTTGCTCAACATACCTGAACACAGACCTTCTTAATGCTTTTGGTGTTAGCGGAAAACCTTTATCGGCTAGCCGAATTATTTTATTCTCAAGGTCTCTTCATTATCGGTCAAAATTGTTTGTCTACCTAGTTTTCTCTTCACGCTTTGTGATTTAATGTGGTTCCTAAGTGTTTGTCTGGGTATTCCGCATTTTTGTTCCACCCAGCGCTGAGATTTTCCCTCGTTAATATAATTTAATGCCTCTCTCATCATCTCTTCATCCCAATTTGCCCTTATCCCTTTGCTTTTTTTACCCATCTTCTGTAAAAGAATAAATAAATCTAATGAATACGTGTATTCATGGCGGCAGAAAATAAAGCCCAAGCCTTTTTCAATGCATTGTAGAAAATAAGGCCCGGGCCTTATAACCTGTAGCACAATAAAATTAATTTTGATGTTATTAAACAACAAACAAACCCAACATAAAAAGAAACGCTACGTAAAATGAAACTATCAGATACATAGATTATCATGCATACATAATGAAAAATCTACGTATTATTAAAACAATTTAATTTGCTTACTTACCGGTCGAAATTCTTATAAAATACAGCACAGCGAAACGTTACACCATAGAACAAGCCAGGAAGCTGATAACCATAGAACAAAATTACATTTCCGGCAACAGTAATACTAAATATTATTAACAGATGGCGATATAAATATTTTAGGCGCTTTCCTTTGGGCAAACCAGCGTTGGGCCTTAATATCTGGTGGGCCTTATTACCCCCGGGTACCTTATATTGTAGCTACCTTCTTCATGTGAACTAAATTTCGTCGAATATAATTCTTTTTGAACTGATGACAGCGTTGCGTGGGAAGTGCAAAGTCATCCTACTTGACGCCATTTTTCCATTTAGCAAAAAAATGTTAATGAAATACGAAATAAGGTTTTTCGCGATCTTCCGTGAGCATGTGCGTGAGAAAAGCATACATATACATCTGGAATTCGATTTTTTTTTTAATTACAGTACTCCCTCCCTACAGTCCCTGCCAAATGATGTGGGAACTAAACATCTACCGGAAATAGAGCTGAATGCATCAAACCCTCAGTGCGGAAAATACGGAGAGACAGAAGAAATTGCAAAGCATCTTATCCTCGATTATCCTGCCCTACCTGTCCGCATAAATTAAGTGGAAAGTTAGAGAGCCATACTTAAGATATTTTAAAGTTGGTTACGAACTGAAAGTGGGACTCTGCCTAAAACATACAATTCGGGGTGCGTGATAACTTAAGCCCATGGTTGAGAAGTCCAAAATAGTTTTTTATTACGCCTAAAATAATGAAAAACAAAATGTACGGACGTTCTGAAACGATTTACCTTTCGCTTAAATTTCCAGCGCCACTAAACCGATTGTCGAAACCTCTAAAGCATTTGCTTTTTATGGGATGACAATAATAATTATTATGTGAGAATTCCACAGAAATCTGAGCCGTGCTTTCCGAGTTACAAACGGGGCTATGAAACCGGACAGGCGACAAACGGACAGCGCGACGGAAATTAATGGCATGGTTTTTCGTTATGTTCGAATGAACAATTAAACCAACAGATGTGCTGCTGCCGGTTACTATGCACTCATGGACATGTCTCAACATGCAGTAACATGTAGCCTCCTGTGTCCGTTTGTTAAGTCATATTGTAAAACTTTTACAGTACTCTTTGTACGAGGGTTGACAAAGCGTCTGGCAGTTATTGCCCGCAAGAAGTGTCTGGCAGTGCTAAATATTACCATCGATTAACCTATTCCTATATGTGGAATACGTTAATTAATTATATAAATTTAGTAATAAAAATTGTCTTTATTCAAAAGTCAAGAAAACAAACGTATATATCTGGAATTTGATTTTGTACATAGTTTATATAAAAATCGCCCATTACAGTTTAAATTAAGTTAGTCTTCATTTTACTTAGCGCTTTTCACCTGCTACCAGTAGATCGGCCCTCTCTACACAACTTAGCAGGTACGCAGGCGTTGAAAGTATAGTTCATTTCACGGATTTTTCACGCTCCTCCAGTCATATCTTTAGCACATAACACTGTTTGTGGAATATGGTGGTTTTAAGTCTGAAAACTACATAGCTACTTCAGGAGTTCCCCAGCGGTCAAACTTGGGACCACTTATTATATTTGTCATCATTTATTTTTCGCCGTTGATTTAAAAATTTATAATAATATCGTAACTTCCGAAGACTGTAATTTTCTTCAAAATAATTTTAAATTATCAATTCATGGTGTTACATAAACCTTGTCACACTAAATGTGTCAAAAAGTAAAGAACATATTTTAGGGAACATAATGTTATGCTGCAGAAAAAGCGGATGCGTAACTAATTTTTAGCTTTGCATACATCCCAAGTAAGTGTATTTGGGACAAGAAACCATCGGAATTATCATCAACACAGATTATTAGCACACAAAGTCTCACTATGCAGCTATGCACTGCGGTTTCCCTCCAGCTATAGTATACAACTTACAGCTTCGACTTCCAATAATGCCATCTCTGAAGCAGATGTTACATCACATCAGAGCCAAACATTGGTACCTGAAGCAGCACATACAGATACGGAGATAGTACACAATAAGTATACAACAGCTAGTGCTAGGTTGGCATCTTGTATAAAAACTTACATAATGTCACAAAAAAGCTGTATAATGTCAACAAAAAAAAACGAAATAATTTCCTCAAGATACGTAACACCCCAACGGTTTGCCCAGTGTGGAATTTTCCTATGGAACTTCAGCTCCGCACATGATTCAGTTAGTTGATTTGCCTACTTATTTCGTATGACATTAATGACGTAACCGCAGTGAGAAAACTATATATGTCTGGCATCTCTGAGATGTTGGAGTATTGTAGCACCTATACAGGGTGATTCACAAGTCGTGACCAACACTGAAGCATCATACACAGTACCGCATTTTCTGGTGGTCTTCTATGTAACATATCTTCCTCGAGGGCTTCATTAAAAAAATACGGGGTGTTTAAAAATAAAAAAACAATGTTTCTTGATATCTTCAATACCGTGAACTGAAATGAACCAAAATTTGGGATGTGGATTTACCTAAGTATTGTCCTCATGCAAAAATCTTTACTTAAAATTAACGTGCACCAGTGGCAAAGATACAGGGGACTATACTATAACTATCTAAAACTGTAATGACTCATCGATGTTCACGTGAACATCACTTAACTACCAGTAGTCGGCTGTTCATAGGCGGGGTATGAATGTTTAACATGGGTGAACTAGATGTCACATGCTTAATAAAGAGTGGTTTGAAACATATTGTAAGCCAAAAATTTGGGAATTACCTTTATTGATCGTCGCTTCCACTTACATCTGACAGTAATAAACTGTCGCTATCGCTTTCCTCGTTGAAATTGACTATAACTGGCTCTATGATGGTGTCGATGTGGTGGTCAAGCTGCCACATTTTTGTTTCTTTCCTCACATGACGGATAGCATTCTGCCAAGCTTCGGGCGTTACTAGCTGTATGGAAATCTCAAGTAAAACCTTAACGTCTGGAAATTTGAAGGTTGTGTTATGGCGCGCAATATAACCCTTCACTTGAGCCCAGATGAGCTCTATTGGGTTCAGTTCACAGTGGTAGGGCGGTAACCGCAGCACAGTGACACCACATTGACGGGCCATCTCATCAGTCACGTAACTAAGGTTTGCAGGTTTGTGCTGTTTAATTTTTTCATACAATTCCGCTTTCACACATGAATCGTCAAACGGGATTCCTTTCTCGCGCAACCATTGCTGCATCTCACTTTTTCGAGATCCCATAGTCGGTACACGTTCGGCTCGATGACTATGGTAGGAAGCATTATCCATGACGATCACAGAGTTGGGCTCAACTCGCTGAAGCACCCCTTGAAACCAGCTCTCGAAGCAGCTGGCATTCATTTCGTCATGGTAATCAGCTCCTTTCCTAGAGACGAAAATCAAGTCACACTCTTCTAAAAAGCCACTATCGCTACCAATATGAGTTACGATCAATCTTTGACCTTTCCCTGACGGTCCACGAAGACCTGTTGACAAACCTTCAATGCTTGCTTGTCGGTTACTCACTACGTTTTTGTCTATCCAGGTTTTTTTAACTGTGTGACCTGCATTTACCCATGTCTCGTCCAAATAATAGATTTTTCTGCTTTGTCGCCTATATTCAATCATTTCGCGTAGGTATTTACGACGCCAGGCGACTATTTTAGGTCTCTCTATCAATACTGACTTCCGATTATGCGTTTCGTAACGAAAATTAATTTCGTGCAGGGATTTCCTCATTACCTCGACGCTCATTTGGGGTATAATTTCATTTTCCTTGATCGCTGCTTGTACAGCCTTGAGGGTTGGTATCTCATTCCTAAAGAAGAATGAATGTATGGTTCGCCTTAACGCCATTTTGCTATCGTCATCCAAATTAATGGCCTTTCGTCCCTTCAAATTAAACTTTGGATCAGTAGTAGCTCCAGTTTTCTTCTTTTCATGCACCACCCTGCGAATGGTCCACTCTGGAACGCCTGTCATACTTTCACAACGCGCGAGTGCATCTCCCTGCGACATAGTTCTGTTCAGATAATTGAACACGTTGAGCACGATTTCTTTCGCGTCCCTCTTCAGTGCTTTACGAAGCCGTCTACTTGTTCCCTGGCTTTCAGTACTTCCACTCGTGCCATTGGTACTCTCCATGGTTAAGTATAACCAAAACAGTAACAACAGAAACCACAACAATAACAATCACACAACAATTCTTATAAAAACACACAATATGCGATCGCTCAATGAAACACGTTCCAATGCGTTGCCCACGCCTATGAGTCTGCCGGTCGAGGCGCGTCTTTGATTTCATTGGTTCTACCGGCGGAGAACAATCAGCCATTATTTCCATCTCTGTCTGTGTTGTTGACCACCGCAAAGCCACAGAAACGACATATGTCGTACGCTATACGGCTGTACTAGAAGGAAGCCGGGATCGAGCTCTGATCACGTGTTGATCACGCGTATGAGTCATTACAGTTTTAAATAGTTGTAGTATAGTGGCATTATTTTTCCAAATAAGAATAGTACGTCACTGTTTTTTTTCGAAACGCGCAATTTTTCGAATTTTACCTTCAATTTGCTACAAATAATGACTCTTGTGTTTCTTCCTAGAGTGCACTGCTTCCGTAGAAATAAAAATGAAACAAATTAGATTATTCATGACGAGCCGAGATACAATTAGTTTCAAAACTAAATAGGAGGCCTTGATACCAACTTCACGTTTCTTTTGAGAGTTTGCCAAAGTTATGTGTTATATCACTACTACTACCATTTTTTACTTTGTAAAAGTCAAGTCAAAAGTTTCTTTTTTCATTTTTAAGTGTTGTGAAATGGAATTTAGCAATGATGAGTACGCCGATATTATTTTTGTGTACGGGTTCTGTAATGGAAATGCTTTAGCGGCTTCTCGGGAGTATCAACGTAGATTTCCTAACAGACTCTAACCTACCCCAAAGGTTTTCACACGTTCATTTCTAAGACTTCGGCAATATGGAATTGCCAAACTTCCCGGAGTTAGGGCCATGGTGTCCGGCATACTGTTCCAGAGGAACTGGAAGTGATTAATTTTTCGTTGGATGATCCTAGTACAGGTACTAGGCGGATTGCAGACAATATAAGTGAATCTCATGAGCTTCTGCTTTCTCAGCAATGCTAATATCCAAATGGCATTTGGCCCCATCAAAATTAAAATTACTGGCGGAGGCGACATGTATTCAATGAAATGGTCTAACCACTTATCAAACGTTTCTATCGTCATGCTCCCTTTAGGCGTCATCATAACTTTTGAGCCAGCCGGTAAGCCATCTGAGTAGGTTGGCTTCATTCTCTTGCCCTTAAAAAGAATGACAGGCGGTATGGCATGTCCGAGAGCATTAGCGCAAGCAACGTAGATTTCCTAACAGACGTTAACCTACCCCAAAGGTTTTTACACGTTCATTTCTAAGACTTCGGCAATATGGAATTGCCAAACTTCCCGGAGTTAGAGGCCATGGTGTCCGGCATACTATTCCAGAGGAACTGGAAGTGATTAATTTTTCGTTGGATGATCCTAGTACAAGTACCAGGCGGATTGCAGCCAAGTTACCATGTGCCCAAAGTCTTGCGTGGAGAATTTTAAATCAGAAAGTGTTACATCCTTATCATCGGCAAAATATGCAATGTCTGCAACCAGAAAGTGCAACGGCGAAAGTTTTGTGAGTGGTTCCTGCAAATGCATAATCAAAACGCAGATTTCATTGAGTTGGTTTTGTCATCAGATGAATCACTTTTTACGAGGAGTGGAACCTTTAATTCTCATAATGAACATATTTGGTCGTTAGAAAATCCCCGTTCTGTAAGAATCCACTCATTTCAACATAGATTTTCTAGAAATGTCTGGTGCTCGACGTCTAAATGCAAACTCATACTTACCTTTTCTAGAGAATTACATAGAAAATGTGTTAGATGATGTTCGGTTAGCAACGAAAGTACGAATGTGGTATCATCTTGTAAGTAAATGTTATTATGCCGTCTCCGAGTTTGCCGAGTTTGCTATTTTATGATTTATTTGTGTTGTTTTTTTAGTTTTTATTCTGACTAATTCTATACATATGCAATGTCTCTTAGGATAATAAAAAATTGAATTTGAATCAGCACGACGGCGCCCCAACGCATGTTCGTCGTGACATAATCGCCTGGTTAAATAATCATTCTAGACAACGATAGATTGTCAGAAACGAACCCGTACATTGGCCTGAGAGGTCAACTGTTTTGGACCCCTGGATTTCTTTTTGTGTAGCGCTTTTAAACAACTAGTGTATGCTGAAAAAATTAATACTGTTGATCAGTTACAAGAAAGAATAGATAATGCGTGTCATCAAATTCAAGCCACAACAAATTTTGCGGAAATACGTTTTTCTTTATGAAAATCATACCGCACTTGTAACATTTATTGAAATAAGGCTTTATGTAATTTGTTTATTTTTTATTTTTACGAAAACTGTAGGAAAGAACAAGAGTGGGCATTTCGAAAAACAAGTAGCGTATTATTTTTATTTGGGAAAATAATGTCACTAAACCCCTGTATTTCCGCTACTGGTGCACGTTAATTTTAAGTGAAGACTTTTGAATGTGGACATTTTAAACAATACCCCGTATCTTCTTAATGAAGCCCTCGAGGAAAAAATGTGGTCCTGTGTATGATGTTTCATTTTTGGTCACGACTTGTAAGTCACCCAGGCTGTATCGGGATGACAAACACATTATTGGCTTGGAGAAGTGAGTGTCTGCAATATATAGCAACATATATCATCGGTAAACGATCCTGTGGGATCCTATCAGTTCTGTAGGTCCATTGCACGTCATTCGATTGGTCACAGGAGGAATAAACTGAGACCGGTGATTAATAAATAATAAACGGATTGACCGGCTGGTCAAAGGTGCACGCCACGGCCACACCGTGCACTGATAGTTATTTTCTTCAATTTATGCAGGGCGGATATGTTCTAATAGTGCAGTGATTTCAGTACTTCTTTATGTACTTTCCGTACGTTCCGCAGCACTGCCGTACCGTTGCCGTAACACAAGTTGATTCATGCGCTAGACGTTAAACTGTTTACAGGAATTCCGCAATATTCGACCGCATACTGACGCTTGACTTGAAGTTTTAACTTTCTGCCGCTGCCGATTCTGCCAATGACAGGTAACCTGCAAATCACGTGTTTATTACCTTAGATCAGCATGTTTTACGCTCTGTCATTACCATGTTTTGTTTTGCTTTTATAATATAAGCGTGGCTTCCTTTGTTATTATTTGCTATATTTTATTGTTTATTTGAATAGCAATATCAATTATCAACAGATTCGTGTCAGGTAGCTTGGAGTAGTGAATCCGAATATGACCTTAAAAAAGTGATGAGTCGTAGAGCTGAATTTGAGGGCTAAAATGGATTGTTTGGGACCTTTGGAGGCTCACAGAGTCATACATTTTTCCTTAAAACCTGGAAGGGTGTTACTTATATTTTGAATACACGCGACCAACGCAACACTTTTTACGTTGATATATTTGCGTCTAATCGTTGTCTGGATCGTGTCTTGACCACCGACGATATTTAGTTAAATTTAATAATGCCCAACTTTGACGACTCTCGACGCTAGCATTTTTGAAGATATTTAGATAAAGTTTAGTTCACAAAAATTTAATCAACATCGATTTTGAGCGGATCTGAAAGAAATACTAAAATATCATTCTATTTATACAGAGTATCTCAAAATGCAAAATGTACCTTTCTCGTCAATTCCAAATGGTACATTTTGCGATTTAAGATACCCTGAATAAAAATAAAGAAATTTAAGCACTTTTTCTATATCAGCTTAAAATCGATTATGATAAAATTTTTGTAAATTAAGATTTATCTAAATATCTTCAAAAATGGCGGAGCTGGGCATTTTTTTCAGATGTTTGACCAGATATCTAAACAATCGACAATCGAAACCATATGTTATATATCAAACTTCATGTTTTTAGAAGCTCTATTCAAATATGTAATCAAATATAGGATGTTCTCTTTAAAAAAATATGTTTGCTTTGGCAGGAAGTTATGGAAATTATTATTAAAATAATTTTTAAATATGCACTAGTATCATATCAAGGTTGCCACGAAAATAGATTTTTGATAAATTGTCCAGTTTGCTTATAAAACTACTTTCCATTTTCATTGAGACACCTTGTATATTCCCTTTCAAGTGTGAAAAAGGTACGTCAGGTGTAAGCCTTTGGTATTTATTAAAACAACCATAAACATATAAAGTACCTTTATCAAAAATTATAACAATTTTAAATCCATGGTATGAGCAAAAATAAAACAAGCTTGGTTAAAAAAATGTAGATCTCATATTTTAATCTTAAACAGAATATAGAGTTATGGACATATTGATACATTACTTTTACCAGATATTTTAGCCCGACTACAATTCAGTGTAATCCAAACAACAAGAAATTAATTAAACCTTCTATACAAAAGCCTGGGATTTCATATTTTATATAGTAATACTAAAGATCACTATACACCTCAAGGAATGTCCTGTTCTGTAGTTGAGTGATTATTCCCAAAAATTAAGTGTACCTTCTCACACAAATGATGCGTCGAAATTTTGCGAAATAAAATATTGTTCTGGGCTGGTATGTTGCTATTTCACTTTTACAAAATAACCCAAGGTGGTGTAATTCTAATAGCCCTTTATTTTTAGCAGGTACTTCATTGAAGTGTTTCGTCCTTTGTAAAGCTGTTATATTAATGTAATTGTTTTCAAAAATATATTATTCTACAAGAACAGATATACTTCTTCATTTAATCAAAGATACATAATTTCACAAAAAAAAGATCTACTATGTATCATGTTGGAGAATGTTTAACGTAAGACATGTTCTACTAACATGAAATAGTGAAAAGTAAAATTGCAATCATCACTTGGCTAAGTCTTTGTAGAGAAAAAAAAACTAATCTGAATTGAGTAAATTCTGAATATTTTGACTATATGGATACTGTGGGTGCCACCAATCTAAAACTTTGTAATTAACAACTGGGTCTAAAATGATAGATGTACAATTGCTGTCTGATGGTCGGTATGCTGATATGCCCGATCCAAAATCTAACTGCAATCTGTTGTACCTCATTCCATTTGACAGAGTGACTGACACTGATATGAGTACTTGTCCTGCAAAAAAAAACAATTTTTGTAACCAATACTGATATCTTACTACTTTCAATAATAAACAAGGGTGATTCCAAATGCAGTATCAATCAACTAAAAAAATTGTAATAATGCACTGAAGCAGTTAGTAACAAAAAATTAAATGGACAAAATAAAAGTTGATGCTCTCATGGTACACTTTTTTATTTCCTTAGAAAATAACTCAACACCTACCTAAGACAGGTGGAATGGCAATGAAATCTTTACAGGTGACCTGCAAAATGCAACAATTCTCATCTACATTAGCAGACACATCATCCAGTATTTCCAACAAGTCTGGCTTTTTTGTATTAATTCGATAGGAATGATTCAGTAAATTGTCTCTTTTCTCTCTCATCTTAAAATAAAATAACCAGTGTCCTTTGTGTTTTTGGTGCCACAGGCATTCACATAGTCTTCGCTTTAGTATGTCAGGGTGTTGTTCAGCTGTGAGCTGTGGTGATTTTATTTGATTTACAAATAGGGGATACATATGATACAGTGCCCTTAAAATAGAAAAAGAGATTTAGAATATATATATTTCTTTGATGATACTAAATTACAATACTAACCTAATAACAGAGGGTCGTAGGCCATATTTTCGTACAAGGCATTCAGGTTGCAGCTGCTCAGGTAATGTGGAAACTGAAGTGTAGTACCTTTTGTACAGTCTAAACCAAAATTTTGCTGTACACACAACCTCAAAAGATGTTTTACATATACCAGCAAAACGGCCTACGTCCTCAGGTCTAATGTATTCAGAAAGGAGGAACCAGATGTCTATTGGGTAGTCTTTACCACTCACTTCTTTTACTTCCTATAAAATATGACTTTGAATATTTTATGTAGATTTAAAGTATATTTTTTTAATAAAAAATATCTAAATCCAAATTTAAAGAGTATATTGTGTTTACTTTTTTCTATGAACAATAAGTAGTAAATAAGCTTGTGTTCTACTATTCAAATATGATAATTCACACCAATGATGTGATTTAAGTTCAAATCTTTTCCCAAGCCTTGTCCTTAGAATGTATTACAGTTATGCTATGGAGATTATCTGTCTGTTTGTCTTATACCTGAGGAGAATAATCTTTCTTTAATACTAATTGCTTGACATGAAATACAAACTTATTTTATTGGTAACCAGAAAGAATGAAGATTAAATCCTATTGAATGATTCTTTTGGCAAGGAATACAAAAGATATACCAGTTCTCTTTCAATGCACAAATTTCAAATACTTTTTTCTTTTACAATATTCTGTACCTCACTATTAGAAACAGTTTTCTTCCTTCTCCTTGGCTCTACTTTTCTCAGTACATATGTAATATTGCCTTCCTCATCTTCTTCTTCAATGAATTGTCCATCAAATTCATCAGGTTTCTCATCCCATGACTTTTCCTGAAAATGCTTCAATACTTTTGTTACACTTTCGCTGGACTTCTTTGGTCTGTTTTTGGAAACAGCAGAGTTTGCAAAATCGTTCAACGTTATGTCTACAAAAAAAAGGATCTATAGGATCCTGTTATTACTAACAGAATCAAATAAGCATTATTGCCTTGCCTAGGGGCAATTGATAGCAGTTATCCTTATTACATAATTTTTACTAGATGACTAGATACGCTTTTCTTATATTAAATCTATCTTTGTCTGTATTATTATCAAATATTTATAGTAATTAATATTGCCGGCTTTTAATAGAAACAAAGGTGCATGGAGATACAATACCTCCGAAAGTTTTTAGAGACCGATGTTTTACCGATTTTTTGTTTGGCATGTTTTAACTATGTCTAGAAGGATTGTCAAAATAGGAAAAATTTGCATTTTAGAGTACAAAAAAGTAAATCACACATCGAAATGTAAAAAGTGAGGCCACCACTTTCAAGAGCCATGATGGACTGTTGTTTTGACAGACTTCAGCTGATCACATGATAGTAAACGTCATTTACTACCTGCCTGCTACCATCTAGTAGCGAGTAGTCTTTTCAGTTACGGACAATGGTGTTCACCTAAAGGAATGAGTGAAAAGGCACGTGGTGGACCACTTCTGGTGATCAGTTTTATTCTTTGTTCATTGGGCAATCCGTTTCATGGGTGTCGCGTCAGTACTTTACTGTTTGTACTTAAAGGCAGTGTATTTGACTGATAGCGGTGCCTCATCTAGTGCGATAATTACTTACTACAAATGTCTTGTTCTGTCAGTTATATCATCGAGATAATCAAATTCAAGCGGATAACCAAATGGAAATGGTATTTACCATTTTGGATTGGTATTTACCGATCCGTTCAAGCGAGTGTAGTTATCAGTTTGGTTATAAGATCCGTGACGCCACGAATCAGCTGTTATACGTCATAGTCTCATAGTTATCACCGCAAAATCGTGGTATTTACCCAACTCTACAACTCGAGAGTAGTTTTATATTTCTGGTTATTATTTGAAATGTGACAAGTTAGAATTTTGCCGGGTATTGGATATTGTTATTGTACTTCAGCTTCATTTTTGAGAAAATTGATACAGGCTGACTTCAGTTTTACCATAAAGTGGAGCACCTTATTAGTTATACTCATTACGGTTGTTGGGGATACTTTAAATGTTGTTCCTATGCATAACAAAGTATCCTGTGTAGCCATCTACCAAAAGAATATTAAAATATGGCCATATAAACTCACTAGAAGATATCCACCTATATACGGTTTTTTTTTTCATCATTTCTGCTGAATCAATAAATGTTTTGTTTGACATGCGGAAAAATTTAGAGAATTGAAAGTTATCATAGCTACAAAGCCATGGTTCCATCATTAAAAAAAAATCTAAAAAAACATTTCTCCCATGAATATTATGAAAGGTTTCTTATTTAAACTTTCCATACACAGACGAAAAAGCACCGATTATTAAGTGATAATAAAAATAATCGGAGATTATATACGCGCTTTTCTTTAATAAACAACTTGCAACAAAACCGCGGTTAAAACCAACGCGTTCAAGCGATTCGTGTAACTGACGTCATCAACCCGTGTGTCATCTTGAACCATATTATAACCGCGGCACATAACAGAAATTTTGGTTATTCGCTTGGATTTGATTGATGTGACATCTGTTTGTGGTTCTGTCACTTGTCTTTTCTGATCTTTCAAAACAGTCCTTACGTTTTCCCTAAAATTTAAAATATTTAAATGTATAATTTGATATAAAATACAATTCTGGTAATTACAAATAAATATAGAAGAATGGCTCTTGGTTTAAGAAGCATAAATAAGTTTACAACATTAAGCACACTAGCCGCACCAAGAAGCATCAACGTTAATAATACAATCCATAGGCAAATATCTCTGACACCATGTGAACAGGTAAGTATTTACAATACTAATTTATTATTATTTTCCTCATACATACATACCGGTTATATATTAATAGCAGGTATAATTTATCACAGTATAAACGTTAAAATTGAAAAGATGTTAACCACCCTAACCTCACATTTTGCGAGTAATATTTCATCATATTACCTAATTGACATAATTTACATTATACTGAACCTGTTAGGATCACGCATATTGCATAAGATTATCTTGCACTTGATAATAAACTCAACTTTGAAAATTATACCTAAAATCTGATATTGCTTCAAACTTAGGTGATATTTTTCCATGAGGATTGTAGTTGTATCTGTGAAATTCAAGCTGGTATTTAGAAAGTAATAAAAAACAATACATGATCAGACAAAGTAAAAATTAAAATGTTGATAACAGACTGTGACTGTGTGTTGAATAGAATTATTTTTTCAGTATTCTACTAGACTTAATACTAAGCTGTGTTATTATGATAAGAGGAATGATATTCAAACGGGTGTGATAGACAATAGGGAATCGGTGCATGATACTGTTACTAAAGAGAATCTATCTACTATTGATCATCTACATATAGAAGGGATTGATACTTCTCTCAAAAGGTAGATCATTCAGATTGCTTGCTTTTATATTTTTATTTTTATATTATGTTGAAAAAGACAACCTCAGAACTCATGGAAATCCATTTCTCATTGACATTACATAGTATGTTTTTTGGATTCATTGATTAAAAGAATGCCTCAAAAACCTTGACTCATTTCTTCATGATTACCAAAAATTGCTATTTAAGGTATATGCTCCCTTGTGAATTAAAAATATTAATTACTTCCAATCAACTAGGATACATGTTATTATTTCTTGTTTTATATGTCTCAAACACATCATCCTTTGGAAGTGAGCAAAAGAGGGAGATTTGATTTTGAGTATTATAATTCCCAGTCAGGCACAAAAAGTAAATGCCCTGATTTGTTGTTTGAGAGTAACCACTTTTAAAATGTATTTTTAAGCATTCTCTTATTATAGGTAAATACTTGTTCAGGCCACTGATTACAAACATGGCATCTGTAAAATCCATTGATACAATTGAACAAATTACATGATGTTTTTGTCTTGGTAATACTGCATCCAGTTATGCATTTTATTGGCCCTGAAATATCAACTGAAGGCTCTTTGAGTTGAAATGACATTGACTTTGCGACAGGATAAGGATTTCTATAACATTACCATCAGATCAGTTTATAAGCAGATATATGATCAAATGTTTAGTCTTTTATGGTCTTCCTATTGTGACCATGAAGTAACCTTGAAATAACTGTGCAATAGCCCTTAGACAACTTTGTAGGAAAATAAGATAATTGGATTCAGAATCTCTTAAAACATTTGTGCAGTTTTTCCTGATCATCTTTGTAACATTTCCTTTTCTGTTCGCTAGAAATGCAAGTTTGCTTTATTGGGTTTAATTAATACTTTATTTCTATAAGCTCTGAGCATTTTTTTTTGTTATATATAATTACAAACATCACTGGCTACAAAGAGTACAATTTTAATTATGACGATATTTCCCATCTAACTTTTTTAGATTTTCAAAGCCCGTTCCTGAAGCGAACGATAATGAGCGATTGTTCGCAGAACAAGACGACAATTCAAACCCAAACAAACCTAGTCCAGACAAACTACTCCACGTTTATAATGTCCTAGGTGATAACTTACCAAAGCTGTTTATCCAACCATTGGACTACACAATATACCATGCAGACATAATATTTGAGGATAATATAAGGAATATACGTACTGTGTTAGTATCCAATATGTGCTGAGTTTTGCAGACAATGTTCCTAAAGGTTGTTCCAATTAGGTACTCCAGGATTTAAATTTACGGTATTTTTCAATGACAGATATTTTATATTGTGCATGTATCATCTAGAGACCAGGATATCTTATGAAATATTGTTTTAACATATCAGAATTATGCAAACGTTCTTAGTTCTTAGAAGGTTCACTCATTTTTTTTCATATAAATTACGATGGTGCAATAGATGTTAGTCCACATAGAATTTTCTCATCTGATCGGACATAGAACTTCTCTCTAAAGTTGCTAGTTTTCGAGATATAAGCGATTTAATATTTCAAAACTGACAGATCAAAAGGAAAATCCCCTTATCTGGTCACACCGAATCAAATTTCCATAATTACACACGCTGAAAACTATTTTATCAAGTTTCGCAAATAATCGAATTCTGATTTGTATTTCGTAAAACGCTGTGTACAAAGAGCTAAGCTACCGACTCTACCTGTTGCAAGCAAGTTCAATTCCACCTTTCATGAAATCCGTTTTCCCAATATGAATCACACCTTACTTCTGTCCTGATTGCATCGAATTTTAATGTACAATATCATAAATACAAAAAATAGTGCCATCTGGAAATTTTCCGACAAAACTCCCAATCAAAAGACGATGACGATAATGCAATTGGTATCCTATATAATAAAGCAGAGAAGAAGTTGGTTGGATAAAATTTATAAGGATACATTTCCAGGTATTGCGTTCTTCAATGAGACGTTTAATTTGAATGGGTACATATAGGCAGTCATATCGGCCGGTTCAATTATTGGCAAATTAGGACGATACCACCAATAAGCTTAACAAATATGTTCTCTGAAGAAGATCAGGCTGAATGACTTTTTTGTGGGGATTTCTCAAGAAAATTTTAGTCGATGAATAGTCAAATACATAAAAAACATAACTTTCATACTACTATGTTCTGATAATGCAAACAAGCATGATATTGTTGGTTTTATTTGAAAACAAAATCCCAAAGTACCTATTGGACAACTTTTATTCCAAAAATGTCAGTTTGCCTACATCATATTTTTCTCATTTGCTTTCAAAAATTATTCGCAAATTGGTCTGAATTATCAACCATAAATTTTCCTTTCAGAGGTATGTATAACTATGTGAAACAGGTAGCATTACTTAGGATAGTTGGGCATATAAAGTTCGCCTACGTCAAATTTGATATTTTGAAAATCACTTTTCATCCTGAGGATTCCACAGTTAAAGTTCGATGGTCTATAAAGGGGATATCGGCGTTAACCGTAATGACAAAATTCTGGAAATATAAACTGTGGAATTTCAAAGAAATCTTTGAAAAGACCGATAAGTAAGTTTAAAATTCTAATATTAATTGATACAAAAAAAATCGCTCAAAAGCTGTAACTCTTATAATATACAGGGTGGCCCATAAGTCGTTTGAGCTGGAAAAAAAGGAATAAAACCAAACTAGTTACATTATGAAGAATTATTATATTTTGTTATCATCTTTATTGAATGGGAATTATGTTTTAAAAATCACATCGTCTAAATGCAATCCATTACGATCACGGCACTCATATAAACGACGTCTAAAATTGTCGATGACTGCGCGGCAAGCCAACACTGTAATGCTTGCCATTTCTCTTCGGATATTTTCTTTCAGGACATCAACTGATCGCGGAGTGGTGTCGTACACTTTACTCTTGAGGTAGCCCCATAAAAAGAAGTCCATTGGGGTCAAATCTGGACTACGTGGTGGCCAGGAAATGTCTCCTCTTCGAGAAATTACTTTGCTGGGAAAAAGTTGACAGACGACGGGCATAGAAGTGTTGGAGGTGTGAGCAGTTGCTCCGTCCTGTTGAAACCAGGTCTGCGTATTATAGCCTGGAAAATTCTGCAACGCTGGTGTCAAAAACTCTTCTATCATTGCTACATACCGCTCCGAAGTAACAGTTAATACGCGACCTTTGTCGTCCTCAAAAAAATAAGGGCCTACGATGCCATGCGCTGGCATAGCAGCCCAAACTGTAACTTTAGGGCTGTGTAAGGGCTTCTGATGCTTCCGCCTTGGATTTTCGGGGCTCCAATAACGGCAATTTTGTTTATTTACATATCCGTCCGAGAACAACAGATTTTTGAGCGAAGAAAATCGATTCAACATTTCATTCGCAAAGTTTAGTCTCTGAATAGCGTCATTATCTTTTAATTCCTGCACTAACTGAATTTTGTAAGCGTGCAGACGTAAATCTTTCCTTAAAATCCGCTGTAAAGATGTTCTGGGTACGTTTAGTGCACTGGAACGCTTACGAGTAGACTGGGTAGGATTTTGACGAACAGACTGTGCCACAATGTTGATGTTTTCTTCAATACGAGTTGTCCTTGGTCGACCCCACCGCTGTTTATCTAACGTCGAACCAGCCTCTTCGAACTTAGCAACCCAGTTCTTAATCGTTTGAGCTGTTGGACACTTTGTAAAATTGTGTAAATTGTGGTATTCTCGATATTTACGCCGCGCAATGGTTGCCGAATCATTATTTTGATAAAACGCGCGCACACAAAAAGCACGATCCGCTCCAGTGAAACACTCCATGGCGACTGAATTCCCAGACACTGAAGATACTGCCCCCACCTCGCCCGCACCGCTCACGCTCACCCGTTAAATTTTATTCAAATTTGAAATTTCAAAGGACTTATGCACCACCCTGTATAAGACTGAAGTACAAAGGTTTAAACAGATAAAAAAACATTTGAAAAATACTGCATAAATAAGACAAAAGTCATGCCTTACTATTATATTAATAGTATTGTTTTTTTTTCAGTTGGTATGACGGTTTTTCCACATTCTATGTGAATGCTGAAGGAAAGATTGTAAAGCATGTAGCAGATAAGGTATGTAATGGCATTTATGCCGGTATTCTAACTGAAGATAGCCAACCTAATGCTATATTCCAGCGTCCAAAAAATTATCCGAGGTAAATGTGGCTCAAGAACCGATCGATCGAGCGCGATCGAAGACGTTATAAAGGTAGCAGTGCACAAAATTTGTCATTGCAACATACAATCACGTTTTTCGGCTTTAAATATGCGTAAATCAATGCGGTTTTTACGTAAACTGTTGTTTTATGTGTTTTTATGTATTGTGCGAGTATACCCATCCTCCCCAAAAGGAACTACAAAATTGGGGGGTAACGGGAAAAAATTGAAATGTTGCAAAAATAATAATATACATCTGCGGATTTGAACTTAATCGCATGAGACAGCTATACTTTATGTCTCTTGTAATCGAGGTTGCGCTACATGGCCTACAGCCCCCCCCCCCAAATACCCCCTACCTCAATTTTAATGTTAAACACATCGAAAACACGCTCATCATTTTCGAAAAGCGACTTAGGTCCAGGATTTTATTGCATGTATCTCGTAGAAATATGCTACTCTAGCAGCCCACAAAGCGGCTTTGCAGAGAGTGCCCCGGAACATTGTTTTTCAGCCCCTAGGGGATTTAACGCAGTGTATATACGAAAAAAATCATAATTTTTCAAAATCGTGTTGGGTTCAGGATTTTTTTCGATAAATCGTGATTATTTATCATATTCTAACCACCCACCAAGCGGTTTACCCCAATGAAGCCCGGAAGGCCCCTATCCGTACTTCGATCAGAATTCGATCAAACACCTGTCATTTGTGAAAATCGACTTTGGTCCAGGATTTTATTGCATGTATCTCGTAGAATTATGCTACTCTAGCAGCCCACAAAGCGAGTGTGCCCCGGAACATTGCTTTTGGTATAAAATTTTTGATTCGCATATGCTGGATTGATTCCTAGAAAAAAATTCGAACCTGTTTGTGAAGCTTACATCTAATTTTAACCACTAATTTATAGGTTACATATACCGGGTGTCAATGAAAATTGGAAACACGCTGAAAAGAAAAAAATATTTTAAACTGTCAAAGTGGCGTGATCAACAAATCTCTATTAAAACAGACTAAATAAATGAAAGCTTGTAATGATGTGTTTTTCATGTTAGAATACTTATTTAAAAAAAAACAGGAATTCACATCTTCATCACAAGATTTCTATTAGATTTTAATGGGAATTCTATGAATTGACTTTCATTTGTTTTATATAGCCTATTATTCTTTTTTAATAAATGCTATTTGAAAACATCCTAAATTTTCGTAGCCTCCTTACCTTCTTGCGGCGATTGGTAGCTTCTAAGTTACTAATCCGATAGTAGCTTGAAGAACATCATTGAGAATGGGTTTTCATTTAGAGACAATAATAAAAAAAACTACTTTTTGTTTTGTAATACTTATGGAGGTTAATTCACAAATTCTTTAATGCAGCTGCCATTGTACAACAAAAGTCATACTTGTACATAATTGAATAGAGAACTTTATGAACAATAAGATTTCTGAAAAAGGTATACAGAAATCCTATGTTGAAGATGTGGATTCCTGATTTTTTTTTTCAAATAAGTATACTAAGATGAAAAAACATAAGCTTTCATTTATTTACCTTTTTGTTTTATATCGAAACAGCCGCGCAGGCAGAAGCCTAAATGCCGGAACACCGCTGCTGCTATGATGATCCCAAAGAAATTTTGTTAATACGATTTTTGAACTGCCTAAGGTTAGTAGAACCGGGAAAAGCTTCCTCCCGTAGATTGTTCCACAATCTAGACACCCTCGGGACAAAGGAGCGGTCGTATCGGCCAGTTCGGGATGTACGAAGTTTGACACGGTTAGGATGGGACGCCGAAGTCAGGCGGGTCTGTCTGGCAGGCACATCGCGCGGCGGCATCATGGAAGAGAGCTCTGAGGAGCAAAGCCCGTTGGTGTAGCGATAGAAAAGAGCTAGATCGCCGACGGCCCGCCGGTGCGAAAGAATCCCGAGACTGTCTGTTAGAGAAGAGTCATCGATCAGTCGGACCGCCCTCCTCTGGACAGCATCGAGCATGGACAATGTAGTCGGGGCGGCAGCACCCCAAATGTGTGAGCAATACTCGAGGCTAGGCCTTATCTGGGCCTTGTACAGAGTGAGAAGGTCATGTGGAGAAAAGTACTTCTTAGCCTAAACAAATAGCCTAGCTTTTTCCCAGCAGCTGCAGCTATTGAAGAGATGAGTTCGTGCCAGATCAGGTCCTCGGTGATCTGGACTCCGACCAGCCGAAATGAATGGCTCTTTGGTAGAACTCGACCGTCCATCGAAACTGTATGAGCGCTAGGACGCTTTTTGTTCGTCAAAGTACAGTACTGTGTTTTGGAAGCATTGAACTGTACAAGATTGTTGCGTCCCCAAGCTGATAGCCTCCAGGTCTCTTGTCAGAGAAGAAATCGTCGCTAGTCTTCTTTTTTGCAGCTCAGCGGCAGAGATCGGCTTGTCACTCTGAATTGCTGCATGTAGAGTGCTGTCATCAGCGAAGCTGTGGATTGGGTTGATCGTGCAGGAAAGGAGGTCCTTGATATGTAAGAGAAACAGTGTTGGAGCCAAGACCGATCCCTGGGGAACACCCGCGTTGACGTTGTGGGATGAAGAGGAGAATCCGTCAATTACGACGGATATCTTGCGGCCAGAGATAAAGTCAGCCACCCATCTGCAAAGCTTTTCTGGTAGGCCGTAGGATGGAAGTTTGCTTAAGAGGGCAGCGTGCAACAGCTGATCGAACGCTTTCGTGATGTCAAGAGCAACGACATGAGCCTCACCATGAGACTGGATGAGTTTACTCCACAGTTGCGTGACGTAAGCTAGGAGGTCCCCTGTGGATCGTTGGTGCCGGAAACCGTACTGCCTGTCGCTAATCAAGCTGTGACGTTCGAGGTAGTCCAGAAGCTCGCGATTTATGCACCTCACCATCACTTTACTTATAACAGAAAGCAGAGCTATAATCCTGTAGTTGTAAGGGTCGGTTTTAGATCCTTTTTTTGGGATGGGCTGTACATGAGCAAATTTAAAGTTTTCTGGGAAGGTGCCGGATTCATAAGATATCTAGAAGAGACGCGAAAGAACTGGAGCAAGCGCCGCTGCACATCTCACCTCGTTTCAATTGACATTTGTTAATCACCCCATCTTGACTGTTTAATTTTTTTTGTCTTGTAAGCAATATGGCGGATTTAGTTCATTCACAAATTCCTTCATAGCGCCGCTATTTTGAAATGAAACTGTCATTTGTGAACATCGCTGAAAAGAAAATTTTGCATAGAGTACGATTATGGAAGAAAATATACAGGTTTCCATTTGAAAAACGAAAGTCGAAGTCACTCTCGGTTAAACCGGAAGGGAGATATATGACCCATTCAACTTTCCAGAAATGCCTCTTAATGACTAACTAAACATGTCCCAATCTTGGAGCGATATCTTTATTTGCCAAAAAAATGCAGCGTGTTTCCAATTTTTATTGTCACCCGGTATATTTTGAAAAGGTTATTGTCTCATAGCTGGCGTTGCAGCCACAAGCGACATGAATTAGCTGTATATCTTAATAGGCAAAACGTGATGAAGTATCGTGAAAAATAAATTATTTAGGTATATTTCATAACCTTACTTTTTTGCGTTCCTGACATTGCTGTTTTAATAATTAATAATAGTGTAATTTTTAGATGATGCCTGACTCTGATACGGACGTAACGCCTCCAAAAGCATTTTTAAAAACAGCGAAATTAGCGTTAATAGTAGGCATAATTCCAAAGTTTTCTGAGCTCACTGCTTAAAGTGCATTTTCACAACTTGTGTACATTTCCTAAATGTAATTGTATTGTAAATATTAATTTAAAAAAGTTTTTTTTTATGTGAAACTGTATAATAGTTGTACTATTTATTGAAACCTGTTGGAAGAAAAAAATAAAACACGTCAAATGCTTTTATTTTGTATTTTGTTTGAGAGCTTTTTACAAAATATATACAAAATATACAGCTAAAATAAATACAGTTTTTTTGAACTGATAGAAAATAAACTTGGAATTAGTTTATTTTGTTTTCTTGTGGAATGTGGTCCATCTTGAGGTAGACTCATTTGATACTCGTAACTTTACTTTCTGCATTTAGTTCTTTACCATATTGAACTAACCGCCAAACATAAAAACGATGAATTGAACGTCGTTCCACTCAATAGCTTTCCTATCAGTTCAAAAATAAGTTTTGATGAGTCCTTAAAACTTAAACTATGATTCTCCTACTGGTCTCACTGTGGAATTCTGCTTGATTTCCTTGAATCTGTCTTTACGCAGTAGAATCTTTTCTAGTCCGTGTATTGGCGATTCGAACAGGATGCTCAAGAAAAATGCCACTACATAGGTGAGTATGACATGCCCCAATATCTTGCAGCCCTGAAAAAAAATCGATATGTGACAAAAAATGGTGTCAAGTAGGTTGACTGCAGTTCATATGCAACGCCGTCACCGGTTCATAAAATATTAAGCTTAGGCCAATTTAAATCCTCTGAGAAAAACGTCAGTTATGAACATGTACCACAGACATATTAAACGGATTAAGTCAATCAAATAGGCCCATACAGTTAGTCCATAGACATTCCTTCCCTGCCATACTGGTAGTTGTTGTCCACATCTATGCGGCATCACTGTAGCGAGTTATCTTTCATTTCATGCATGTTGCGTGTATCTTTTTTGCGCTGTAATACGGGTAGAGTAGTCAGCTGGACTTGTTTGCTGAGCGGTGAGCCTAGATAGCAGAGTACGCGGATCGTAGGATGCTGTTAATGGACGTTTAAAGATTATTTAGGGACTGTGGAAACATTAAAATATCCGTTTTTTGTCGGAGTCCAAAATGGTAATTTAGTACTTTTTCAAATACTAAATTGCGTGTTCCTCGAAAGCTAAGATAGGAGTACGCGGATCAAAAATATTTCTCTATCATTCAAGTTTAAGTTTTACGGGAAAATCTATAATGTGTGAAATATGGCTAATAGAATTTTACCGGGGTTGGATCGTACAAATATACTAACATCAAAAAATTTAATATGCCCTCGCCTCCCCCTTACAACCTCCTGCCCCCAAATTTCAACCCCTACAAAAATGTTTCTGAAAATGATCAGAACCCTCTGAAAAATCAAAACACGAAGTGGTTTTTTTTTTTGGTTTTGTCTTTTCACCGCCGCCACTGGACCGATTTTCAAAAACCACAAAGCTTTTTCGTCCTTGCTTAGTAGCAATCTTGTGTGGACATTTCATCCGAGTTCGAGCGGTACTTAAGTTATAGATTCACCAAGTTCGAAATGTTGCGCTATTACTATAGTTCCTCGCCGAGTGGCAAAAGTAAAACAAGTACCTTGAACATCACCTATGACATGCAATCCATGATCTCTCGTAACAATTTTTTTAATTTTATTATTCGAACTAAATTGTTTACGCGGACTGTTATTTGATTATGTGTGAACGCATCTAAATCCTCTGTATTTACCACATATGTTTGAATTACACGACGTTTCACCATTGTGGTCTTTTTCAAGTACAAATGACTGTCCCGTAGCGCGAAAAAACCCACTCACAGGCAGTGGATTGCATAAAAAGCAACTGATGTGTTGCCCCAACAGCTTCGGATGGGTTTTCGTAGGACTTTTGGCGTTTACGAAAAAAAAGAAAGGGAATAACCTGCCTGCCCCGGACGGTCCTGGGCGTTGCTGATCAGATTGTTGTAGTAACACACTGTATAGGAATGTGAAAAAGAAAAAACAAACGGTCAGATGAATCAAATTCAAGCGAATAACCGAATGAAAATGGTATTTACCATTTTGGATTGGTATTTACCGATCCGTTCAAGCGAGTGTGGTTATCAGTTTGGTTATAAGATCCGTGACGTAATGAATAATGTGTCAGATGTCATAGTTATCACCGCAAAATTGTAGTATTTACCCAACTTAGGAGTAGTTTTATGTTTCTGGTTATTATTTTAAATGTGACAAGTTAGAATTTTACCGGGCATTGGAAATTTTTGTTGGACTTCAGCTTCATTTTTGGGAAACTTGATACAGGCTGACTTTAGTTGTAGCATAAATTAGAGCACCTTATTAGTTATACTCATTACTGTTGTTGGGGACACTTTAAATCTAGTTCATATGCTTAAGAAAGTGTCATGTGTAGCCATATACCACAAGAATATTAAAATATGGCCGTATAAACTCACTGGATAATGTCCATCTGTATACGGTTTTGCTAATATCTTTTTTCATCGCCTTTTTCATCATTTCTGCTGATTCAATAAATGTTTTCTTTGACATGCGGAAAAGTTTAGAGAATTGAAAGTTATCATAGCTACAAAGCCATGCTTCCATCTTAAAAAATTATTTTCCGAAAAAAAAAGCAATTCTCCCATTAATATTATGAAAGTTTCTCTTTTAAACTTTCCATACACTGAGCACCGATTATTAAGTAATAATAAAAGAATCTGAAATTATATACGCGCTTTTCTAAAATAAACAACTGACGTCATCAACCCGTGTGCATCTTAAACCATATTACAACCGCGGTACATAACACAGAAACTGGTTATTTGCTTGGATTTGCTTATGAGAATAGATAAATAAAATATATTCGCATCACAATAATTGTGAACAGTATAATTCAAACATATGTCGTTTCATTCAGCGGCCAGATAAGCATGGAGGAATATCAGCATGACAAATGCGGGTTAGGTTTCAGGTGTTACAATGAAGAAAGTTTATTTTTCTCACACCAGACAGAATCTCCCTATATCTAGTCTTTTTCACGAGTATCCATTAGGGTAGATGTGCCAAATATCGCACATAGTCCTAATATCGCACCCATCTATATTTTTGCTTGGCAACGTCGCCATCTCACGCTGAATACACTAACTTAAATATGTTAACCCACTGAGTAAATAGTGAACATATAAACGTTGTTTGACAATAGACATAGAAGTAGCGGGCGTGTGGGTCATCGTATCACACTAATATATTCAAACACGTCCAGTTAGCCTCAATTTAACGAAAGAAAGGTAAGTACTACTAAAAGTATTTTCCAACGTATCAGGTAGTTCATATTATGCAGTTTGTGGATGTGTCCTTTAAACTCTCACAGGGTTTGTTATTTTTGTCGTACATGTGGCCATATTGTTTTTTTAATGTATGCCTAATATCGTACACCTTGAGGTAGCCTAATATCGCCCTGTACGGTATTAGGGATGATAGTCAATAGCTTCATTTGCAGAGCAGTCAGTGACGGTTGATGACTGTCATTGACTGTAGTATGTGATCCCGCCGCGGTCTGAATTCCGTTCAGTCTTCTACGGTAATGTAAACAAAATCAATACGCCCTGATGTCAAAATGAAGTCAGAAACCGTTACCAATCGGAACTGACTGTTCTGCGAATGAAGCTAATATGTCCCTGTTATAGTGCACGGCTGCAAACTCCATGACTATCACTTAAACGGCTTTGTGCAGAATAAATAAGTTTTGCAACCATTCTCAATTGTTAGAACATACTGTGTATAATACTGGAGACTCTCCTTTTTAGATGGATGTTAGAATAAAAAGAAAGTGTAAGCAATGGACTGCAGATAATATGAAAAGGGCCATATTGGCTGTGCGAAGAAAAGAGATGGGACTGCTCCGAGCGTCAAATCATTTGGAGTCCCAAAGTCGACTTTAAAAGATAAAGTCAATAGCAAAGTCAAAGACATTGACAAATTAGTTGGAACTAAGTTTGGCCCATCTTGGGCGACAAATTAGAAAATATTTTGATTTCTTATTGCCTCGAAATGGAGAAGCATTTTTATGGCTTAAGAACCAAAGACCTCAAGAGGATGGCATTTCTTCTCGCAGAACGAAATGGCCTTCCACACCCGTTCGCTAAAAAGGATCAGTGTGCAGGATGGAAGTGGCTCCGCTCTTTCATGAAAAGGCATCCTAATTTAAGCTTCCGGAGACCAGAAACAACGTCAATGTCAAGAATAAGGGGGTTTAAAAAAGGAAAGGTTGATGTTTTTTTTGACATATTTGAGCCTTTAATGGTCATCATTGGACATTTTCCAAATAAGCTGTACAATTGCGATGAAACGGGGCTCACCATTGTGCAACACAAAACAAGTAAAGTCTTAGCCTTAAAGGGAAAGAGACAAGTCGCCGCTCTTTCATCTACCGAAAGAGGTTGTAACTGTAGTGACATGTATAAGTGCAGCGGGGTATTATATTCCACCGCTGTTCGTATTTCCCAGTTTTAATATGAAGGCTGAATTACTAGATGGAACCCCAAATGGATTCATCGCTGTATGCCATAAATCCGGCTGGATTCAAATGGACAGCTTCCTGCACTGGTTTAGAAAACAGTTTTTGCCTAACGTGAAGTCCAGCAAAGATGACCCTGTCGTACTGGTTTTGGGTGGGCACTACTCGCATACCAGGAATTTAGAACTGCTTGAAGTTGCACGAGGAAATGGAGTGCATATAATTTCCCTACCTCCGCATTGTACCCATAAAATGCAGTCGCTTGACAAAGCCTTTATGTCCCCGTTGAAAACGTACTATGCGCAGGTCATCGAAAATTGGTTGAGACAAAACAGTAGTAGAGTTGTTACACATTACCAAGTTGGAAGACTTTTTGGAGAAGCCTACAATCAAGCAGCAACGGTCGCAACAGCAACAAATGGATTTAGAAGCACAGGTTTATTTCCTTGCAATCGCAACGTTTTCCAGCCTCATTAATTCGTTTCTGATACGAATGGTAGCGATTGTGTTCAACAGGATCAAAATATTTCCATAATCCAAATAGAAGATAGAGAGTCTCAACCAAGCTGCAGCGTAATTCAAAACAATTTAGAGGGATATTCAGTCTTACCAACAGATATCAGCGCTTTGCCTTCTACATCAAAGACGCCTTCTACATCAAAGGCACCTTTAACCCTATCCGAGGCAGAAAAGCAAGTACAGCTGCTCTGCTGACTAGTTCACCTTATAAGGATAGCCTGGCTTATGGCTTGAGCAAAGCCCAAAAAACAAATGGAAAAGGAGCTAAAACACTGCAAAGGGAATGTGTCGGAAATGTGGCTAGGAAATGCTTCGAAAATCAAGAAAATGAAGCTCCAGCTGAAAAGGAAAGTGAAAGCCGTACAATGAAAAAGCGACTAGAAAAAACAAAAAGCAATCAGTAACCTCTTCAGATATTGATATAGCCGGAGATTTAACAGTTTCCACAGATGATGAAGACAGTGAAGATAACTGCGAGTGTCCGTATTGCAATGAAACCTATTTGAGCGACAGAGCGGGCGAAATGTATATCAAATGTAGAGTCTGGTGTCATGTCAGGGACTGATGATTATCAAAAATTTGTTTGTGACTTTTGCTTGTAGTTTGACCTTTCTTTTAAATTCTGACCTGCACAGTGTCTGTTTTAAGGAATACGGTTTTATTTTATGTATCTATTTAGACTGATATTCAAATAAATGGTTTTCGCATACTTTGTTCCACTTACACTATCCCACAAAAATATTAATTAACATTAGGAACACATTTTTTTGAATACTGGAAATGCATCATTGGAAATGATCTGTCACTACATAGACATTTGATGGAGTTCATTGAAATACATTCACTGCTCACTTAGACCATACTATTCCCAAACTTACTGAACAAGAATCACATTTGTTCCATCGTAATTAACGATTTTATATAGCTATTTCCAAATGGGTGCCATATTCGGCACATTGCCCCTACAGACTGATTATCTAGTAATATTTCAAAATTTCCCATATTGGCAAAGGACACCATTCTGACGGACCCGTCAACGCCAGGTAGACAGAGCCATATTTTGTTTTGGTTTTTTGTACGCTACAGATTCATTTTGTACCTACTTGCTAAAAGCTCTTTTATTTACAAAAGTTCGGTTGCCTACAATAAACAAAACGCTACAAACCAGTTTAACTAGACTCACACCCGATTCATTATTGCCAACGTTGTAGACTAAGACGAAAATGTCACTTGCTGATCAGCTGTTCACCTCAGTAGACGTCAAAGCGTGATGGATACTCGTGAAATAGGGTATACATGGCAGAAGCGCAACATTCCAGGGATGAGGCACCAAAAACTTATTACGTCACAGCTTTAGCGCGAAATTTTAAGTTCGAATTCTGTAGGGCAATTGAAGCCAATTCTTGTTCGTAGAAGCGTGAAAACAGTCGCATTATTCTCCAACCGTTTGAAAACAAAATATTGATATTCCATTTGAATGTATATTTTGGACGGTAGCCCTAAATGTTTATGGTCTCAAAAAGATCACCTGATAGAAACTTTTGAGTGAACCTCGGCGTTGAATATCAGAACAAGGCGGTATTTAAGTTTAAAAAATAATGAGTTACTTTCGACAGTTCCGTTGGTTTTGTGGCAGTTTTACGAAAATATCTTACCAATTCATATTTGCTGAGATAGACAGTCTGCCTGAGCACCCCCATATTGTAGATTTCTATCAAACCGTTTGCCAAGTAAGCACAGTATGTCAGCCTACTTGTTGGAATGAATAGCTTCCACGACAGGAATTTGTTCACCAGTGCTGAAAAAATATAATACACTATAATGAAAACATAATTTCATAACGTCAATGAGAAAATATGTGTAGGTAGATATAATTTAAAAAGTTGCCACTGAATCCTATTTATTAAAACCGTGGTTAACTGCTTTAAACTGAATAGTAGGTTCATGACATTAAATAGTATATAAGTTGCTGATATATACTTAAACTTGTGATTGAATAAGCTATCCAAACCAACTACTATACGGACGCAAAGCCTAGATATCTGTTGGTAGATTATCGATATCTATAAATCTAACCATCCGCCGAATCATTCAGTTTTGAATGCGTGTGTGAGTAAATTGAGGATAAAGTTAAAAGTCCGGTGTATCTATACATTGAAGTTCAAAACTTTCCGTACACATGATAGTTGTTAATTAGTAATAAAAAAGAAATAGAAGCTGGGTCACATAGCGAAAGAGTAATTAAACAGCATGCAACTGTAAACATTTTTGCAACCCAAGTTATAATGGGTGATTTTTTTGCTAGTATCTTTTTGGCAACACTGTTTTTGACAGATGACGCGTGAATCGTGTCTTGTGTCATTGTCAAACTTGTTCAGTTTGGTCTATAATTTAACCATGAATCGACTTACGAACGAATAACGCTTGCAAATTATTGAATTTTACTATCAAAATTCATGCTCGGTTAAGAGAGTGCATGGAGCACTGCTTCCAATTTATGGGCAATTGGTCGGTCTACTGAGGGAGCTATTCGGAAGCTTGTGACTAAATTTCGAACCCAGTTTACATTATTGGACATTAAACCACCAACACGCAGACGTAGAGTGAGGACTGAAGAAAATATTGCGGCTGTATCCGCCAGTGTTAGTGATGACCGTGAAATGTCGACTCGCCGCCGTTCGCAGCAATTGGGCCTCTGTTACTCCACTACGTGGAAAATTTTGCGACAGGATTTGGGTGTAAAACCTTATAAGATACAGCTGGTGCAAGAATCGAAGCCACACGACCTCCCACAACGTTTACAATTTGGTGAATGGGCGCTGGCAAAGTCGGAGGAAGATCCACATTTTTATCGAAAAATTGTGTTCAGCGACGAAGCTCATTCCTGGTTGAATGGGTAGGTTAACAAGCAAAATTGCCGCATCTGGAGTGAAGACCAGCCAGAAGCATTGCAAGATCTACCAATGCATCCCTAAAAAATCACTGTTTGGTGTGGATTATGGGCCGGTGGCATCATCGGGCCGTACTGCTTCAAAGACGACAAAGGCCGGAACGTAACTGTGAATGGCGAGCGCTACCGTGCGATGATAACAAACTTTTTTTTGCCCAAAATGGAAGAGCTGGACTTGGCTGACATGTGGTTTCAACAAGACGGTGCCACATGCCACACCGCACACGAAACAATGGCCCTATTGAGAGGCGAGTTCGGTGAACAGTTTATCTCACGTTTGGTGCCCGACAATTGGCCGCCTATTTCGTGTGATTTAACGCCGTTGGACTATTTCTTGTGGGGCCATGTTAAGGCTAATGTCTACAGGGATAAACCAGCAACGAATGACGCACTGGAAGCCAGTATTGAAGCATTTATTCGTGAGATCCCGGCCGATATGTTGGAGAGAGTGTGCCAAAATTGGACCTTGCGCATGGGCCATCTAAAGCGGAGCCGCGGCCAACATTTACATGAAATAAACTTTAAACATTAAATTATATCGACCGTTCTATCGACTCAAATAAAGATTTAATCGTTTTTTCAAATGTTTTGTGTTTTTTTTTTAATCAAATCCTATACCTCTTAAAAAATCAACCGTTATTTACACATCTTTTTAATAAAAAAATCGTCTCTTCACATTTAATACCTTTGCGGTACTTGGTGGCATTCTAGCGTTTCAAGGAACCTTTAGTGAGATGAAAACTGTTTTGTAACTGCCTGATCAAGTTCATTCCAGAGAAAGTCGATCAGATTGAGTTGGGAGCCGAGGACAGCTAACTCCATGGTTTATAATTACGGTCTGATACAATGAATGTTGACCTCGTAAGTCTTCTCTCCCCTAGGTCAAAAGAAAGCTTGTGATATCTTATTCCATTAAAGATCCTATGATGTAATATAGAAACCCAATCCATTTTTCGTTGATGGAATTATTTAGTTGGAGACCACTGTTCCGTCAACCATACGATTTTCTTCAGTTACCGAAAATGTCCAATATAAAATCCAGAACACGTCTTTTATGTGACAAAAGCCTAGTTCTTTTGATTTTGGTCCATTGCAGTTAAAGATACATTTTTTGCAGACAGTACCGAAGCAAGCGTTTCTTTCTTGTTTAGAATCAAAATATGATTGTTGTCTTTCAGGAAGAATTAGTTCAAAATAAAGATTTTCAGCAAAATAATATAAACAAGTGGGCCGATGGCAAAGCAAATTTGCAATTTTTTCTTATTATTTTGATCAGTTCCTAGTAATTTGAATTTCTCTTTATTAATGGTAGAGTGCCGATTCCTAGGCCAAACCCTTTTTAATGATTTTCTTTTAGCAAATTTCATAGTTTATTGATTGTATAATTTATAATATATAGTGCCCAGCGGCATAATCGTAACTGTTAAGCAGAAACACTGGTCCATAATGGTCACATGGTACCTTCATTCATTGTTGTCTCTTCATTGCATAGGATTGGGAGAATTCTCAATGGAATAAAATATCAGAATAGATCCTTGTTTACTCAGTTTTTAAGTACCTATCACTAGTCAATTGTCCAGAAACATTTGAGCGCTTTACATCCTTTTAGAATATTAATGAGTTTTTACCTGCGTTATCTGTTATGCAAGCTACAAGCACCCATCCTATGGCTAAGCACCAGGCAACTCTATGAAGTGGAGCGTAAATAGCAGCCTCAATACTGCTAGTTTCATGTTCTGGCTTGTAGAATACCACAATGGAGTACATTGCCATGACGCCTAAAAGCGCTGACATGATCCAACCCAACATGATGACGCAGGGACGTATTTTGTACCTGTAAATCATTTTTAAGTATGAAATAAATAACAGACAAGTCTGTCGGCTCATCGTTGAAGGAACATGCCATCGAATCAAGTGCAAGTGCAAACATGACTCGGCGTAAAAACATACATAGACACTTGATTGTTGGTTCCTTTCGCTTGTCGCTGCCTGCCCCGGGTATTTATGTTTCGTTGACCAATATGAGAGCATGATTTTGAACGTCACGCGCTGGTGTTTATTTTGTGCGCGGAGTTAATGAGATTTAAATACACAATAGGTCGATGTATTTTTCAAATTTGGTGGAAGTGTGGATACAACTTGCGTGGATGCATGCACTAGCTAGATCGTCCACCTTTTATCCACTTACCAAAAAATATTTTGTTTCAAAACCACATAAAGTAAATACGAGTACACAAACAACCTCGCGCTAGCCCTGTAGTTATTACTTAAATGGTATAAAGAAACTGGAATGCTTGATGAAGTATATTCAATCATTACCATAATTAAATTGCATCATTCAAAAATACTGTTTTTGCTGGAAACGGTCCCATAAAGCTAGATGCGTATTTTAAGCTTAACCCACAGTCCTTCTCGTTAAAGCTTACCGCGTAATACACGTTCATTTAGTCACGTTGCTTTTGCATGCCCCGCATGCATTACCTCGCCGCAAGTACCTAAATGGGTCATTGAAAACACAGTACCAGGTTCCTTGATTTGTTTCTTTTCATATATACCAATTTTAAATTCAGTGATTAAAAAATTATGTTACGAGTGAATTCAGTATCTACTTTGCCCAAAATAAGATATTTAGCAGTTTTCTTGTTTCCTACCAAAACAATTGAGCCAACCCATAGTGCGAAAATGGAATTACATGATCAACACTTAACTTGGAAAATCCTTTTTTGGCGGAAACAGTTATTTGTGCGGTGATACTTTTCCACTCACGAGTGCAGTTGACCGAATGACGCGAGGAGTGTTCGCCCTGCCCGGATTTTCTCTATGTACCTTAACGATACTAAAAATGCAAACTTATAACGTAACAAGTTAATAAGGCAATATTTACGTGCAATTTTCAATAGTAAGCGTTAAATTGTTTAAGATTATTCTCTTGCTTAAGTTACTATATTCCACTCACTACTTCAGGCTAAAACAATATGAGCCAAGAACTGTCTTTCGGGTTCTTTCCATTATTATTAATAATGTTAGAAGGTAATTTGGTATTCCAATCTTTTAATAAGTCAAAAAGTTATTTATTTGTCAATGACACAGTTCGGTAAACCATTCCATATTTACTCATTTGAGGTTTTTAAAAACTAGTCCTCCCAACTGTATAATCAATAAAGTGGATCTAAAGACTTGAGAAATGAAACTGTTAGAGGTAGCTTTTAGGCAAGATTGGAATTCTTGAAAGGTCTCATTATAGTTGTCTTGGCGTAGAATGCAAGCTACCGCCAAAGTGACACGTTAAACAGAAAAATACGAGTAATGATACCTAAAAGTGAATAATTAACGGGTGATTTTTTAAGAGGTATATAATTTGATTTTCAAAAAAACACAAAAAATGTGAAAAAACGATTAAATCTTTATTTGAGTCGATAGAACGGTCGATATAATTTAATGTTTAAAGATTATTTCATGTAAATGTTGGCCGCGGCTCCGCTTTAGATGGCCCATGCGCAAGGTCCAATTTTGGCACACTCTCTCCAACATATTGGCCGGTATCTCACGAATAAATGCTTCAATATTGGCTTCCAGTGCGTCAATCGTTGTTGGTTTATCCCTGTAGACATTAGCCTTAACATGGCCCCACAAGAAATAGTCCAACGGCGTTTAATCACACGATCTAGGCGGCCAATTGACGGGCCCCAAACGTGAGATAAACTGTTCACCGAACTCGCCTCTCAATAGGGCCATTGTTTCGTGTGCGGTGTGGCATGTGGCACCGTCTTGTTGAAACCACATGTCAGCCAAGTCCAGCTCTTCCATTTTGGGCAAAAAAAAGTTTGTTATCATCGCACGGTAGCGCTAGCCATTCACAGTTACGTTCCGGCCATTGTCGTCTTTGAAGAAGTACGGCCCGATGATGCCACCGGCCCATAATCCACACCAAACAGTGATTTTTTCGGGATGAATTGGTAGCTTTTGCAATGCTTCTGGCTGGTCTTCACTCGAGATGCGCCAAGTTTGCTTGTTAACGTACCCATTCAACCAGAAATGAGCTTCGTCGCTGAACACAATTTTTTTTATAAAAATGTGGATCTTCCTCCAACTCTGCCAGCATCCATTCACCAAATTGGAAACGTTGTGGTATGTCGTGTGGCTTCAATTCTTGCACCAGCTGTATCTTATAAGGTTTTACACCCAAATCCTGTCGCAAAATTTTCCACGTAGTGGAGTAACAGAGGCCCAATTGCTGCGAACGGCGGCGAATCGACATTTCACGGTCATCACTAACACTGGCGGATACAGCCGCAATATTTTCTTCAGTCCTCACTCTACGTCTGCGTGTTGGTGGTTTAATGTCCAATAATGTAAACTGGGTTCGAAATTTAGTCACAAGCTTCCGAATAGCTCCCTCAGTAGGCCGACCAAATTGCCCATAAATTGGAAGCAGTGCTCGATGCACTCTCTTAACCGAGCATGAGTTTTGATAGTAAAATTCAATAATTTGCAAGCGTTGTTCATTCGTAAGTCAATTCATGGTTAAATGATAGACCAAACTGATCAAGTTTGACAATGAAACAAGACACGATTCACGCGTCATCTGTCAAAAACAGTGTTGCCAAAAAGATACTAGCAAAAAATCACCCATTATATTGTTCCACTATAAAGTTTCCCCTTTGAAGACTGAGGCATTTTTTACGGGGATGAAACTTGATGCATGTTAGTAATTTCAGGTGCTGTTTACTTAGGAGATCTGGATCATAGAGAAATGAATACAATGAGGCGAATGACAATACTATGAATTACTCGCACTGTGATCAAAATTAAATTGTGTATTTCAGACCAAACAAAATAATTTCAGTATAAAAAACCGATCAAGATTATTTTTGGAATTACAAAATTATTCGAGTAGTTAAAGCAATAATGCTAAAGCTATTTCTAATTATTTACTTCTTTTCTTTGCTCTATTTCTCCCTTCCTTTCTTTCCTTTTTTCCCTTTCCTCCTTAAACATGTTTGGTATCTGGGTAGCCAGTCCTGACAGACTAACAGACCGACGAGACTTTCAGCTAAGAGCAAAGGTCTACCGGACCGCTCTGGCGAACGATGACGAATAGTACTTAGAACATACTGAATTTGGAGTTTTTTATCTGCTATCATCGAAGTTTCCACGCAAAATACGTATCACATTCGCCTTATTTTTGTACGCGGGTTTCTGTTATAAGCATCTATCGAAATCTCCCCTCAAAATACGGAGTACTTCCACCATATTTTAAAATGCGAGCTATGTTTTCGCACTCCATATTATTGCATTGTAACGCCGGTAGGATACCGGATTTCACTCGCCTGGAGCTTTTTTAGCCATAGGTTCGGCTTTGCTTTTGTTGCCAAGGCTCTGGATCAGCAAGGCCAGATTGATGTAATTAATACTGATATACAGAAAGCCTTTCACCGAATTAACCGTTGCTTATTACTACATAAATTATTCATCTTATAATTTTCTGGAAATCTATTCTCGTTCCTCCAGTTATGTCTTTCGGACATAACACTGTGGAATATGGTAGTTTTAAGTCTAATAATTACATAGCTACTTCAGGAGTTACTTAGGGGTCTAACTTGGGACCTTTATTATTTTTAATCTTTATTAATGATGTGTCGCTTGAAATGTCATCTTTATTTTTGCTGATGATTTAAAAGATTTATAATAATAGCGTAACTTCGGGAGTCTGTCATTTTCTTCAAAATAATTTGGAAGGTATCAATTCATGGTGTTCCAAAAACCTCCTCACACTAAATGTGTCAAAATGTAAAGTAGTAGCATATTATAGGAAACAAAATGTTATGTTTTATGATGACTACAGTATTAATCAGGTGAGGTTGGAAAGAAGTAACAGTTACAAAGATCTAGATGCTACATTTGATGTCAAGTTCACTTTTAATGATATATATAATAATAAATAACATTACATCGTCAGCTTCCCGAATTGTAGGGTACTGTGTCGAATGTTAAAACAGTCCAGCTTCTATATCTAACGTTCATCAGAAGCAAGCTTGAATATGCATTGCTTATCTGGGCACCTATTTATCAAAACTATAAGCTGATTGGAATCTATTCAACGAAAAGCAGTAAAGTATATTTTTTCAAATGCAATGGTTTCTATCCACAAAGAGGCTTCGGCTATATGTTTTGTTCACTTTACTCCACAATAAGATTTGTTATCCATATATTTCAAGTAAGACATGTTTCAATGTTCCTCGCTCAGGTAACCGTTATTATGCTACATTTTACTGTGATTTCTGCCACATAAATGTTTTGTCCAAGTCTTCCGTTCATAGGATGTGTACAGTATTCAATAGTATCAGTAACTGCGACATATTTAATGAAACTAAACCTCGCGTCATCGAACTTTATGGTGATAAACTTCTAAGGTAGGATATTATTGTTGATTATTTAGGGTAAACTCGGTAGAGATGGCGCACGTTTCTTTAAGTTCATATAGAAAATCAGATTTAAATTATTTAATGAGTTTTAACTTTTTATACAGTAGTACTGAATAAAATGAAAGTAGAAAATACCAAAATGCAAAACTTTATTTGAATTTATTAACAAAAAAAGGTTTTTTTTTTCTAAATAATAGGAAATACCATCTCACCCATAGGGTATGGGGGAGATGGTGCACACACAAACATTGAGAAAAAATGACTAAATTTTAACTCTTTCACATCGACCGCATCGCAAGGAGTAGTTTGGAAACTTCGTGCAGCTCTCATGAAGCCATTTGTGGCGAGAAACGCACTGCAACCAGTCCTCTTGACTTGTAGTGCTCATGTAGATCTCCCCACAGCCAACACACTCAGTTTCCTCATCGTTGTCATGGATGTTGCTATTTGAATCGCTTTGTAAATCAGTAGTTACATCGCTATCTGAAGGAGAAGTACTGTAGTCTCTGAATTTTTTTGTGTTGCTTTTCATGGTTCGTCGCCATTTTGGGGCTTTTTTACAATTTTTCACACCTTTCTTGCCCTTTTCCGCTAACAGTTTGTAGCGTAGTTCTGCCAAAGGTTTGTCATTATCCGAAAAAGATTCACTCGAGTTTCTTGTTTTTTTCAGTTGGCTGATCTTGGATATTTTGTAATTTTTTTCACCCTGATTTTTTTTTGGCACAATTTAATTTTGTTTTCTAATAGCGTTTTATTTTTTAAAATATCTGGAGATGTCAATATTTCAGCAAGCTGACGAGTGCGTTTGCGTACCATATTCACTTTAGAAGTACTAGGAACTTGGCAGATGGTGTCTAACATTTTTCCCGGGGTTTATTTCTCTTTTTCAGTTTTTTTGTTCATGGTTTTGTTTGACGTATTTTTACGATCGATATCGTCTCTAGAACTTGTGGCATTCTCTACGTTGTAGATTTGCCCTATTTTAGACCCGAAATAAACGAATCCAGTAAATGGGTAAGTCAAATTGAAGTCATTAAGCGTGAAGTTGGGTGGTCTGACGTTCAAACTCTGGCAAGGATTGGCCGATTTTTATTGAGTGGTGCAAAGAGATGGTTCGAACGTTGGAACCCAGACAACAGGGATTGGGCTACTTTTCTAGTTGACTTTGCTGAGGCGTTTCCTCCTAAAAGAAATTTGGGTCGTTTGTTGGAGGCGGCAGCAAAATCTAACATTTCTTTTGTCAACACGTATGAAAGTTATGTGCATGAGAAATCATCTATGCTTAAAAATTTACGTGCAAATTGGTGCTAAAGTGATTTGGTCGAACTCATTGTTTGTGGAATCTCTGAACTAGAGGTTCGCAATGCTGCGATGAATGCTAACTGCAGAACTATTTCTGAATTATCGGTTTTCTTGTCCCTTTTGTTAAGCCTTCGTGCAATGACAGACAAAATATAGCCGAAAGTGATTCTTCTTCTCTCAAAAGGAAATATTCGTCTGTTGACAAGCAAAAAGGTGGTTTTGTTAAAAACTCTAAGTGTTTCCAGTGCGGAAAATCTGGACACGTTAAAGCGAATTGTGTGAAGAAAACTAAATTGGTATCAGACGACAAATACAATTCCATAGGTCAGCGTGACTTACCAAGCACATCTCATAGTTTTGACATTTGTAGTTTTTGTGCTAAGAAAGGTCATAGCGTATCGAACTGCTTTACCAAAGCTGCTATTGATAAACGTCGCAACCAGTTGGGTCCACCGAAATATTAATTGATGGTTATCATTTTTCCTGTTTAGTTGATACTGGAGCTGATTTATCATTGATATCTGATAAGTTCCTCTACTTATTTGATAATAAGGTTGTTAGCTGCAATGTTATTTTGAAAGGACTAGCTAACGTTACAATTAAGACTACAAAGAAGTTTACGGCTTGTGCGAAAAATTCTGGTGTTGACATTCCGATGTGTTTTATTTTTGTTTCCGGCGAGTGTCTCGATTATGTTTTGATGGGGCGTAATATTTTTGAAGATAAAAGTCTCGCCACCATAACAGATTATCAAGGATCACGCGTTGTGCGACGTCAGCTGCCTGACATAAATAACGTTTCAGAAGATTTTGGTGCTTTAGTCACAGAAGTTGAAGTACCTGAAGAACATCGCGTAGGTCTTGAAGTTATATTGCAAGATTTTAGTGGCATGATTACAACAGGCAATAAAGTAGGTGCAGTGAATAATGTCAGCCTGAAAAATCGTCTTGAAAAGGACATTGTCGTCTATCGTACTCCTTACCGACTAGCCGCCAATGAAAAGGATGCTGTTCGTCATATTATAAATGATCTGCTGGAAAATAAAATTATACGACCTAGTGAATCACCATTCGCAAGTCCCGTATTACTTGTGAAAAAGAAAGATGGCCCATTTAGAATGTGTGTCGACTATCGTGAGCTTAACCACATCACAATTAAGGATAGGTTTCCTTTGCCTCTGGTCGACGATCAACTGGACAGACTTGGAAAGGGACGCTACTTCACGTCTTTGGATATGGCTTCGAGATTTCACCAGATCCCCATTCACGAAAAATCCATCTACAAGACGGCATTTATAACATCAGATAGCTATTTTGAATACTTGCAAATGCCCTTTGGTCTTGCTAATGCACCATCTGTATTTCAGAGAACTGTAAACCTAGCCTTAGGAAGCCTGAAAGACTCAATTGCTCTAGTTTACCTTGATGACATTTTGATCCCGAGTGAATATGAAGAAATGTCGTTTTCTCCAATCTACTCTGGAGTACCTTGGCAGAGAAATATCGGTTGATGGCATAAGACCTGGGAAAGCCAAAGTTGAAGCACTTGTGAACTCACCGGTACCAGAGAATGTGAAACAGATACGCCAGTTTATGGGCCTAGCAGGTTATTTGCGTAAGTTTGTGCCTGAATTCGCCAGTCGGACAGCATGCATAACTCGACTAACCAAGCAAGGAGTCCCATTTTATTGGGGTCAAGAGCAAGAAGTTGCAAGGAAGTATGTTATTGTTCATCTAACATCAAGACCGTTGCTTGCTGTATATGACCCGGAACTTCCGACGGAGCTGCATACTGATGCAACCAGTATAGGATATGGGGCTATTTTGGTTCAGAAACATGAGAACCAGTCCAAGGTAGTCGCTTACTTCAGTAAGCGTACGACTAACTGTGAATCCAAATACCATTCTTCCGAGTTGGAGACTTTAGCAACAGTTCAAGCCTTGAGACATTTCCGGACTTATTTGCTTCCGATAAAATTCACCATCGTTACTGACTGCAATTCCATCAAGGCAACCTCCACTAAGAAAGACCTGGTACCCCGTTTAGCTCGCTGGTGGATGTTTCAAGACTTTAATTTCGAAATAGTCTACCGAAAAGGAAGTGGTCTTCCGCATGTCGATTATTTGAGCAGAAATCCTGCACAAACAATTCTCCGAGTGTCGCATAACAGTTGGGCATACATAGAGCAAAAAGGAAACGAAGAAGTTCAGAACATGCTACGACAACTTAGAGAAGGCAACCTTGATGCAAACCAGTATGCTGAAAAGGATGAAATGCTTTATCACAAGCAAGTAAATGCAGATGGTATGCCTATGTAGCCTGTGACTACTGCAGAGGCGCGTGAAAAGTTGTTGAATGTTCTAGCGCTGTTTGGAACTCCCAAACGAATAATAATGAACGCTGCTACGTCATTTAAGAACCCCACATTTCTAAAGTACCTGGATTTGTTGGGGCATCGAATACCATTTTGTAACACCAGATGTGCATAGGGGAAATGGGCAGGTGGAACGCTATATGCGAACCATTAGAAATCTTCTGAGAGTTGAAACCCAAATAAGGACAGGATGGCCGAACGGATTATGGAAGATCCACCTTGTTCTCAACTCGACTATGCAAAAATCCATAAATGCAACTCCTTTGCAGCTGCTTTTGGGTATCCGAAGCTCGACTCCGATGGTACAAGCTGTGTTGAAGGATGTGTCTAAGGATCTAACTCCTTTGCGCAACCGAGATTTGGATCGACAGCGATTAGCGAACAGGCTATTCGTTGCACAAGATTCCAACACTGAACAAAAAAGAAGGGACAAAGTGCAATTTTCAGTCGGTGATTTTGTACTGATGCACCGGGACTCTCAGATGCCCATAAGCACGAGCGATTATGAGTTTCTTGGTCCTTATGAAGTGATTAAGTGCTTGGAAAATGGACGTTATGAGATTAAGAAGGTTGGAACAACCATCGTAACAAAGGCAGCTAAGGAACAGCTAAGATCATAGCCTGTACAGTGGTCCTCCAATGTTGATATGGGGATATACTTGAGTTTTTGGAGGCTGAGGAAGAACGAGGTCAGTAAATTTCTGGTTCCATTCTGCGATGTGCTGTCTTGCTTAATGTTGGTCTCTATCTCGTCAGAAGTAGAGCCAAATGGAGGCCGAGGTCTCCATGGAAACTGCAACCTGGTCTCTGTCTCGTCAGTAGTAGAGCCAGCTGAAGGCTGCGGTCTTCAGGGGTGTTGTAACATGGTCTCTGTCTCGTCAGCAGCAGAGCCAGCTGAAGGCTGAGGTCTTCAGGGATACTGTTATTTTGGGTCTCTGTCTCGTCAGTAGCAGAGCCAGCTGAAGGCTAATGTCTTCAGGGATATTGTAAGATTGGTCTTTGTCTTGTTAGTAGTAGAGCTACTAGCACTGAAGTTTTAAAGTTGTTATTTTAATGAGACGGTCGTCGCCGTTACTGTTAAAGGTTTATTTAATTGAATTTACGTGCAATTGTGTAATAGAATTGTGAATTTTGGTCTTAGTACCGGTAATGGTTAATTCAGATTTGAATCATATTTGTGAGATAATATAGTTGTGGCCTGTGTTTTGCATATGCTTTTGACTCACAGATTCGGCCTGTGTTGCAGAGGGCGTCGAGAACGTAGCAGCAGTCAGGAAGGCCGTGTAAGAAACGAAAAACTTTGGCGAGCCGCTGCCGGTCACGAAGGGGTACTGCTGTGTAGTTGCTGCTCTGAGGTAGCTGAGGGAACGACGATCGGCCGCCGTCTCTGGCAGAGCGAGCTGTAACGTCGAGCAGTGCAAATCGTGCTCGGATAATCTGCCGCTCCGAAATTACGTTAAATCGTTGTGCTATTATTATTGTTGTTAATACAAGTTGCTTGGTGGAAAATTAGTGTTTGACTATCCGTGTTTCTAACAATATATAATTGAAAATTTAATTACCTTAATTCCAAATAAAGGCACGAGATGAACGGCAAAGGTGTTTACTTGCAAATGAAGATCGACAGTAATGGCAACGTTGTCGGCTCCTAGTTCGTTTAGGAAAATATTGCACTGCGCCGTCTTACCCCGCTGCGCCATCTCTACCGAGTTTACTCTACTTATAACCTATTATTCTTATCTCTGTATCTGTTTACTGTGTTTTGTTGATTATTTATTGATATTTCCTGTAATTGGGTAAGTATATCTGCCTGATGGAAATAAACATTATTATTCTCATTAATATTATTATTATTATTTGCCCAGGGCCCCTGTGTGGTTTAAGAGTGCCCTGTTACTGGAGCATGTTTTTAATACCAAATATGATCATTGATAACTTACCCCTTGGCTTGAATTTTGTGTACAATATATCCAAAAAGGACGCCCAAGCCATAAGAACTGCAACGCATGTGCGTTTTGATATATGCAGTGACGAAGTAGTAGTTAGTGGAGAGATCCTCGATTTCCCTGCAAGAAATAAAATGATGTTACGCTGTAATTTTCGACTTTATATTTAGTGTGATGTTTTTGATCATTCAGAATAAGTTTTGCTCAGAATTTATATGTTATATAAAATAACTTCATGTTTCATGCAAAATGCCCTCCAGGAGTGTTGACTTACGTCCTGTGAATAATTCTTCAAACATTCCATTTCCAAGTGGTTGGGGCAGTGAAAACTAATCTTCTGTTAAAGGAAATAAATACTTAAATATAAAATACTTATTGGAGTTACTTACGGTGGATATGCCATAAGAGTTGGATCCAAACCTTGGCTGTACGTAACGTAAATAGGAACGATGATAGATACTAAAGTACAGGCAAATATCGCGCCTTCTCCAATTTTACTCCATTTCCACAATGCGTATATCAGAAAAGGTGCAACGATGAATAGGTGATAATCTACTGCCAAGTACCAAGCTTGGAACATGCACTAGAATGGAGAAAAAAAAACATGGTTTCAAGTGGGTTGACACAGTTCATACAAGAATATGCACACGTTTTCCCCTCTTAGAAAAAATTACGAACATGTATAACAAATGATTTAAATGGATCAAGTCAGTCAAAAAGGCCCATACGATTGAACCCAATCGTGGCCTATTCGACAAGGTTTTATTTTTTATATTCTTCTACCTTCCAGAGATAGCAGCGTGTGAATTTGTCAACGCCAAAAAAGTTCAAAAATGAGCAGAAGCCTCTGAAGCGCCAAGAAACGAAATTCACGTACTTTTCTCGGTTTTTGATCGCAGCTGTACCGACTTTGATCACCTACAAATCTTTTTGTCCTGGGCATAGCAGTGGAACTTTATGTTATATCAAAATCCGAGAAATGTTTTTCTGGTTATTGCAGCACCAACGATTAAGTGACAGACAGACAGTCTGGCCAAGGGAAATGAGCCACTTGGTTCTTCATGATATCACATAACACCTCATTTCGGCGATTACAATACTTCCCACTAATTGGCGATAGAAGTAACATAAAAAATGGTTATGGAAGCCTTAGTTTGGTGTTATATGGTTCGTAATTTCCCCATACCGAGCCGCAGTTGCCACTTGTACTTGTAGTTGGGATATATAAGTGGTAACATATTGTGACGAATACTGTCGGCGCAATCTGTTGGGCGAGTCTCCTACTCGCTAGAGCTTCATGGCCGATTGATGTTTTTACGCGAATCACGACCACACCAGCCATCTGGCGGCGGCTGTGTGGATCGCTTTCTAGATCGCCGCGAAGTGATCTCCAACATTCTAGATACCGCTTCGTGGTCTTTTCTCGCAGCGGTAATTGAACTATATAGAACTCGGCGGCCGGGAGATGGGGCAGAGAGTACGGAATACAGTAGAGTAGAACAGAGTGAAGTGTCCAGTCAGTGGCGCGACATAAGAATTAGACATAAATAGTGGTGTATATAAATGTTTTATCCAGTTAAATAAATTGGTGCATTTCTTTTTGTGGAATCCAGTGTTTTAATCCACTACCAAAAGAACCCAGAAAAACGCTACAATATGTATGTGAATGGCCATATATGTTTGAGACTTACCAATTTGTCAGTGTTGACGTAGTTATTGATGTACAAAAGATTCGTCCACCAGGAACTTAAACACCTTTCTTGTTCCAGTCCGATCCTGGATTCCCAAAATGGTCCGGAGCCTAATCTAGGCAGTATGGTGGCGTACAAGCCTATCACAACTACGTACGCAGGTGTCAACCTGTAAAACAAAAAGTCCATAATATACTGAAATCTTTTAATTTGACAGCACTAAGAGCATGCATGTATGGAATTCGGTACTGGGCAGTCACAAACATGTTTCAGGTTTATTTTTTTATTTTTCAAAGTATGTTTCCATTTCAACTTTGCTCCGCAACATCTGCCACACATGTGGCAAACATTTGTATAGTATGCAACATGTTGCGGCACATGCACTGCAAAAAATGCGTGTAGAATCACATTGTTATACTATGTAAATATCATTCAATATACCGTGTTTTTCATTTTGATAGTAATAATAGCGTAATAATAGCGTAAAATCACATAATGATTCCCTTGAAAAATTCAAATGACAAGGAGTATCGAGTAATAGCTTACTTGAAAGGTCTTTCGAAATCCTTTATTTTGACGGTTGAGTTTTTAAAATCAGTCGATTCGTTTTCGAGAAAATTAGAAAAATCTTTATTTATCTTAATCTGTTCAGATAATAAGTGTTCAGAATTTTAAATTAATTAGTTTATAATTTAAAACGGAAACTACCAACATAAACAGCATTTCGGAAGACTTAACGTGGCAACAACTGAAGAACAACCAGAATTTTTTTCCGTTTTCTTTTCATCAACACAGATTTTCTGGGCGAACTGTATTTATTGTTATACCTGTTTAGTTATTTGTTACTAAGGGAAAGAAAGAATTTAATTTGCTGTGAGTTACCTTTGTGACAATCTTCGAATAGTGAAAATTAATTTATTGATTCAGATTTTACTTTCAAAGTGGTTTACACACTAGCCGAAAGAGTTGAAATGATTCTAATTTATGGTGCCCAAAATCAGTGTTCTCGGTAAAGTGCCGTCATGTTTAACGCCATACATCCGGGGAAGATAACTACTCAAACTGGATCTGTTGCAAACAAAAACGTGATCATAGGGGAGTTTTGGATGAAGACGCTCAAGTTGAAGTTTTGGGTTATTTTGAGATACATCATAATACTGCATTTCGCACAGTTGTAGCTGCGACTGGTATTTCATTAGGCTCTGTACACACAGTTACTAAACTCCATAAATGTCACCCATTCAAAATGAAAATATTGCAACAGTTAACCGAGATGATTGCGATAGGCGATTCGAGTCTTGTGAACAAATGACTGCAGCAATTAATGATAATACCATTCATGTTAAAAATATCTGCTTCAGTGATGAATGCACATTTAATCTAAATGGATTTGTAAATGAGCATAACTGCAGCTATTGGAGCAATGAAAATTCTCATGCTTTGGTAGAAGGACCCAGCACCCCCAAAAAATTATTTTAGGAAACAAAGTGATTGGGCCATTGTTTATTAATGGAAATTTGAATGAAGACATTTATTTGGATATGTTGGAAAATACCACCAATCTGCTTATCACTAAATCCATTGAAAACCAAATCGAAGAGGTTGGAAACTCTATTCTCGATGAGATTGAAATATACATATCTCCAGCAAGACGGCGCTTCTCCTCACTACGTTCTTCAGCTTTGGCAATGGCTAGAGGACGAGTTTCCAGATAAATTGATAGGGCGAAGAGGGTCTGTAGAATGACCTGCTAGATTTCCTGATTTGACGTCATTAGATCTTTTTCTAAAGGATCATTTGAAATCTATTGTGTTTACTTCCCAGCCTGAATGTTTGGATGAACTTCGTTAACACATCATCGAAAGCTGCCATGATATCCCACATGTTTTTGAGAATGCCCGTCAAGAATTTGGACATGGCCTGTATCACTGCTTGGCCAATAAATTGAAATAAAAAGTGATATTTTCGGGTGTTTTTGTTTTCTATCTGAACAAATTAAAGGACTAGAAAGACCTTTCAAACAAGCTATCACTCGACACCCCTGCCGCTTAAAATTTTTGAGGGGATGACCCGGAGGAGCAGAGGGTGCAGGTTTTTGGTTGAAAAGTTGTCCCCCTTAACAAAGCTTTTGACGAGTCACGGAGTTTATTCTTTTAATGAGTGGTTTTCAGTAAATCCGTGGTGGGAAGTATATGTATAATAGGTAACGAGATGAAAACTCGTGTAATGCAGAAAAGGTTACAAACGTAGTTTTCACCGTAAAGGTCACATGAATCACATAAATAGAGTGAACTTAACCATTTTTTGTGTGTAAAATTGCAGGACATGGGGCTGGAAACGCTAAAACTATATTTTGCCAGGTTAGATTATTTTTACAAGCACCAACAAGTAGGAAGTATTGTGAAAGTTTCGTATGTTTTACGTGGTTTTATCTTCTCCAACAAGTGAAAAGTCAAATGAAAATGTGTTAGAACCCTGTGCTGTTTGAAATATGCATCGTTTTTATTTTTTAATCTATAAGAAAGATGAAGAAGTTTTTGTGCATATTTAGAATGTGGTTTTGCACTATAGTTTTGTTTGTATGGGCTCCATGGGTCATTAGTGCTGAATGTGGATTGTTTTGATGGCTCATCGCAAACAAAGCAATGGTTTGTGTCAGCTTTTACCTCTTTTTGATTAATTGTTTTATTTTTGCTGAACTTCAAACTAAAGCTCTTTTCTACTACTGATTTTCTTCCTTTTGAAATTGGATACATACACTGTATACTTATTGTAGTTATTTGGTTTTTTAATTGGTTTGTATTTTATACGTATGGTGTGGTTAATAACCTAAAGGTATTCCATGTAAAAGAAACAGATCAGAATTCGAATTCCTGATTTTTGAATACAGTGATCTTTGAGAAAATATTTCATCAACTGGTAACTCTATGCGCATGACTACAATAGTTACAATTGCTGTAATTTTCAACAAAACAAATGGAAAAGTTAGTTCAGTGGCAAGATATGAATCTGTTGCTTTCTTTTTATAAAAAACATAACTAGTTATGCAGAAAGATTATCAAGCTCACGTATAAGTTCAAAATATCAAGTCTAAATAATATGGTAATTTGCGGTTTCATTTATCATGAACTGCCTTCATATAACCTGTTACATATTTCAATACATAATGAATTCTGCATACGGTGAGGTTCAAATTTGACTGACGTCGTGATGTGTGCGAGCGAGAAGTGCGAGAAGCGTGCAATATGTATGTTAAAAACAGTGCGCCGATGGCGTCCGTGTCCTTGTCACTCGGGTTGCAAGAAAATGAGCGCTTCTATCTCTTTCTAACACACGTATTGAATGCTCTCTCTCGTATACATGACGACGTCAGTGGTATATGGTTTTCACTGTATATCGGAACATATGTTGTGTTCAAAATCTTTTACAGAACTCATCGTTTGTTATAAAATAACTTACAAGTTATGTAATTATTTTTCTCAGTATGTGTCTCCATCTTGTTATATTAGAAACATATCTCACGTAGAAATATATTTTCTGGGTGATTTACTGCTCGCTTGAGTGGAGAAAATAAAATTGCATTGGATTTCTTACATAATCTTACCTGATATATCTAGCAATATATAATATAGCAAAATTTATTTTGCCCCTCCTCTTATCAAGTTCCATGAGCAAAAGGCGGCTGAGCAAGAAGCCGCTGACTAGAAGAAAAGTGTCGACCAACAGTGCGTTATTGAGGAACGGCGAATTTTCTGCTTTTGTAGACAGCTGAAAAGTAACAAAAGAAGTTTTCTTAGCGCATATCAAACTTTCTTAGCAGTGGTCAAAAAGTACAGGTGTTAGAATATTTTGTAAAGTGGCTGCTAAGCTCAGTCTAACGAAATTTTGCATACTTCCAAGTCTCGAACTACTATTTTCTTTATATGAGTTCAAAACTGCAGACGTATAACACAAATGGAAATGCCGGGAGGCTGTTCAAAGTCTGGAGTTTTCAACGCTCACGTCATGACAAAAATCTTACAAACTGCATCTTGAAATCATTTGCAATCTAATATCTCGAAAATTGTCCTATTCAACCAACTGTATACGACGTTATGTCATCTTCTCACAACTCGTCAGTCCGAATCGGTCATCAGACAACGAGAACGATAAAATTGAAGACAACTTCAGTGAGTCAGTATAAAGACAAGCTGAAGATGGAAACTGTATACAAGGTATTCTTAAAGTTGGAACTCTCCTTTACACGCCTTATAATTATTGTATAAATCAGTCATTCTTTCAGTAACACATACAGCAAACTTTCAAGATAAACGAAGCTATGCACCGGAAAATTCTGCGACATAAAGATACAAAACGCTTGTCAGTACTTAACCCAGGCGGTGCGCGACGTGTAGTTATAAATCGGATTTGAAAAATTGAAAATGGCACATTCCCACAGCAACAAAGAATTTATTAATTTGATGTTAATGCTTAGTTAATTTTCCCGGATGCTTTCATCCCGCGCCGCATAGGTTTCTTATCTTGTACGTACGTCGTTTATAGTAACTTTGAGGTGGGCACAGTAGAAAATCTAGATCGTCCCGAATGAAGCAAGATGAAGACGAAGTTGACAAACTTTTGAATGGAACAGCGATAACTTCGAAGAGTATAGTTAACATGTAATAGGGTCGTACTTCACACTTCCTATCAAACAAACAGTGAAGACTCACCTTCTTTCGTTGTACCACACATTTTTATTACTTCAAGCGTAGTTGTTTCTGAAAAGGAAAGACCCGGCTGTTAGCCAGGTTGTAGTATCGCAACCTCAAGGTGCCGTGCAACGTTAACCGTCAAAGCATTACCGTGGTGGGATGAGTAGCGAACAACTGGGATATTTTAGTGAGTATGAGCCGTTTTACACACAAGAGAATTACTCCGAAAATTATGGTTATAATTATGCCGAAAATTGTTGCTGTCGTATTACACCTAAAAGAATTCTTGTGAAAATTTTCATGGTAAAAATATAAAACCCGTTCTATAGGATATGCGCGAGAATCGGCGCAGAGGATTATTTCCGTGCATGTCATTATCAAAAATGTCAACGTCAACAACATAACCCCACTTAACATTTGTGGTAAGGTCCTGTTCGAGTCGTACTACGAAGAAGCGTTTATTGTTATTGTTTATTCATAATGTCGTGGAATCGGGAAGAAGTTACACTGTTGTTGTAGGAGTACCAAAAATGGGCAAACCTGTTCAATGTGAAGTCACCCAATTACGAAAACAGAAATTTGCGGCGTCAGGCGCTGGATGCGATAGTCCAAGCATTGAGAAGTTTTATAATATTAACCAAGATCTCGATTTCAAAAATAAATTTAAATCAACGACGTCTGTTGTCTTTCCGATTATATTGGACGGCATACCCGTTAAGGTTATGTCCATTCGAAAATATTACTCTAATGCGCAGGCGTATCATATGAATTACTCGGAAATTTTGTTTGCTTGTGTCATACAGGTTGTAGAGAAAATCTTCATATTTTTTCCATGCAAATTTTCGGCTTAATTGTGACCATAATTTTCGGAGTAATTCTCTTGTGTGTAAAACGGCTCCATGTCGCATCATTTCTGAAGAATCTTAGACTTCGGACAGGAAAGGTCATCAAGACAATGCTGTTGAGACTTCCTGTCCGAGAGTGGTTATAAAAGCTGTTCGTAATCAATAATGGCGTCAAGTAGGTTGACTGTCTACTTCTCATGCAACGCCGTCATTAGTTCATAAAAGATTGTAAGTTAGACCGTCTGAGAAAAAAGTAATTACGAAAATGTATAACAGAGAAATTAAGTGGATCAAGTCAGTCAAACAGGCCCGGTAAGAGCGCTTTCAGACGAGGATATTGTAAGCGAGATACAGGTATCTTCGATACTGATATTACATAGAAACAAATTGGACTTTTCACACAGCGCTGACGATGCGTTCAGTATCGCGATACCAAATTTCGCATTGGCGGGACGTTATGCGATGCAGAAGTACAAAGTTTTCGATCGTAATAATTCTGCATGCAGCACACTGTATCTCGCGTTCAGGACCTTCGTCTAAAAGCGCTCTAAAACTGACGATAGGGCAACGTCGCCTCCCCCCGATACCTGACCGCACGACGCGGCAGAGCGGTACAGTGGCAGTATTGCCGGCATACTTGTCAAGACAGGCACGTCTACCGCTAAGCCCAGAAAGCAGAAGCAGGGTCGCGTATCGAAATTATTTCTTTTAAGGACAAATGTACGGGGAGATCTATGATGTGTTCATAAAATTATCCAGGTTAAATATAACGGGTGATTTTTTAAGAGGTATAGGATTTGATTTTCAAAAAAACACAAACATTTGAAAAAACGATTAAATCTTTATTTGAGTCGATAGAACGGTCGATATAATTTAATGTTTAAAGATTATTTCATGTAAATGTTGGCCGCGGCTCCGCTTTAGATGGCCCATGCGCAATTTATTCCTGTAGACATTAGCCTTAACATGGCCCCACAAGAAATAGTCCAACGGCGTTAAATCACACGATCTAGGCGGCCAATTGACGGGCCCCAAACGTGAGATAAACTGTTCACCGAACTCGCCTCTCAATAGGGCCATTGTTTCGTGTTCGGTGTGGCATGTGGCACCGTCTTGTTGAAACCACATGTCAGCCAAGTCCAGCTCTTCCATTTTGGGCAAAAGAAGTTTGTTATCATCGTAGGGTAGCGCTCGCCATTCACAGTTACGTTCCGGCCATTGTCGTCTTTGAAGAAGTACGACCCGATGATGCCACCGGCCCATAATCCACACCAAACAGTGATTTTTTCGGGATGCATTGATAGCTCTTGCAATGCTTCTGGCTGGTCTTCACTCCAGATGCGGCAATTTTGCTTGTTAACGTACCCATTCAACCAGAAATGAGCTTCGTCGCTGAACACAATTTTTCGATAAAAATGTGGATCTTCCTCCAACTTTGCCGGCGCCCATTCACCAAACTGGAAACGTTGTGGGAGGTCGTGTGGCTTCAATTCTTGCACCAGCTGTATCTTGTAAGGTTTTACACCCAAATCTTGTCGCAAAATTTTCCACGTAGTGGAGTAACAGAGGCCCAATTGCTGCGAACGGCGGCGAATCGACATTTCACGGTCATCACTAACACTGGTGGATACAGCCGCAATATTTTCTTCAGTCCTCACTCTACGTCTGCGTGTTGGTGGTTTAATGTCCAATAATGTAAACTGGGTTCGAAATTTAGTCACAAGCTTCCGAATAGCTCCCTCAGTAGGCCGACCAAATTGCCCATAAATTGGAAGCAGTGCTCGATGCACTCTCTTAACCGAGCATGAATTTTGATAGTAAAATTCAATAATTTGCAAGCGTTGTTCGTTCGTAAGTCGATTCATCGTTAAATTATAGACCAAACTGAACAAGTTTGACAATGACACAAGACACGATTCACGCGTCGTCTGTCAAAAACAGTGTTGCCAAAGAGATACTAGCAAAAAAATCACCCATTACATACATCAAAAAATTGAGATGTTCCCTCTCTCACCGCTTACAACCGCAACCCCCGATTTTTAAAAGTTTGTTTGGTTTTTTATGTTTTGTCCTTTGCCCCGTAGCTCCATCGCCACTGGACCAATTTTCAGAAAGTACAAAGCTTTTTGTCCGCGGCGCAGTGGTAACCGGTCCTAGTGTGAAAATTTCATCCAAATCCGAACAGCACTTTCCAAGTTATAGACGGGCCAAGGATTAGCAGAAATACCGACAGATAGACAGACAAACTGACAGAAATCAGCGACATGGTTTTTGGTGGTGTGGATATAATATATAATATAACATCTAAACATCTAAAAAAAAAATATCTCATTTTCGATTTTTTCACGAACACAATACTTTGTCGTCAGTGAGCGTGAGAAGTAAAAGGTGCCGCCGATGTGCCAGCACAGTCTAGTCTGTATTTTACTCAAGATTCTACTCACATCTCTGAAAAATTGTTTATTCGCTACTGGTCCACCGAGCATGAAGATCAGCGAATGTCCGGTGATGATCAGGGTCATGGATATAAACTTGATCCCACAGATACATTCTAGATTCATTTCGTTGGGTTTGGTGTGCAAGAACTTTCCTATGTTTCGAATCAGAGAGAAGCACATGATGACTTCCTTCGGCACGCTAGGTGGTTTGGCTCTCAGGTTGTCGACATTGTATGCTGTGCAATTCTTCCTTTGCTTCAAGTACCACAGGTGGTAGCCCGTCGCTAGCAGGATGAAGATTATGAACACACCCACTATGCATCTGCAAAAAGCGCGTTAATGTATCAATATAATGAAAGGAAGATCTTTTTTATTTGTGGATGATGTATTAATGGGAAAATGTAAGATGGACATTGATTACTATTTTAGTATTTAAGGCCGTAACGGGTGATTTTTTAAGAGGTATAGGATTTGATATTCAAAAAAAAAAACACAAAAAATTTGAAAAAACGATTAAATATTTATTTGAGTCGATAGAACGGTCGATATAATTTAATGTTTAAAGATTATTTCATGTAAATGTTGGCCGCGGCTCCGCTTTAGATGGCCCATGCGCAAGGTCCAATTTTGGCACACCCTCTCCAACATATCGGCCGGTATCTCTCGAATAAATGCTTCAATATTGGCTTCCAGTGCGTCAATCGTTGCTGGTTTATCCCTGTAGACATTAGCCTTAACATGGTCCCACAAGAAATAGTCCAACGGCGTTAAATCACACGATCTAGGCGGCCAATTGACGGGCCCCAAACGTGAGATAAACTGTTCACCGCACTCGCCTCTCAATAGGGCCATTGTTTCGTGTGCGGTGTGGCATGTGGCACCGTCTTGTTGAAACCACATGTCAGTCAAGTCCAGCTCTTCCATTTTGGGCAAAAAAAGTTTGTTATCATCGCACGGTAGCGCTCGCCATTCACAGTTACGTTCCGGCTATTGTCGTCTTTGAAGAAGTACGGCCCGATGATGCCACCGGCCCATAATCCACACCAAACAGTGATTTTTTCGGGATGCATTGATAGCTCTTGCAATGCTTCTGGCTAGTCTTCATTCCAGATGCGGCAATTTTGCTTGTTAACGTACCCATTCAACCAGAAATGAGCTTTGTTGCTGAACACAATTTTTCGATAAAAATGGGTATCTTCCTCCAACTTTGCCAGCGCCCATTCACCAAATGGGAAACGTTGTGGGAGGTCGTGTGGCTTCAATTCTTGCACCAGCTGTATCTTATAAGGTTTTACACCCAAATCCTGTCGCAAAATTTTCCACGTAGTGGAGTAACAGACCAAACTGAATAAGTTTGACAATGACACAAGACACGATTCAAGCGTCATCTGTGAAAAACAGTGTTGCCAAAAAGATACTAGCAAAAAAAATCACCCATTATTTTGGAAGAAACGATTAATTACGTATTACGTTGCAGACATCTATACCTAAGTACAAGCTTCTATTTAACTTGGCCTGTTTGTTAGTATGCTAGAATTAGTAAGAATATTTCTCGCTCGCAATGGAATATTCTGTATATCTGAGTCACTGACGTAACGGAATGGAAAGAATTTTGAAAATTTATTTATGCAGCCATATTTAAGTTTATGAAGGCCATTTTTTTTTTGAAATAATTTATTTAAACACAATAATACAAAAAGTATAACCAGTTTTAACAATAATTCCCTAATCAGTGTTTGCAAACACTGGCCCCGAGAATAACAAGACAATAATTAATATCTATGAACTACAGGTACACTGCAATGTTGCTCATAATTTCAACAAATAAATTCATTAACATTTTTACAATCTTTCAATTCTCCAACAAAACTTCTATAGTTATTTGAATCTTTTATACAATGAGGTAAATTATTAAATTTCTTAATTGCGTCTGTGATCGGATTTTTTAAACCTATGTTAGTTCTTGTGGAAATTTGATAAACATTATTTAGTGATCTTGTTTGGTGATCATGCACGTTATGGTAGAACCTAATATTTATGTTACTTTTTAGTAGATTATTTATAATTTTATAAACAAGTTTACATTGTTCCACCTCCAATAACACTCTTAAATTGTTTAAATTTAAATTTGAATAAAGTGTATTAGAACTTGTAAGCCAATCAAAATTAAACAATATTTTCAGAACTTTATTTTGTAAAACTTGAGCTTTATTAAAATTAACTTCACCGCACATACCCCATACTGGCAAGAGGTACCTAAAATGTGTAAGAAAGAAGGCATTATAAATTTGAAATTTGCTTTTGTTGGACAAATAATCTCGACTCTTATATAAGGCAGATAGCATTGAAACTATTTTATCACAAATTCCATTTACGTGAAGTGACCAATTTAAACTTTCATCTATCAGTAATCCCAAATATTTAATACTTGACACTTGTTCTAGCGCTATATTATTTATGTTAATATTTAGATTATTGCTAACTATCTTATTTTTTGTTTGAATATAATGTATTTTGTTTTTTCAATGTTAATTTTTAATCTATTCGAAAACAGCAATTTAAGATAACTATTCAGGTCATCATTAATAAGATTCGTTAAAGCAATTTCGTCTGTTCCAGTATATACCAGTACAGTGTCATCTGCAAAGGTAAAATATCTTCCCCTCAGATTGGCCAACTTGAGATTCAGTACATAAAGACTGTATAACAGAGGTCCAAGAACTGACCCCTGTGGTACTCCATAGGTGCTAGATAACCATTCACTATCAATGTCTCCAAGCTTTATGTACTGTTTTCTGTCATATAAATAAGACTTAATCAAGCTGTACGAAACACCTCTAAATCCCATTTTAAACAATTTATCTAAAAGAATGTCTACGCTTACTACGTCAAAAGCTTTTTTTAGGTCAATGAAAACAGCTACAACTATTTGTTGTTTATCTAGAGCCATTGAAATGTAGTCCACAAAATCAACAACCGCACTAAGTGTGCTACTGTTCGTTATAAAACCATATTGAAATTCATCAATCAATATATTGTGAGTAACAATGAAAGATAACATTCTTTTTTTTATTAATTTTCTATAATCTTAGAGAATACACACACCACTGAAATAGGCCTGTAATTGTTCATACATTTAATATCTCCCGCCTTAAAAAGTGGGGTTATTTAATTATTTTCAATTCTGATGGAAATATTCCTTTTTGTATAGTTTCATTGATTAATCGTACTAAAACAGGTATTAAGTATTCTCCAAGATTATTTATATGTACATCCTTAACCGTGATACCGTCATATCCAGGTGCTGAGTTTATTTTTAGTTCTTTCACAACTTCCAACAACTCTTCTTTATGTTATCGAAATAGAATCTTCGTTGTGAACCTCACCAACAGAAATAAACTCATTCAACTGCTGAATCTCTGCTTCCAAATTTTCAACAATTGATCCACCGACCCGAGAAAAGTATTTATTTAAATTGTTTGCAATATCAAGTTGAGTGTTAATAATGTTATTTTCAGTTACTAGTTGATCAATTCTTACTTTATACTCCTTATTTTTTATTAGGCTGTTTATAAAAGCCCATTGTTTCTTTACATTGTTTCCAGCTAAGCTCCATTTAGTTTGGAAATAACGGTTCTTCAAAGCACGTATTTTATTGTTTATTTTATTTTTGATGTTTTTAAATTCAGAGATGATAGTTAAGCCTTCTGGTTGGTTAATCTTTCTTTTATATAATTTATCTCTTTTTTTGATAAGCTCAAGGACTTCATTATTTATCCAGGTGTTATTTGTACGTATTCTTAATTTTTTTATATATTCCGATTTACTTTTGCAGTCTTCATTTAAATTAATTAATTCTTGAAAAGTTGTTACATTTTTGCTTAAAATTGTTTGTCTAAATAAGTTTACACATTTTTTATAATCTACAGATTTTACCTCATAATCAACTTTTGGTTTATGGAACTGCACAGATGTTTTAATATCAAGTAATATAAGTTTATGATCCGAAATTGCATTTTCTTTAACACTGACTCTACAACTTACATTACTACCATAATCGCTAAGAACATGGTCTATAACAGATTTTGACGAACTGCTAACTCTAGTAGCACACTCCTCATTTATCGTATTATTAATTTTAAAACTGTTTAATGCTATTAAATCTTTGTACTCCTTGGCTACATGTGAGACTTCTAGCAAATTAATATTCATACCCCCAACAATTAAATGATTTTTAGGATGAGTACGCATAATAGATTCCAAACAATGAAAAAAATTTTTACTATTTACAGATGGTGGTTTATATATAACACTAATTTTTAAGTTTTGTTCCCCTAAGCTAATACATATCCAGTTTATTAACTCACATCTGTTTGACTTCTCAATTTCACGAAATTTAATAGATTTCCTCACATAGATAGACACACCACCTCCTCTACCAGCCCTGCAGGAATGAACAGCATTATAGCCATCCAACTCAAACAAGAATGTTTCACTTTCTTCCAACCATGTTTCAGCCGCCAACAGTATATCCCAATCTTCATTTATACCAAACATGTGCTTAACGTAGGCTTGATGTAATTATTCTTTTCGAAACAATTGTAAGATATGCTTTTTATTATATTTTTGATGTACTTATAGTTCAACGTTGCGTCAGTGGTGTATCACCAATACTTTGATTAAATTAATGTTCTGTGGGATTCAGTATGTATATTGTATAATGTATACCTACATAGTAAGTGGAGCCTCCTATTAGTGCACACTTTGTAGCATTTCAAATTATCCTAGTTTGTTTAAAGTGATTTTATTTATATATTTATATATGTAAATAAGTTGAATGTGTGAGAATGGGATAGTGGAATACTATTCTAGTATTAGCAATAAAAGCAGAATTTTTGTACTCTTGCTCTTGCTGACTTTACTTGTTTTGGGATTTCAAAATAAATTGCACATTAACATTGCCACTTTTTCTCCTTTACAAGATGGAATAATTACAATTTCAACATGACGTTTTGTCTCTTGCCTCCAGCACCAATTTTATTCTTTTCTCATGGACGCCATATTAGATGTTTGCGCAGATGAATACAGTTTTTAATTCTGATTCCAAAAATGTATCATACGTGATACATTGACATTGCCAAACCTTAGCAATTTTAAAAATGCAGAATTTCCTAGGGATACCTTGAAATAATTAGATAGTCATTTGTTTCGCTTACCAGATGTATCTCATTATCGCTTTTATTTTTTCCTGAAATTATTTGAGATGGGATTCCAAAATAAATTGCATTTTAACAGTGCCACTTTTTCTCCTCTACAAGTTGGCATAATTAGAATTTCAATATGACGTTTTGTTTCTCGTCATTTTAATTTAATTTTTCTTATGGACGCCATGTTGGATTTTTTCGCAGATGAATAGTATTTTTAATTATTGTTTCAAAAGTATATAATACGTCATACATTGACATTGCCAAACCTTAGTTGTTCCAGAAAAACAGAAGTTCTCAGGTAGGCCTTGAAATTATCAGATTTTATTTATTTTGTATACCAGACCAGACCTAAAATTGGACAAAGCAACAGAGTCTTGAAGACTGAGAGGAAGAGAAATAAATTGAGCAATGTACAGAGAAGAGCCATAGCTTTCCCAACAAAATGACTTTTGGGATATCTGCTATTATTTACCTCTGCTTATTTATGAGTATTATTGTTATTACCGTCAACAAGAGTCATTTTGTGTTCAGGTTTCACCATACCTTTCTGTTTCCTTATAATTTTCATCCAACTCCAAATTCATGGCCAACTAATACATCACTGAATTCAGAACTGAAAAGTGAATGTACAAAATTCCAACATAACATCCATGTGAAAAAACAAAGTTGGTGGTGGAAGTCGAAAGAGGAAATGTCGAATTGAAAATTTTACTAGGCCATCTTGTAAAGGAGAATAAGTAACAATGACAGCCTGCAATTTATTTTGAAATCCCATTTCTAATAAGGCTAGGAAAAAGTAAAAATGATTTTGAGATAAATCTGCTATACGAAACAAATAACTATCTGCGTCTCCCAGGAAATTTCGAAACTTTCTAAGCGGCGTTTTGTTGATTACCTACTTACGCAATTATAGAATGCCTGTATTATTGGGTCCAATTGGAGATAAAAAAGGACCGTACCTTGCACATCCGAGTTTTAACTTTCTTCGCCCTTGTTGTTTCCCTACTTGAGGCAAAGCTAGTTCTTAATTGGTTGACAGATTGACTCGGTTAATTTTTTTTAATTCTTGTTTTAGGAGGGGAAATAGCATTTCGGCCACGTTTTGGTAAGTAAAGGATCCATTTAATTAACTGTTATGGTGACTAATAATTTGTTAGGCATTTTATTATTTTAGATAAATTTTACCTACGGCTGGCTGAATGTGGACACAAAAATAAATAGCTTTAAATATCATCAGACACACGTTGTTGAAGTCGTTACTTGCCAACAAATGAATACGGACTGTTGTAGTCGTAAAAATGTGAAACTTAATGCTTGAAAAACCTACTCATATTTCATAAGGTACAATTTACCTGGTCGGGCATTATTTTAGTAATACTAATTAGCAACCATCTATCAGAGAACATAAACCATGTACAAAACCCAGATATGCGCTCCAGAAATTACATTAATATACTTAATTCTTCGTATTTTTTTTCCCTGAGAAAACGATAGCATTTTACTTCGAAAATACGTTTGGTAATAAACCCATGCACATTACTGAAATATGGTAATACGCTGATATGCGTATTTTATATTTACGAAATTTACATACCACTTATATATTTACCATAATATTTACATTCTAAAATAGTAGTTCAACTTACCCATAAACAATTTCTGCCTTTGACAAAGGCTGCGGTTTTTCATAGTAGCATTTGTTATCGTCTATGGTGACGTTAACGATTTCAAAATGTTCGGCTGTGGCAGCGAAAATTTCTTTGGTGAAGATTTTGGCATCTTCTGAGGTGCAGGAAGACGGAAGACATATACCCCAGTGGATAACTGTTCGGTTGTATGCATATCGGTCCTGTAAAGAAAATATCTCTAGATTAATGATTTGAGTGTGTTATAGAGGCATTCAGACGAGGCGAAAGCATCGCATTCGTGGGAGAAATTTTCGATTTGTTTTCCAGCAATCACATTTTTTGGATTCCCGTTAATATAAAAAGAGGTCGGCAGGTGGTAACCCGGTACAAACTTATTTAAAATATGACTTAAATTGTAAAAAAAATTCGCTCCAAGCAATTCTCTTTGCGTTTTTTAGTCCATTTAAACAAATGAGTTCCTTAATAACCGTTCTCTGCAGTTGACCGTATTCGAGTTATAAGTCTGAATGCCTCTAAAAACTGCCATTTTCAAGCTTAACCGTGGAGCATTATTATATTTTTGAGGTTGTCAAATGTCTGAACTACAGTTTGCAACGTTTGCAGTAAAATAAAGTCTATTTTTAAGTATCGTTATTTAACTGTCAATAAAGCGCGATGGACCATGCGCGTGTCCTAGCATAGGGAATGTTCCGTACATCTTAGAATACGGAAAAGGTGTACCACTTACATCTTAAAATTATAATTTCATATAAGGAGTTTATCAGGAATGATACGAGCCTTCAAATCCGAATATCACTAACCACTTTCTTGCTTTTTTTTTCTACGTTACAAACGTTGATCCTAAAGGCGGTTTTCCGCTAAACGGACAGTCGAGTTTATGTTGTGTTTGTATTTTCAAAAATCTAAAAAGAAAAACAAGACTGAAACAAACTCAAAACTCTTGTTTCCATCTAGCTGCCTACATTTTCTTCGAGTTTTGTTTTTGAATTCGGTCCTTTTTCACTGGTTGCGCGAGAAAGACAAAGCACAGTTTTTCTTCAATATCCAACCAACGTGCTTTAAGAAGAAGCTTTTTTATTCTTAGTTAAGGCTGGTTGATACTGCAGCCCCCTGGGCGGGGGTGACACCAACCCTAAAATCTTAAATGGAAATTGGGGTCGAGTGATACCTTCCCTTTATAATGATGTAAAATACATAATAAATACAGCTTCAGTTCAGTAGTTTTGAAGATTTATTGATTTAAAGCTTAAAGTAGACTTTAATAGGTACATCAGATTAGTTTGTACTACTTTCAGAAAAAATTTGACTAAAAGAATTTACTTAATAGGTAAATGCTTTTCTTAACTACGCCCAGGGTTTGTATATACTAAGTGACATATAAATCCGTAAAAGCACTTAATGAAGCATAATAAGTAAATGATAAAAATTTCAAAATGATTGCACTGCTTTAAAGCCCTTTGACCTTTAATAATGTGTGGATGCACCCTGATGTGCTACGCATTCTCCAACGCGCCTAGGCATGCTTCTGATGAGGTGGTCAATGTCCTCCTGTGGTATCTCATTCCAGGCAACCACCAACTCCTCTCGAAGTGCTTCTAGAGTCTGAGGAGGACGTTGCAAATTGAGCAATCTCCTACCCATCATATCCCACACGTGCTCAATTGGGGATAGGTCGGGAGATCTTGGTAGCCATGGTAACAATGTGACATCATTATGTTGAAAGAAGTCTATTGTGACTCTTGCAACATGTGGTCGGGCATTATCTTGTTGGAAAGTTGGATCTGCCAGGGTGTCAAGATAGGGTAAAAGATGGGGTTCTAGAACTTCGTGGATATAACGCTGCGCGTTCATGTTACCTCTGATGAAGATTAAAGGTGACCTGGAACCATAAGCTACAGCACCCCAAACCATAACTCCAACAGTGTGATGAACATGTCTTTCAACAAAAAACTGTGGATTCCTCCTTTCACCACGTCACCTTCTAACCGTGGCACAATACTGTTCCATTCCTGATCCCAGAGTGACCGTTGTCTGCACCACTCAAGGCGATTGCGTCGGTGTTCTCGAGTTAAAGGGAGGACCCAGTGTGGCCGGTATGAAAACAAGCCAAAACTTCTCATTCGTCGCTAAACACTTCGCATGCCAATAGGTCTTCCGTGTTCTGCAAACTATTCATTTGCAATGGACCTGGTAGTGGAGAAACGGTCCCTTAAGGCCAATAATCTTAGGCGGCGATCTTCACGGTCTGTTGTTCTATGGCGGCGTCCAGTGCCCCTTGCTCTTTGCGTACGGCCTTCTCGAAGCCATTCCTGACAACACCTAACCACAGTGTCTACACTTCTTTGCACTCTAACTGCAATTGCCCGAAAAGAAAGTCCAGCTTTCCGAAGTCCCACTATACGGCCCCTATCAAACTCACTAAGTTGACGAAATCGTACAGTGTCCGTACTCTAGGCATCGTAACCGATCGTAAAGGATGTCAAGAACCAAAATCCGCCAACGTTGATTCTTTACTGCGGCAGAAATATTCATTTTTAGAGCGATAGTGAATTAAAAAAAAGCAGTATAAAAACCGGAATGTCCAACTGATAAGGCTGAAAATTTTTTCAATTGTTATTTACAGTAAGATAAATACCTTCACCAACTTTTATTAAAATAAAACCATTTAAACTGGGTGTTCGGATTTATATGTCACTTAGTATATCATTTTGTTGTTGAAAATAGCTATTGCCGCGTTTTTTGTGGCAAAAAAGTTATTTCTTGAAGAAAGATAAGGAAATATCTCGTACTTATTTTAAATAGGAATTTAGTACTTATTTTGCGATTGATTTGACCGAATTTTGTTGCTAAAATAACTTGTAACGCTTTATTACATAAATTAACCATGGTATATTCCACAGCAGAAAGAGTTGAAATTACCGAAATATTTTTCGGAATTAATCAGTGCGCTAATGGAACAGCAGAAATATTTAATGAGCGACATGAGAACAGTTACGTGCATCGAAAATGTGTTCTAGAACTTGTACCTAAATTTCGGGAAACTGGGTCACTCGCCAATAAAAAACGCAACATTGTAAATCCCATAAGGAACGAAGCAATAGATGTGGGGGTTTGAGGGAAAGTTTATGTAGATCCTACGTTAAGTACCCGCAAATTGGAGACTGTGTGTGGTGTTAGTCGACGTACTGTGCAAAGGATTCTAAAGGCCCATAGTTTTCTTCCGTATAAAATTCACCTGGTACAAGAATTTAGTGAAGACGATTTTGATCGGCGATTACAATTTTGTGATGATATGAGTGAACGAATTATAAACGATGGATATTTTCTATTCAACACTTGCTTTTCCGACGAATGTTCCTTTTCTTAAATGGCGTAGTAACTGCCGATATTGGTCCGATTCTAATCCCAGAATTTATCATGAGGTTCATACACAGCAGCCACAAAAATTAAATGTTTGGGCTGGTATTTTTGGCGATCATTTAGTTGGTCCTTTTTTCTAACCTGGAAATTTGACTGGTGGAATGTATTTGGAATTACTGGAAGATGCCATAGATCCTGCATTAACAGCCATAATTGAAAATCAGAATGATCGGCGGTACATTGCGAATAGGTTGATGTGTTCCAACAGGATGGTGCCCCACCACATTACGCATTACGTGTTCGACAATATTTAGATCAGACGTTTCCAGATCGATGGATTGGTAGAAGAGGTGCCATTGAATGGCCCCCAAGATTGCCAGATTTATCACCTTTGGATTTCTTTATGTCGGGTTATTTAAAAAGCAAAATCTATGCTACTCAGCCAACATCATTAGAAGACCTGCGACAAAGAGTTGTGAATGTATGCCTTCAAATTACTCCTCAAATATTACAAAATGTGCGGCAACGTTTTGAGCAAAATCTTTATTATTGCATGGAGAGTCATGGTGGCCATTTTCAACATTTACTTGCCTAACGGGTCAGTTCATTCTTCATTTTTAAATTACTTTGCTACCAAATGTATTGATCTCCACTAATGATGATGTATTAGTTTTATTTAAGCTTTAAATCAATAAATCTTCAAAACCACTGAACTGAAGTACATTAATTTTATATCATTATAAAGGGAATTGAAAGATCCTTAAAATAAGGTATCAGTGGACCTCCCTTTCCATTTAAGATTTTGGGGGTGGTGTCACCTCCGCTTACGGGGCTGCACGTGCTAACGTAATTTTTTGCCAAACTTGTGTCCCCCCTCGAAAATAAAATAGACGGGTCTGAGTGTTTTTCCAAAAAAAAACTGAGCTGCCAGTGAATGCGTCTGTTTCGTTTTCGATGCGCCACCTTGTATATATATATAGAGAGAGAGAGAGAGAGAGAAAATGATCATGCGGAGAAAGGTATATAACAAAAAGTAGGAAAATAATGGGCAAAATCTGCAGGAAGAAGGAAAGTAGATTCGAGGAGAAAATAGGATAGCTAATCCGAGCAATACGTATTCCTGCTTGTTGGCTTCATCAGGCCTGAAATGAAAAAAATGACACACGAATTCCCAAACAAGAGCCAATCTACACATTGCAGTATAAAATGGCTGGAAGAGGAAATGATCATGCGGAGAAAACTATATAACAAAAAATAGGGAAATAATGGGCAAAATCTGCAAAAAGAAGGAAAGTGGATTCGAGCAGGAAATACTATAGTCTAGGTCCCCAGAGCAATGCGTATTTTAGCGTGTTGGCTCCATCTGGTCCGAAATGATATGCACATTTGCAACCACAAAAATAGATACAGATGCCCATACATCCGGATACGGGTGTAACCCGAGGAAACGAAAATCACACGAAGTCCCCAACAAGAGAATGTCTCCGTCTGATTTTGACTAGCTAATTACATTAATTGGCAGAATATTTGCAAAGTTAAACACAAAGCTTAGAGATTAAATAATTGATCGATTAGCAATAACACTGAGTTTCCTTGCTACTGGGCACAGTTACCAAAGCCTATTGTACGAGTACTTATCAATGTGTTCAGCGTTTCGAAACTAATTTCTCATCTATTAAAAAATGCGTTATTTACTTATCTACTAATTTGTTACAAAATTCGTATTTAAACTTGCAAGGCGAATTAGAAAACACAACACGACTGTTTTCACTAAACAGACTCGAGTTTCAAACCGCTCCGAACCATTTTGATGTGACCGCTTCTGAGCGGTACACTGAAAACAAAACTTCAACTGTCGCCAAATACACCAGTCTTCAGAAAGTCTGCGAAAAGTTACAGTATTGTTTTATTCGACACAGGTTTGTGTATTGTTTTTGTTTCGTCCGTTTAGTGGAAAACCGCCATAAGGTCTGATCTCATTCGCGTATTTTGTGAGTGTCTTTCAGACGACCGGAGAAGAACTCGTTTTCGACCTACCTAGTGCCACGGGTATAGCCACCGGTGTGCTCAGATGGCCCAGACAGTAGAATTTATGTCTTACAAGTTTTTTTTTTTGCAAGAGAGAGATGCGGCTTCAATGGTAGTAACCGATAATAGAGTTAGCATTTTTCATAACCATTTTGGTTTGTATAACGGGCTAGTAAAAGAAAGGCAAGACTTAAATAAACGTTATACTGGTTAGATATGGTTGCACCTAGCTGCTACGTACTAGCGCTGCGTTAAGTATGGTCAGTGTCAGTCAACAAATAGTCTAATCATATTAGCAAATGTTGATATTAGTCGGATCTTTTTACGTATGATCTCGTTTTGTAGGTCTCATGAATATCTAAAAATTTTATATCAAGAGTTTTTTCGTTCCTGCCAACACTTTCGATTGAATCTCAAAAAACACGTATTCTCATTCTTTGTTGTCGAATAAAAAGTTTTCCCACAAAAATTGGCGTACCCATTTTATGCGTTCATGTTTTCAATACAGCTTGCAGCAATAAAACCAGACTTTACAATTATTTCGCAAACTAGGGGTATTTTTGTCTAATATGATTAGACTACAATATCAAATTGCGTGTCAAATACTGAAAGAACCTTAAATACTGATCTTGTCATTTGCCTTCCAAAGGTTTCCAAAATTTTCATAGCGTTCCATTCAGATAAGGCGGTATCTATTAATTGCGTGAGGCTTTTTAATTAACAAAAAAAAATTGCTTTATTATTTTTATTTAAGACTAGTTAAGAATATTTATTCTAATCCAATCCGTGGAGACTGATCCATGGTTTCAATAGTAGCTATTGGATCCAACATATCCGTATGATTTCCGTGCAGTTTCATACTATTTCTTGTGGGAAATTACGTAATACTTGCCTACGCCTCCCTACCCTCTTCCTAACGTGAGATTCCACTCGAACTCCTCCCTGGCCCCCGAGCATCTAACCAAATTATTGAACGTCTCCTAACATCTAACAGACTAGGATAAGCCATTCTTCCCGCAATGCTAGGTAGTATCTGCTAGGTGGAACTAAACGTAACCATGTTTGGTATCTTGTAATATCTATATTTTTACATGAATTAAAAAAATATCGTCAAGTAGGTGAACTCTGAGAAAAGTCAGCGCGGTCAGAGCATAGGACACAATAGGCTGAGGCGTGGCAGAAATACACGAAATACCAGAATACTCACCAAGGTCGGCTGCACGCGGCCGGGAGCGGCAGCCACGATCAGTAGGCACGAGACCCATCTGCTGAGAATATCTTTCTTTTTTTAGGAGCTAATGTACCGCGGAATCGATGATGAGTGAAATATGTCTAATAGGTGCGTATAATTACCAAGGTTGGGAGCGTGTAAATGTAAAACGTAAAAAAACTGAGATAAACTCTCGCCACCCCTATACAAGCCCCGCCCCAAAGTTTTTTACCTCTAAAATTGTTTTCAATAATGAATAGGATCCTCTGAAACATAAAAAATAAAGTTTGAGCCATTTTTATTCTTTATCGTTTTTTTCTTTTTCTCTCTGCCGCCGCGGGACCGATTATCAAAAACTATAAAGCTTTTGCGTCCTTGGCATAATAGTAATTTTCAAGCAGCGTGAGACTTTCAAGCTGTCAAAATAATTGAATAGTTACAATCAACAACAATAATTCCATTTATCAAATAGACTCTGTATTTACTTGTGGTAAGCAACAATTATACTTAATATTCAAAAATGGATAAAGCACTCAATAACAGTGTGTTAATTCTGCAACCAATAAGCCAAAGAAGCGCTACATGAATGAATGAATCATTTACCTAGGGTTTATGTCACTATCATTATTTTCCTAAGGAGACCTTCCCCTTATAGGAATGCGATAATTAATGGCGATTTCTCAAGTTTGTATACTAAAAAACGTGCTTTACTGAAATATTCAAAGTTGCATTTCTAACTTCTAACAGAATTTGCATCCTTCAACTAGGAATAGAGAGATCGCGATGCGTGGAAGCCATGTGACATATCTTTTCGATGTATCAATTGTTTCAACTGTAATGCCCTTAGATATTGTTTAAAACAATTTTTCTAAAATCACTCTAAACGTTGGTGTCTAATGACTTAAACTGATTCTATATTCAAAATCCTTTTCAACTGGTTAACAAAATCTAGAAGTTCGTTGGCGTTTATATTTTACCGATCATTTGTCAAATCTCAATACCGCAACACAAAACATAAATTGGATGCGTGACAGCCAGTTATAGCCTGCTTATCGCCAATAAACACAAATATCACCACAATCTCTTCCTGCAACGCATTAATTTCGCACCAACTCACCTTGTTCCGGACAGATCTCAACATCCGGTCAGTGACCGTAGCCTTGTTTTTAGCACGGAAGTGGATATCTGTCAGGCAGTACTGACCCTGTATGGTGGTTTCAGTGTCGTTCTCTTCGTCTTTGATGGTGCCTAGCGCACCCACACATTCATCGAAGTTGCCCAGTTCGTAGTAGTTGCCGTAGAGGATGCCAGTGGGGAATTTCGCAAATGAGTCGAACACTGAAAATAACATCAAAGATCATGATTAGTATTCGATTAACACTCACATTCAATCTGTAATGTGTGGATATATCGTAGCCAAGTAGCCTAATTAGTCGTTCAATTGACAACTTGAGAGGTGTTCTCGAATCTCTCAATTTTTGTGCTTCTTGTCTTCGTTTGTCACTGTGCTGTCACTTTTGTATAGTTAATTTCAAGACGGGTGTTGAAAAATGGCGAAGAAGAATGAAAGTATTTAGAAGGAAACTACTTTGTCACCTGCCATTCATAATATCCAAAAAACATATCTCACTTTTGAAATTCTTCGCGATTGCAATACTTCCTCGCCAGTGGCATATGAAGTAAAACAGATGATATCTGACCTTTGAAGTTGTTTATTTGAGTAATCTAAAATATAATAAATTCGTTTTCCTCCAAAGTTCATCTCTGATCCACCCTCTGCTATTCCACGGACTCTGAAAACCAGATCGAGGGGTGTTTTCAACATTTTCTCTGACGGATCCAAGGAAACTGAAGGGGCTAATTGGGGAGTATACTCTAGTAGCCTCCGTATGAATTACAAGTGGTCTATGGACAAACATGCCAGCGTGACGCATGTCCAATTAGCTACAAGGGAAGCTGCCTATAGAAAGGTTAGAGGCAAAAATATTAGGATCTGCACGGACAGCAGACAAGCTGATTCTATGACTTTAGGCAGGCACTGATCCATGTACCACTTAGCTGTGACTGTCTTATGTGTGTCCAAAACAACACGCTTCACAATCCCGCTCGATTTGAAAAATACAGATATCATTTTTTTCTTAACAGATCGGGATTTTCTGACAGCTGCGGGTGTGTCGTCATCAAAGACACAAACATTGTTTTGAGCCTTGGTCGGTCCATCGTAATAATAGAGGCAAGTCTCACCACCTGACATGATGTTGTTCATATACCGGGATTGCCCCTTATCAAACATTTTCAGCATCTTTCGGCACCAAGTCTTTCGACAAGTCTTCTGCTCTTCCGTCAGACTATGCGGTACCCAGAGAGGACAAAGTTTCCTTACGTGTAAAAGGTGAAGCAGAATTGAATGAATTGCTGGTGCATTATTGTGTAAGGTCTCCTCTATCTGTTGGTATGCCACTATCTGGTCTTCGCGAAGCATTTTTCTCACAACAGCAATGTTTTCCTCGGACTTTCTTCCCTCTCAGCGACCTTCAGAGTGAAATTGCTCAGTTGGAATTCTCTGTACCACTTGAATATAGCCGTACGATGAGGACAATCATGCTTTAATAGTGAATGAGACTTTGGATACGTAGCTATTTTGAAATGCTGAATGAAAATATGACCATTAACAATTTGTGAGATGTCACTGGGCTGAGATTTAGGTGAAACATGAATCGTTCAACTCTACTCGTTGGTGCCTAGCGTCGAATTCGGAACGATTTTCCTGAAAATGATCAGGATCTCCTGAAACTTCAAAAAAAAAACGAAGTTTCAGCGACTTTCAAAAATTATAAAGCTTTTGTGTGCTCAGCATCGTAGTAACCTTGTGTGAAAATTTTATCAGAATCTGAGAGATACTTCCCAAGTTATAGACGAGCCAAGGATAAGAGGACAGACAGACACACAGACGGATAGACCCACAGACTGACGGATTTGAGTGCACATCTGTGGCGTAGGACGTAAAAACAAAAAACTAAAATTATATGAATTTGTAAGGCTAGATTTTTATTCTCATACCTTGTCGGAGTGCTCGTTCCACATGTTGGAGGTCGGTACTAATGTTGGATCAAACATGTGAAACTGGCTTTAGATAATTCATCGAAATTGACCTTTAATATAAAATACGATGAATCCTGTGGATCCAATGGTATATACCCTCTATTCTACTGATTTGTATTCACTGGGCATTGAGGACGTTGGATATGATAAGGATGTAATATAAATTCTGAGTAAGTACAATCGTTAACGTGCAACTGAAATTCAAAATCGCAAAAACACACAAATAAACATAATAGGAAACTGATTAGTGTTATTAAGTAAAGACCAAAAACAATATCAAGGTGAGGATTGAATAGGTTTTGAAAACACTTGACATATATCTAATGATTTCAACCAAAATTTTATTATGTAATATGACGGTGCATCATCCCCATAGACTGCAACCATTCTCTCAAGAATTGTTGTCGGCTGATGGCTTTTTTCGTCAGAAATTTTATGACTATCTAATATTCCAATTTTAGTAACACACATTTCACTTAAATTGGAATCTGACTATCAAAATCAACTGAAATTTTTCTAGTAAGCCTGGAGCACGTGCCGATATTTGACGTATTATGCTTGTGCGTTTCAATTGTTTTATTTATGACTAGGTAGATTTTTACTAGTGTCTCTAGTAGTAACATAAGCTCACAATTAATGAAAAATAACAAATATCGAATTTTTTTTAGAGTTGCAAAATTCCGAAGTTTTTATTTAGATTCGAGAAAATGTATCAATATCAAGTTTTCAAAATTTTTTGATATCTGATATATCAACTAGTTACACTTGTTAGCTGTCACATAGTTAATTAAATTTCCTAATTGGCATTATTAAAGTTTCGATTGATTTAATTACTTTTTTTCTCAGTGAAGTTATCGGAATTGCTGCGTTTAATTAAATTTCCTAATTGGCATTATTAAAGTTTCGATTGATTTAATTATTTATTTTTTTCAGTGAGGTCATCGGAATTGCTGCGTTAGTAAATAATATCGACCTTTAATTTCATACGTATTCTAGTATACAATTTTAGATTCCTTATATGTTATGAACAATACATATACATATAACAAATAAGACAGTTTATGCATGTTGGTATTTGACTTCATTAAAATATTCCAATAACAAAATACTCTTATTATAAATTATTCTACAGGAAACAAGAAGTTGAATACAAATATAACAGGATGAAATTCCCACAGACAATAAAAGTTAATGTATCCAACTGAGAAACCAGTCGTTCACATATTATAAAAGCTGATCTTCAAGTTAGATAATAGGCAAAAAAAATTTTATTGCCATAAAAATTTCCAAATTTCGAGGAATGTTACCTGCTACATCCTCGTTTATTTTGCAGAGAGTTCAACCGTTATTTGTGAACCTGAACTAAGATCTAACTAATTCAGGGCCATTTAAAGGTTAGATTGTTTTAAAGAAGCTTGATCAGACAGTCAATTTTTTATATTGGTCCTGATGATTCATTCGGAAGGAAAAAATATATGATACTTGAACTGGATTTTTAATTCCAAAAATGTTTCACATCCAAAGAAACAGACTAATCAGAGAGCTTTAAATTACATACCGAAAGTACTAACAGCTTACTGGAGGTTTTAATATTTGGTTTTTTGCCTCAACTGGACTAGCGAAATTTAAAAATCACCTTCCTTGAGTGTCGATAGTTTTGAGCAGCTTAGTCAAAACTGCAAATGCTACATTTTTTTCGAATGATGTTACAATTACATTTTATAAAATATTTGATGTTAGATAAACTGGATGGTATATTCGAATCAGTATCTAAAATTGCGATGTTTGTTTCGAAAATTGTCTTGTTGTCAAAAATCCTCCAGGGAGGTTTGCTTGTACAAATCCTTTCTCGAGAGGTCCTTATCACCCTTAAGCTTAAAATCGTAGGAGTTACGATTTAGTATAAAGGTCCTATTTGCTGTCCTTTGTATCTGATCTAAGGTGGCTAAATAACCTATTCTTTTCTGGTGATGTATATTTTTGAAGTAAATGCCATGCTCCGTACAAGGTAAAAAGCTTACTGAATGTTAAAGGTTGGTCTCCCATAAACAATTGTTGATTATCATTGCACCATGTACCCAAAAGAATGATTTTATCCGTGCGATTTTGTGTACATCGGCATGGATGACTTGGTAGCTAATTAATAGCATCTTGACGTAATAAACCTGAACAAAGCTTCGCCGTCGCTCAGCTCGGAAAGTAAAGTCAAAAAGGACCTCCGAATTAGCGGGTCACAAATTTTGAAACGCAGTATATTTCACTGTATTTTGTTGATACTCCTTCTCAGTTACACTAGCTATACACGATATTCCTTAATGATGTGCTTCCTCAGGATATCATTCCTCAAAAAATTTCATAAGGAAAAGTTCATAAGGCTTAAATATGTATAGTCTTCTAGTTCCACTTATTATAAGAGGGGATAAATGATATATGGTAGTAAAAAATTGTTTTTTGCGCCACCAGTGGCGTTCCTGCTACATGTGATATCTTACAAAGGAATTGTTACGCTACTGTTATTTTCCAGTGTGATCATCTACAAATAAAGACTATTGATATTTTCTCTTTTGATGCACCGATTTGACTAAAACAACAAAGTGGCAACTGCTTCTTTTAAAACTGTTAACGAAAAATAACCTTTCAGAACAAAGTTAACCTGGATAATGTTTGCAGGGGCGTTAGAGGCGCGATAGAATAACTTTTCATTCTAATATACTCGTATATCATTAATTTTACATCCTCAGATAATATGCTAAAATTAAAAATAATAGTACATTCGGAAAAAAATATATATACGCGGAAAATTCAACATCTATTGCAGACGTATGTTCATATAAACTTTCCTTGGCGAAACTGTCTGCTGAAAAATATCTTGAAATATTACGTCATGTTCCAAATTCGACCCTCGAAATTGGGATCTAGGAAACTGTAAGAGATGCGAAGTTGCTTAAAAGGCATCAAAGTGGTGTATTTAGGTAATCAAACAAAATGCCGCATAAAAAGTCTCGAAATTCAAAGTACTTCCGAAGGGACACGGAAAAAACAGAATTTTCCCAAAATGGTTTTAATTTTTTTCTGACTTTAATTTTAGTGGGATTTCAAAATAAATTGCACATTAATTGCCTAGAATTTCAATATGACGTTTCGTCATTTATCCCCCAGCATCAACTTTATTTTTCTTATGGATGCCATCTTAGATTTTTACGCAGGTGAATAGTTTTTAATTCTGATTTCAAAAACGTATCATATGTCATACATTGGCATTGTCGAACCTGAGTTATTCCAGATACAGAACAAAGTTGGTGATGCAAGTCAAAAAAAAAATGTCGAATTGAAATTTCACTACACCATCTTGTAGAGGAGAATAAGTAACAATAACAGCAAGCAATTTATTTTGAAATCCCTCTCAACTAAAGTCAGGAAAGAATAAAAGTGATTTTTGAATAAACCTGGTGAAAAACTAATGACAATATGATAATTTCAAGGTCTAACTGAGAATTGAGACATTCTGCTTTTTTGAATTGACTAGAATTTGGTAATGTCAATGTATGGCGTATGAAATTTTTGGAATCAGAATTAAAAAACTCTATTAATCTGTACAGAAATCTAAATGCCCTCCATAAGGAAAAATAAAGTTGATGCTGTAGACAAGACATAAAACGAAATGTTGAAATTTTAATTATTTCACCTTGTAGAGGAGAAAAAGTCACAATGTTGATGTGCTAGGTATTTTTCAAACTATCAATAAAGACAGGAGAAATTAAAAAGAGGGAGGGAAACCTCTTTTCTTTCCGGAAGTACTTTGAATTTCGAAACTTTCTAAGCAGCATATTGTTGATTACCTAAATGCGCACTTTGCACCCGTTTAAGCGATTTCGTGTCTCTAAGGGTCGAATTTGAAGCACCCTGTATAAAATAGTTTCTATTATAATATAACTAAATCTGGTATGCCCATATAGGTAAAAGTAAAATACGTTAAAAGAAGTGTAACAACCATAACGTGTTAATTGGGAGAAACACACCAAACTTGTTGTGGATAATGACCCTGTAGAATCCGTAGACAATCAGAAACGTAAGCACGCACAAATGCACAAAGGAAGAACGCAGACTAAAGAACCATCGTTGACGTAGATGAATTATTTTCCTGAATTTAAACTACTTTTCTTAATATTCACAAGCGCTACTGGCGACGACCCTGAGGTATTCTTTTTACTGCCAATGTCATTAACATTTTCTTGGTGCGTTGTTGTGTGCCGTAGACTAGGGCCGACCATTCACTGGACCTGAGGTGTCGGTTTTTACGCGTTTTATGTACGTTATTTATATTTGTTTATTTGTAAATAACTAATATCCCGCCAAGGCGAAGGTAAGTGGTAAGGATCTTATTATTACATTATTTCAGATGCCATGTACATACATACAGATGATATGCGGCAATATTCAGGTCCCACGTATCGAAAGAAAGTCCAGTGTGTACTTGCTTCGCTTGAGGTACCCGGTTATTTCGAACAATTCTTAATGAAACAGAATGTTTTTTAAATTATAATGGTAAGAATAATAAAGTTTCTTTATTAAGGTCGAAGTTTAGCCTACACAACTCTGCACACTTAAACCATCTTAAAAACCAAGGTATCACGGACTATTAAGTGAAACGCGATTTGACTCTAATCTGTTTTCGTATGGCCAGCTTTACGGCATGCCTTTGCGCTTTAGGAACGTAAATGCAAATTGTTCAATTTGCTTGATATTATTTAGACACGGTGAGCAACTCATAATAATTATTATTGAGAGATTTTTTCTAAAATGTTCTGTTAATATTATGATATATCACCGATCTTTGTACGTTGTAAACAGGTAAATAATAGACGATGTTAATGTAATATATACAGGGTGTAAAGTTAGTAGTGAACCAACAGAAGTCAGGTGATAGAGGGTCACAAAATCTATCGAATGAACCCCTATATGTGTAGTCCGAAATTTTATAGCTCAGGAGATATTTGCAATTTTGCGAAATTTCGAAAAAAACCGAATAATGAATTCAATCGCAATTACAACTAAATCATTAGGTTTAGAGCTGTGATTTTTTTTCTGAGATGAGCTAAATGGTTTTAACAATGGATATGTCACTCTTTAACAGAGCTTATTAGAAATCAACGCAAAAAATCTTTAATTCATTTTTTTTAAATCTCTTCCATCCCTCAACTTTGGAGGGTCACCCGATTTAAATCCTCTAGTTTTTTTATATGTGGGTTTTGTAAGGGGATAATCTATACATCTGAATATACATATGATAACCAACTGCACCACAAAATTCATGAAGCAAAAATAAAAGTTATGGAAAACGCAAATTCATTTCAAACACTAAAGGACAATTTTATTAGAAGGTGTCGCTTGTGAATAGAAAATAATGGAGGCCATTCTGAACATGTTCTTTAAATGTTAGTTAAATTAAATTATTTTTCACATTTGTCGGTAAATCGCCATAAAGGGCGGCTAAACACAATAGGTCCTGTACTTGTAGGTGGTAAGGATTCTATTGCGTTTCTTACGTTTATCGCATCACAACAACGAATGTCACATGACATGTGACATCGTAGCAAGCTGAAATTTTCAGAGTTTATTCTACATAGATTGAAATAGTTTTTACAATGAATGAATAATAAAACACAGCCTCAATTTTTGTACTGCCCTCCAGAGGGATCGAAGAGATTTTCCACAGAAAAATGAATTCCAGATTTCTTGCATTCATTTCTAATAAAAAGTTATATAATCTTTGGTAAAACTAACCATTTAGCAGATCTTAGAAAAAAAATTACAGCCCTAAACCTGATGGTTTAATTGTAATTGCGATTGTAAGTTCATTATCCCATTTTTTTTTCGAAATTTCACAAAATTGCAAATATCTCCTGAACTTTAAAAGGGGTTCATTCGATAGGTTTTGAGGCCCTCTATCACCTGACTTCCGTTGATCCACTACTAACTTTACACCCTGTATTCACTTAGCCTGTCGTTTTCTCAGAATACCTTCAAGCATTAAGTTGCTTATCATTTTTTATTTGATCTCTGGGAGGCTTGATAACTTGGCCCTGGGGCCCTCACATGGCTAAAATACAAAGCCTTTCTACCTTGATGCCCTACGGTCTTGGAGCCCTCGAGGATCTCCGATGTCCCGACCTGCTTAGACGAACACTGCATTATTTTATAATTTTGTAGTGCAACATCTTCATTTTCGCCTCTTGATAGAAACGAATGGAACTAAGTAAGCTTAGGTGACTTGAAACGCTGAATGTGGATATGGCCGTCAAATCACCAAGAAGATACACCTTCTCCCTATACGGTTCCAGGTGGTTAATAATAATGAAGAGCAGTTTAAATGATATTTTTGATCTCTATCAAACCGAAAGGTCACTTTCAGGCGGAGGTGTACCTAGTTACATATTAATATACAGAAAATAGTGCTTAGGAAGTGGGTCTAAGAAAACACCCAAAGTTCAGATAAACAAGAGCCCTAAATTGCCTATTTTCCGAGATACAGGGTGTTGAGATTACAATTTTGAAATAAAAAAATATATATTTTTTAGATTGTATGGATATTAACTTGAGTACTAGCATAAACAATGTATACAAAAATACGCCCTATCTGAGACTACTTCAGTGGCGTACAAATTGGGAAAGAAAGTAAGAAGAAAAGAAGAAAGAAGAAGGAAACCTATTTTCTACGCCACTGTTTTGTTTTAAACATATGTTACATTGTTGAATAAGCCATTAAATCTTACATAAATCGTCTCTCCTGAGAAATGTTTGTCACAGTAGTCTTTTTAGAGAAAAATTGGTTTGAATACTCGAGGTGAAATGCTTATAAAAGATTTCAGCTTGATCTATTTTGTAGATATGCTGAATTTATGAAGTCTGATTTAGAAAATTGGATGTAGTGTGCCAGTAAAGTAATTATATCTCACCATAATCGTTTTTTGAACAATATTTATGTTTTGTACTTATTCAGTTCCATCAGTGGCATAGAAATTTTATACATCCTGTATCTTGATGATTAGATATTTAGTACCCATGTTTGTAGGTACCTTTTTTTTTCTTGGATATACTTTGTATCCTAAAAATATTGTCACGTTTCTCTGAATCACCATGTATAGGAAAACTGTTTGATGCCGAGTCTCTATTCCCAAACCCAAAAATCACGAACCACTTTGATAAAAATGGGTGGGAATAAACTTTATCCTTTTATAACAAAATAAATATATTTCAAACAGATCAGCATTTTATTTACTGTTAACAATACAAATTTACGGAATGAACCTTTATAGCAGTAAAGCTGTCAAGCAAGACTAATTTCAATGCCAAATTCACTTTTACGCCAAATTGGTACCAGAATATCCGGAAATTCAAGATGATTCGAACTAGATGTAAGCTGTCGACATCAAAATGATATCATCGCAGTTAAAAAACCATAATTACACGCATATTAATAGGCGTTTAGAAAAACACCCTGCCTCATTAAGAAATCAGCTTGTTGTTTATCAAGTATTTGAATTAGTGCTGTGATAAAGCACCACAAGGTTATGGAAAATTCTAAATTTTAATTGGGCATTGCGAGTAAGAAGTCGAGGTGTAATGGTTTATCCATGATGAATGTTATCTTTCTAGCAAGGAGAATTCCCTATGAATTAGATCTTACGAGTAAATGTCATTTTAATTACATTGTAGCAAATACTAACTGTGATATTAGTATAACACAGAGCTTCTTTACCCGCCTTTTGAAATGTTAAAAAATATTGATGAAAGTTAAAAATTATAGTTTTTTTGGCATCAAAATATTTGATAGTTGATGGCAAAATATATTTTTGCTCGACTAAAGTCCTGCACCGATATTTATTTGTACTCGTATAGTCGCTGAGCCTTAGTTTGTAGTTTAATGCCATATAAAATAATGCATGCCAAATCCAAAAACAGGAAATCGGTAGATAGTATATTTGAAATTCCGAGATTCAAGGATAATATCAGTAGGATAAAAAGTCAGGGTCCTCGCAAGATCAGCAACAGATCAAGTGCTTTTGTATCATCTATGAAATGTATATTTTCTTATAGCGCGGGCACACAACACAGATAAACAGGTTTTCCTTTAAATATAAAATACATTAAAATTAAACTTTCTCAAGAAAGAAACAAATCAACGATTAATTTGACATGTTTTTTTACGAGGACAAAAATATAATGACCAAAATAATCATTATGGAGTGTGGTTCAAACTCTGGTTACTTGTCGCTTTCGTACATTTTAATTTTACCACTAGAATAAACTCGTTGAAAAGGACCTTTAGCCAAAAATGAACCATAAAAGATTCTATTTGAGTGTACAGTTTTATCGTTATTTGTTATACTATGAACAAAATGTTTTATTCAATAAGTATAGTTTTATCTGTAACTTCTGTCTGTGAAAGTTTTTTCGTATTGGTATTGGTATTTACGAATATAATAAGCCCGTATTTGTATTACAAAAATTATCAAATAATATTAAGACTACTTGAGGTTCAGACCACTTGACAGATAGACGTAAGAGCTACTTGACTTGATATCAGATTGCTAATATCTAATACTTGACTTGCTTTCAAGACAAGTCAAGTCAAGTAGCATGAAAATCAAATCAAGTCGTAAATCCCTAAGCGATTATGATGGAATTTGATGATTGATTTGCTATTTTCGAAAATATGTTCAGTGGCAGCGGAGGCGTGACAGAAATAACATTCTAGTCGTTCCAGAATTTCGTTCTTATATTATATTCTGAAAATAGTTGCTATATTTCTAGAGTTTTCTACAAACAAGACAAATTGTGTACTGTATTATGAGAGTAACGCCATGGAAATAGTACGTTTGAGGTATTTATCTTCAATTTAATACAAATGACCGGTGTCAGAAGGCGCCACAGTGCTGTCCTTCTGTAAATGCGCACGTTCTCATGCTCATGCCAAATCAAATTACTGTTGATGTACTGGTATATCCTAGCAAGATAGTGCGGATAAATGTAACTTACTTTCTAATGCCCATCTTTCATGCTTGGTCATAGCCTCCAAAGCTAATTTGGTGTGTTCGACGCATTTTTCATTTTTGACGCTAAATAAGACTTGTTCAATTATTTCCAGACTGTAAGGGAAGTAGCTGACATCTTGAAAATCTCCGCTACTGGAATCTGGTTTTCCTGTAACAAAAATTAGTAGTTGGTGTTGGTGTAGAATAAAGTTATAATAACCAGGAGATTTGTTAAACCTGTCGATTTCTTCATTTTTGCTCAATTTCCCGCGGCAATCGGTAGTTATTAGTGTAATTAGTGTGGTTTTTTAGAGGATTAACGGGTGTCACCTACGAAGAAGTGTCATCATGGACGCGCGCATGAATTTTTCTCAGCGGGGGCCAAACAGCGGAAGAGATAATCTTTTGTGAACGCGTACACGCCCCAAAAACTTTCTGAAGAAGAGGTGGATTAGCAAATTTTCTCAGAGGGGAGGGGGGTGGGCAGATCCTAAGAATCCTCAAAGTTATACACACATTTACGCTAAATACTGGATGCGGGCAAAACATGAATGTCGTAGAGGATATCTTGGCTCTTGGCGCTCGCTATACTTACAAAAAGGAAGAGACTAGTGTAACACATGGTATGCTACTGGTAGTAAGTAACCCTCAGCGCTAATGCAAATCACGGAAGCAATTAATTTATAGAAATTAGAAATGTTCAATAATTAGAGTCACTTCTATATCTAGCTGGTAAATGTAAGTATTACACTTTTTAAAATAATTGAAATAAATGTCGGGGTGTTCCGGAATCCTGTAAGCAAAATTGAGATTCAGCTCGTTAAAATGTGAAGAATAAACGGAGGTACTTCTATGCTTTTTTTCCATAATAATCAAAAATCATATTAAACATGTAAATAATTATTTTTTAAAGCGGCGCTAGTGCCGGCAAGCTTAGCAAAAAAAAATAGTATGCGCTGGTTTTTACAAAAAATTCTTAGAGCTAATTTGATTCTACTTAAAAACTGTCTCTTGGAATTTTCAGTCAAAACTATTTTATTAACCGATGCATCTTTCTATTTATCGTTATTAAAGAGCAATAATCAAGCAGGCACTTTTACAATAAAAAGCTCCAAGCCATATTGTATGGCATTAAGAAACTGATACTTATTTTTGAAAATGTGGAACTATGCAAGCCACATATTAATATGTATAATTTTTTTAAATTATTGCATGCCAACCTGCCTTTTTTCTGGGTAACACTCCAAAAGTATTACCTTCAACAGTATTATTAACTTCTTTTGTCGTCGTAGTACCCCTACTGATTCTCATAACAGTACTTACTATCTTCCTCCAACGAACCATTCAAAGGGTTTGATAGAACCACGGCCAGGAGACAGAGCACGACGCCGAAGAAGAGCGTACCTCGAACGCGCAGTATCATCTCTGCGAGGTCGTACTTGCACACCGATACGCGCGTCGTTCAACACTGGATGGTACTTCGGAACCACGCTACACAATCCGCGGTCTCGCGATCGTACCCGGAAAGACGGAAGCGGTAATGGAAGAAGGCGACCGAAGAACTTGTGGGTACCTAGCGGTTCTACCGTTTTATACAAATTGAGTTTCTTATCAATTCGATGCAATTAGGCTGGTAATTTGTGGTTTTGCCACCCTGTATGGTATTTCCAGTGATATATATTTTTGCTATAGTACTTAGGAAAGTACTCTCACATCTCTTTTACACAGAAGTGTATCCTGGTAAAAGTATTGCGATGGAAAATTGGATGAAATCTTTTCCTGGAATATTTTTGGTAACTTTTGTCTTTCGTTTAGGTTGTAGATGATATCCCAGTCTTTCCTTGGAAGAACTAGCTTTTCATTTTACCCAGAAATCCGTTCTGGCAAAATTGGATGGAAGGTTTTGGATAACTGTTGAGTGCAGTCGATTTTTTAGTGGTGGATAATTGCTCAGTCGTTTTTAGTTACCGCGCTTACCGGCGGGAAACCAGTGTACTCGCGAAATACCATGTCACTCAGTTGGGATGGTCTGTCTGTCTCTCGGCCTGTTGGTCTGTCGCTATCTGCCTATAATTTGGAAAGTATTGCTCGGATTTCGATGATTTTTTTTCCAAATGTCACTACTGTGCCAAGGACGCAATAGTTTTATAGTTTTTGGAAATCGGCCCAGTAGCGGCAGAGAAAAAGGGCAAAAATGATAAAAATAAATATCGTTAACTTCGTTTTTTACGTTTCAGGTCCTGATCATTTTTGGAAAAGAATCTCAATTTTTTGATATTAGTACATTTAGGTATATGCACCTACTCGTCCAACTAGTTTATCTCTTTCACCACCTTTTACCCAGAAGTGCTTTGTGATAACAGTTTTAGAATGAGGAAATGATCATCATATACTTCGAAGTATTTAGTAGTTTAACATGGAATTTTTGAGGAAGGATTTCCCCTTAGCACCACACACTGATGAGGAAAGTGCCACACCATACCATAGGCGCATCAGTGGAGGTTTTTGCTTGGAAATCCTCGAGACCAGCTCCAATGTTGATGATTCCTTTTTTGAAACGCGTGCTTATTATGTTATTTAAGATCCACCTTTCAGACGGAGGAAATATTTAGTTATATTATTTACACAATATTTATGCAATTTATACAAGGCGTCCCAGAGTGTCAATCCCTCCCGCTGCGCGGCGGGACTGCGCTGGAGGGATGCCGACGAAAAGGAAAATACTTTTGGGTGCTGTTTCCACTCTGCTGATATAGCTTTTTCTCGGATTGACAAATACAACTCTAAAGAGAACATCCGTACCATTAGCATTTACTGATTATTGCATCAGTGTCAGTAACGGAACCTTAAACATCAATAATTACACTGATCAACAGCCAAAAAATATCCTAAATAAAATCAACAAAATATTACTATTTTTAATGTGCTAAAACCGGAATGAAACTTATTTTTTCAATATTAGTTCAAGTTTTAGAGATACGGTAATTATATGTGTTCCTGCTGTGACAGTGTTAATATACTGTAATTCACAAGAATGCACGTGCTACATTTTTATATTCGGCAAGGAAAGATGATGTAATCGGCATGATTGTGTTACGTTATACATACGTGTACATTATATTGTTTTATATTAGCCATTTTTTCCTCAGTTGGCTGACAGCGTTCATGCAAGATGTCTCGAAAGTGTGTAAACAATCCAGATCAGTTTTGTTACGTGTGTGGTGATGTGACTTTTGCGTCTCAGAGACGGTCTATTACTCCACTAATAACAAAGGCATATCAGCTTTATTTCGGTTGTAAACTAACTGATCAAGACAAACAGTCTGAGGAGCTGGTTAAATGGCAAAAAACGGTCTATGCGCTTTGCTGCACCAATGGTTTGGAGAGAGCCTACAAATCATATTAATGATTGTTACTTTTGCATGGTACCTTGTGTTGGACAAGCCACAGGTATGTCCAAGAAAAAAAAATCGGTTATTAACTAACCAAACATACCATCTGCGATGAGACCTGTGCCTCACAGTGACGAAAATCCTATTCCAAAACCCTCAGAATCCTACACTTGCGAATCAGAAAACGAATCAGATCATGGCAATGGAGTGATTCGTCAGGAAGAAGATATGCCATCAACGTCAAGAGATCCTGATTTTATACCGAGCACGTCATGCCACCAACCGCACAAAATAACACAGTCAGAATTAAATGATCTTGTAAGAGATTTAGAACTTCCAAAATGTAAGGCACAGTTACTTGGATCAAGACTGCAGCAGTGGAACTTGTTAGAAGACGATGTTTCGGTATGTGTTTTTCGTAAACGCCACAAAGACTTAGAACCATTTTTCAATATGGAGAATAACTTGGTTTTCTGCAGTAACATTAACGGCTTACTGGCGGCTTTAAATATAAACTATATCCCAGAAGAATGGAGATTGTTTATAGACAGTTCAACATTGAGTTTAAAGGCAGTGTTATTGCATATTGTCAAGGCGTTAGATAGAGATGGGTCAGCTTTTCAATACCTGCGTCAGAAATTTCCAAGACTAAGTGAGGCAAAGGTTAATGAAGATATTTTTGTTGGGCCACAGATTCGAAATATTTTGAAAGATACACAGTTTGAAAACACTTTAACAGGTATTGAAAAAACTGCTTGGAATGATTTCCGTCTGGTGGTCACTAATTTCTTGGGAAATAGAAAAGCTGACAACTATAAAACCCTTGTCAAAAATATGCTGTCATCGTATCAAAAGATGGGCTGTAATATGTCTCTTAAGATACATTTCCTATACTCACACCTGGACTTTTTTCCTGACAATTGCGGAGCCGTAAGTGACGAGCACAGCGAACGTTTTCATCAGGATATTTCAACAATGGAAAAAAGGTACCAGGGAAAGTGGAATCCTTCCATGCTTGCAGACTACTGTTGGACTCTTGGTAGAGATGCTCCAGAAACGATCCATAAAAGAACAGCAAAAAGACAGCGCATATACTGATTCTTATAAGAATATGAATCTTGTTACTTTTTTTAATATATCCTTAAAAATAAAAAGTTTTTTTTCTAAACCGCAACTAATTTTTTTATTTCATTGTCATTTTTGGATTGAGCGCCCCAAAATTAACAAAGAAGTGCACTTTTCCCACAAGATACAATTTAAAAACTAAAATTTGTGTTACCGATGTCATGGCAAGACAGTCAATAAACATCAAATTTCGTGACAAATAATGACGGATCGCCCAGTCGGCATTTAGGATCCACTTTGCACAATATCACTATGGAGGAGACGGATGTGCTGGTGGACCTATAAAGCTACCACAGTCTGGGAATGCCTTCTGATATAATACCAAGATAACAAGATATGCTAAACCCTACTTAGTGACAATTCCACACAGGAATGAGTGGGAACAGCAAGTTAACCTGATAATGAAAGATATCTGTGCATATACAGATGGCTCCAAGACCGAGATAGGTGTTGGAGCAGGCATCTTCGTGCCGAAGATAAAGATTAAAAAATCTGTTAGCCTAGGAACCTGGATATCGATCTTCCAGGCAGAGCTATATGCTATAGAACTGGGTGCCAGAATGACGACAACTGAAGCACAGAACTATAATTATTTTTTTCAGATAGTCAAGCCGAACTTAAAGCGCTTGACTCCACCTACTCGACATCGAAATTAGTGTGGAATTGCAAAGAAGCTCTCTGTAGCATAGGGGAAGGAAATGAAATCCGTCTCATATGTATACCAGGACACACAGGTCTAGAGGGAAACGAGACAGCTTACACTCTGGCAAAGAGTGGAGCTAGCACACCCTTCACGCATACAATACGGCTTAATAAAGATGGACAGAAAGATCCACAAATATTGAAAGGGATTATCAGAGTTAACCCATGCTAAGGCAACTATACCATTCTTGACAAGGAAGGTAACAGACTCTTTGCTACAGCTGAAAAGGAATAGCCTTAAAGCTCTAGTAGGACTGGTCATTCCAAATTGCGTCACCACATGAGCAGACTGAGCATGGAGGGAGATGAAACGGTCAGGCATGTATTGTGCAGATGCCATGCAATTGCCAGAATCAGGTACAACATACTTGGAGACGTAGTACTCCAAGCAGAAGACTTGAAGGATATTTCTCCAAACAAGTTGATCGACTTTCTCAGGAGGTCGGACCTACTGGGGGAAATATAAATAGGTGTGAGCCACAATAGACCAGAGAGTCGCAGTGGAGGATCGTTAATGATGCACTCACAAGAAACCCAATCTAACCTAACCTAACATCCATTTTTAGTATTCTGCCTTTCCCTGAAATGTTAACGTTGTTTTTCTGTCTCTTTAACCCATGTAACTAATTGTATTTTTACAATTCAATGCCCTAACTAAATTACAGTGAAAAAACTTCTGCTGCGCCTAAATAAATATCATCGATAACTTTCTAAATCAATGATCATCTTTTCTGTACATTATATGAAATAATTTGTGATTTGTTTACTAAGGTAAAACATTTCCGGAAAAACATCGATTTTAGTCATTGAAATCATATCCTCCTTTTTTATACAGAAATTTTAATATGTATTACAATTCTACCAGACGGGAAGTTAGATTCGAAGTCAAATCTTGATATGTACTCGCAAAGTTTTTCATGGAAATGTAAACTTTTTCAACTATAATTTATGTATCTACGAATTTGTTTCGCTAAATGATCTAATATGAGAACACTAATCATTATACAGTTCGGAAGGGTTATTACGTAAAAAATCTATATAAAGTAAGATAAACCGATGAAATATCAACTTGTTGATTAGAGAGCTGGTAGCGTGCAAATAGTTCATTCAGCTCCTGTCACAAGTGAGCGTGACGTGATCAACAGCTAGTTCCCAGTTGACATCTTGTAGAAAGACCTACATAATGTAAAAAACCAACAGAATTTCACTTTTCAAGTCAAGTGATACCCCTGCCGTCCTATACCACTGGGCGCATTGGAAAGTATTGTAATCGTGTAAAATTTCGAAAATAAGATATTATTTTTGGAGGTTATACGACATGTACAATGTACATCACGACAAACCATGTCACTCATTTCGATCATCTACCTTCCCCATTCCATACTACCACCAACCCTTCAATTTTAACCAAAAATGTTTCTAAAAATGTTCAGGACCCTCTGAAATGTCAAAAACGAAGTTTGAGCGATTTTTAATTGCCTTCGTATTCCATTCTTTGTGCTGAAACAGCATTTTTTTATATTCCAATTACCACGGAGGCCTAAGGTCTAAATACCCATGGGTACCGTGGAGCTGTAGGGGAAAGGGGGAACGCCACACGGATTCTGGCAAGGGAACACGTGTGCATGCAACATGCACACATTTTGGCCCCGCCTACGAGATCCGCCGGGTGGTACCTCTGCGTTCGACTGTCAGAGACCGTCTACCACCTACGGACAATCACAACATTCTTAAGGCGGACTCCCACTACTCGTGTATTTGGCAAGTACGCCAATATTTGCGTACTTGCCAAGTACACCAAGGTTCGAATTCAATTTACAAATAGGGCGCTCCCACTACTCCTGTATTTGGCAAGTACGCCAATATTTGTGTATTTGGCAATTACAGCAGGTTTCGTTGCCTCTCGGTCTTCAGTGTTTGTTTTCTTTCCATCATGGATAGTCGCGTAGTCGCTTCAGCAGCGTTTGTGGTATTGAGTGGCTGCATGAGAAGAATTAAAGCTCATCAAGTTCAGAAAGCAAAAAGAAAAAGAAGATGGTGGATGACTTCTTTGAGCAGAAGTCGAGAGAGGTAAGTTAATACCTCTATCTGTCCTGATCTACCAAAAGCAAATACCATGCCTTTATATTCTCAAGATTGATACACTGGTCAAAATTATTTTTTTGCAGGTACAATGTCTCCATTATGATAGAGGACCTGATTCGAGAACCGTCAGGAAGGTTGGAGAATTTCCTGCGAATGTCCTACACCGACTTCGAATTTCTACTGAATGAGGTGGGACATATGATAGGGAAAAAAGATACTCAGCTGAGGAAGGCAATTTCAGTTAAGGAAAGGTTCTGCGTTGCTCTCAGATTCTTCGCTAGTGGTGACAGTTTCGTGAGTTTGTCATACCTCTTCAAATTTTCACCACAAACTGTATCCCGGTGCGTTTTCGACGTTTGCGATGCATTGATTAGCGTTCTCAACCATCAAATAAAAGTAGGTATACAACAAACATTTCTACATTGTTTATTCAGTTAAGAAATAAGGTAAAAGCATGGTTAAAGTTAAATTAAAGTATGGTCAAAGATTAGTATAGTTTTCTGTTAATAAGGATATATCATTGCAAATAGTTATTGGAATCTCAGGAGCAAGAGGCGGTTGGTGGGCGGAAGAAGTTGCAGAATTCTGTGGCAAAGAGGTGATCGTCGGAGTTGTATGAAAAGTTTCATCAGACGATGACGAATAGAAAGATGCTGGGGAGGCTGGTTCTGGAAATGCCGATTGATATCGAGGTCCCATCGATGACGAATAGAAAGAAGTTGGAAATTGATATTGAGGTCCCATGGACCTCATTGTTGCCCTGAAGAATACGTTATCAATCTCGTTCATCGCAATAATCCTGTCCACTTCGCTTGACGTCTCGAGCCTCTTAGCCACTAGTTGCCCATAGGCAGTACAAACAGTGGTTTTGGGTGGTTCGGTATTTTGACATTGTTTCATGATTTCATAGGCTTCTTCCATACGACGGTTAGTCTCCTCCATGTCCACGGCCTTCCTTTTATTTTTCTTTGCTCCCCCAACTGGTGCCTTGAAATGCTTTTGGTTGCTTTCAGTGCTTTTTTCGATTCCACCCTCGTTGTTCGCAGATGCAGATTCCGTGTTTGCCTCGATTTCATTACTGTCTTTTCCTCGCATGTCTGCCTGTCTCTGTATATCTTTGTATGTCCCACCGTCCCCACTTGCAGACGCAGATTCCGTGAGTGAATCTTCTTCGGTTTCCTCTTGAGGCATGCTATCCTCCCAATTCTGAAATGAGACAGATGATTTTTTAGCTTCTAAGCATGATTTTACCTTCAAAATAAAGAAATTTAACGCACAGGGCGGCCCAAATTCGAGCGGCACGTTAGTGAGCACCAACATACGCAACGTTGCCACAATTTAACCAAAGCTGTAGTATACTAGGAGATCTCAATGATGTGTCTCGAATTTGGGCCACCCTGTATACGATATTACACTCTGATTATATTCATTAATAATGCTGTCTTCAGGTTTCTAGTTATTATTTCTTTATTCCAGATGCCGAGAAGTTCAAATGAATGGAAAAAAATTGCAATTGAATTCGAGAATAGGTGGAATTTCCCTCATTGCTTGGGAGCTATAGACGGGAAGCATATACTGATTCAGAGCCCAATGAATAGTGGATCAGATTTTTTTAATTACAAACACACTTTCAGTGTTGTTATGATGGCACTTGTGGACGCCAATTACATGTTCACATATATGTGGATGTTGGATGCCAAGGCCGTATAAGTGACGGAGGTGTATTCCGCAATACCGTTTTGGGCAGAAAACTGGAAGAAAATAGACTGATGTTACCCAACGATGAAACTCTACCCAATCATACTCAAACTACTTTTCCTTACGTTTTCGTCGCAGATGATGCTTTCGCTTTGGGACCCCATTTATTAAAACCATTCCAAGGAGTCTACGAAGCAGGCAGCGATGAAAGAGTCTTCAATTACCGGTTGTCTCGTGCTCGGCGCATTGTTGAGAACGCATTCGGAATACTAGCGTCGGTCTTCCGGGTGTTTAGAGCACCTATGCTACTACAACCCGACAAAGTCAGCAAAGTAGCAATGACTTGTGCACTGCTTCACAATTTTTTACGGAGCAGTAAAGACTCTTCTGCTACCTATGCACCGCCAGGCGCTATCGATACGGAGCAAGACGGCACAATTATTTCCGGCACATGGCGAAGCGATGTACAAAATATGACATCTTTCCTACCCCTCAAAAAAATACCAAGAAAAGCTGGTCGTGAGGCTCAGGAAATAAGGAAATTATTTTGTGGCTATTTCAAAACTACTGGAAAGGTTCACTGGCAGGACCGTTACTGTTAAATATTCATTGTACCGTTCCAATATCTTAAAATAAAACAATCTTTCACTCACCTCTGAATTATATGTATTCCTTGCGACTGAAACCCCATGCAGAAAGCTCTCCATTTTCTCGAATGCAAACCAAGTTGGTTTATAAACGTCCTTGCTGCCGGTCCCTGTTTTTGATGATGCCTTAACTTTCCTCCACAATGGTCGAAATGACGCCATCAATGACTCTTTCTTCTTTTTCAAATCGGCAACCGTACATTCGATCGATATTTTATTTTTGATGCGTAGCCAGACATCGTTAATCAAGTTTCTGTTTTTATGTTGTGGATGCGTAGGTTGCCATATAACTGGCTCATTTTCATACAGATCGAGAAATTCAAAAACGACTTCTTGTGACCACTCCATTTCGAAAAACCTCTAGGGGAACACGCACCACGCACACGCAACAGAAGCCAAACACAGACTCAACTGTAGAAATTAATTGCGGCCAAGCCGGCAAGTAGTGGGAGCGCATCGACAAGTATAAACTTGTCAAATACGCAAATAATTGAAAATGCTTTGACTCGCGGTATTTTTACCGACAACCTGCGGGACTTCTCCAGCTGCAAATAATTGTACAAGTAATGGCCGAGTGAACCACTCCCACTACATGGCAAATATAGGCAAGTGACAAATATTTGCCAAATACACGATAATGGGAGTCCGCCTTTAGCCAAGAGAAAATTTCACTTGAGACGGGATTGGAACCCTCGCAGCGCACGGCGATTGATCAGAAGACGAAGCGTCTACCACTGCGGCCACCGCTGCTGCCGGCCTAAGGACCGCATTTTAACGGGAGTCTTCTATGTAAAAATTTTTCCTCGAGGGTGTCACTAAAAAGGTACGGGGTGTTGAAGTTTAAAAATAATAATTAATATCTTCAAAATCGTCAACTGGTATGCATTAGAATTTTTACCCAAGTATTGGCGACATTCAAAACTCTTTACTTAAAATTAACATGCCCCAGTGGCGGAGATACAGGGGATTAGTGGAATTATTTTTCCAAATGAAAATAGTACGTCACCGTTTTTTTAAACGAGCAATTTTTCAAATTTTACCTTCAATTTACTACAAATATTCACACTTGGGCGTTTTTCCTAGAGTGCATTGTTTTCTTAAAAATAAATATAAAACAAATTAGATCATTCATGAAGAGCCGAGATACAATTAGTTTCAAAATAAAATAGGAGGCCTTGATACCAACTTGACGTTTCTTGGGAGATAGTTTGTCAATGTTATGTGTTACACGGTTGTTATCGCTACTACTACCATTTTTTCTTGTTGTAAAAGTCAAGTCAAATATTTCTTTTTTTCATTTTTGAGTGTTGTGAAATGGAATTTAGCAATGATGAGTACGACGATATTATTTTTGTGTACGGTTTCTGTAATTGAAATGCTTTAGCGGCTTCTCGGGAGTATCAACGTAGATTTCCTAACAGATGCCAACCTACCCCAACGGTTTTTACGCGTTCGTTCTAAGACTTTGGCAATATTAAATTGCCAAACTTCCCGGAGCTAGAGGCTGGCATACTGTTCAAGAGGAACTGGAAGTGATTAATTTGGCGTTGGATGATTCTAGTACAAGTACTAGGCCGATTGCAGTCCAGTCACCATGTTCCCAAAGTCTTGCGTGGAGAATTTTAAATCGGGAAGTTTTACATCCTTACCATCGGCAAAACGTGCAAGGTCTGTAACCCGGCGACGAAGTGCATCGGCGAAATTTTTGTGAGTGGTTACTGCAAATGCATAGTCAAAATGCAGATTTTATTGATTTGGTATTGTGGTCAGATGAATCGGTTCTTACGAGTGGAACCTTTAATTCTCATAATGAACATATTTGGTTGTTACAAAATCCTCTTCCTGTAAGAATCCACTTGTTTCAACATATATTTTCTAGAAATGCCTGGTGTGGCATTTTCAATGGCCAACTATTTATGCACGTATTGCCACATCGTTTAAATGCAAACTCGTACTTAGCTTTGCTAGAGAATTACGTAGAAAATGTGTTAGATGATGTTCCGTTAACAACGAGAGTGCGGATGTGGTATCAGCATAACGGTGCCCCACCGCATGTTCGTCGTGACAACCGCATGGTTAAATGATCACTTTAGACAACGATGGATTGCCAGAAATATACCCGTACATGGGCCGGCGAGGTCTCCTGATTTGACACCCCTGGATTTCTTTTTGTTGACGCTTTTAAACTATCAGTGTATGCTCAACAAATTAATACTGTTCATCAGTTACAATGTTCATCTAATTCAAGCCACAAAAAATTTTGTGGAAATACGTTTTTCGTTATTAAAAAATGCCGCACTTGTTTCCGTCAAAATGGTGGTCTTTTAGAACATTTATTAAAGCTTTTATTATCTAATTTGTTTTATTTTTACGAAAACAGTGCACTCTAGGAAAAACATACAAGAGTAATCATTATTTGTACCAAATTGAAGGTCAAATTCGTAAAATTGCGCGTTTCGGAAAAAACAGTAGCGTACTATTTTTATTTGGAAAAATAATTCCACTGAATCTCCGCCACTAGTGATCGTTAATTTTAAGTAAATGCTTTTTAATGTGTACAATCCTGAGGTAAATCAACATACCATACATACCATACCAAATTTTAGTTCATTCCAGTTAACGGTTTGGATGATATTAAGAAAAATTGCTTTTTGTTTTTAAACTTCAACGCCCCGTATCTTCTTAATGAAGCCCTCGAGGATAAAATGTTACATAGAAGACCTCCCTTAAAATGCGGTCCTGTTTAATTTTTGGTCACGACTTGTGAATCACCCTGTATACCTTGAAGAAAATATGGTATTCCATCTTGTTTATCACTGTGTAATAAAGGTGATTGCAGAAAAGGGCATAAATGAAACAAATAATTATTTAATATTTAATTAACGTGTTAGCTTGTACACAAGTTCCTTATCATTTCGAATAGCCTGGACAATGTCTATGTTGCTGAAGAGGTTTCCATCTACATCAATTTCATGTCTAGTCGACTTATAGGTGCTGCCAGCTGAAAAAGGTCAAGTTAAATATATGTTAGTCTGATGCCAAAATGGGAGACAGTAGCAAAACACATAGTACACCACTGCTGGCGCGAAATGCCGGTTGAATACGGTGCAATCCGAGCGGACATACGAGGGTTGATCCAAAAATAATGTTCTCAAAGAGCTCTAGCCGCCCGAGAAGGTGCGAGACGACCTCTGGCACCACCGCTAGACGCGGCTGTTCGCCCATTCTCGATTCCTCCTTTACCGCGCTTCGCTGCGTCAATCATTCTTGGCTCAGCAGCCATCCTATATGGAGGTTCCTATTGTTGATCCCGCAAAATGTAATTTTCGTTCCGTAAGTCGCCTTTTGAACGCCAAAGGTATTCCACCCGTGGTTATTCAACGTCAGTTGTCGGAAGTGTATGACGACAAATGTACATCCGTTCAACACGTCCGATAGTGGCTCGAAGAGTTTAGTGCCGTATCTTCAGTCGTTCCCACAATTCTAGGACGCCTGTATGGACTCCTTCATCTTCATAGTCTTTTCTCTCCTTCAGAAATTCTAGGTTTCTAAATTTCTATTGCTCCGTGTCAGCGTTAGTGTTATGATTTCTTTTTGAATTGCAGGACAATTCACGCCCATAAAACAGATGATACAAATCAAAAGCAGGAACAATTTGATGCACATAGATGTCTGTAGCATAACCTCAAAAAAGAGCGCTGACACGGAACAGTAGAAATCTAGAAATACCCCTGCCTTTCTGAAGTACAGCAAAAACTATGAAAACCAAGGAGGCCTTAAATCCGTCCTCCAACTGTATGAACGACTGACCATACGGCACTTGATTGAGAAAAACACACTGAGTTCTTTGATGAAGGTAACTGTCGAAAAATGAAAGGGATACACTGTCAAGACCTATGTAATTTAATTTAGCAAGTAATAATTTATGATTGATGCTGTCGAAGGCTTTCGAATAATCTATAGAGATTAAGGCTAGTGCCATTTTTTAATCTAAGGCCCGTATCGTCAGTCGTCCCTACAATTGTAGGGCGCCTCTATGGCCTCCTTGATTGTCACAGTTTTCTACTTCTCCGTGTCAGCGCTCTATTTTGAGGTTATATCACAAACATCTATTTGCATCAAATTGTGCTTGCTTTTGAGTTATATAATGTTTTATCAGCATGAAATTTCCTACAATTTAAAAAGAAAACATATCTTCACAACAGGAGAGAGCTGACGCTGACACGGGACAACGTTTCACAAGAAACTAAGGCATTAATCCGAAGAAAAATCCACGAATTTTTGTTTCGAAACGAACCACCCACATTGGACAACATTTTGTTATCAATAAACGATGACGACGACTTACCATACTTCAAAAGATCGACGTTGGCTACATTGATGAAAGAACTTAATTTTCGGTAAGTGTTGTACAAAAAACTTATTTTATTTTTTTATGTATCCTTGAAAGTAAAATACGAAACTAAAAAAATCCGTAAAATGTTCATACATAAAAATAGTTATAGTTTTTTTATGTTTTTTATCATATTTTATGACTAAACTAAACTAGCAATTTTGTTAAGATGAATCACCTGAAATTCGTTATTCGTATAATATGGTTCATTGAATTAACGAATTTAAAGATTTAAAAAAGACAACTTTCAAGATCGCAGATGCAAAGCAGCTTTTTTACACCCCGGTACAAAATGTAACTGCGGAAAATTGGAAAAAAGCAATCGAACATGTTGAGAAGGAGGAAGAAGAAATGTGGACAACTGACCAACGTATGGAAAGGGTGCTTGAACTAGTGATTATTAACTTAGGAAACGATTCAGAATCTTCAGATTATACTGATAGTGATAGCGATTAGTTAATAAATGTAATTTGTATATTTACTGGATAATGACGAAGGACTTATATTCCTAAACATGCTTATATAATTACCATGTAGGTTACCCCAATCCTGTGTTAATCCTGACCGCTAATTTCGAAGGAGCCCTCTGTCCAAGATTTTGACGTTATCAGTTTTGGCTTGACTTCTGGATTGCCGAAATAAACGGTCAGGATTACACATGATTAGAATAATCCACTTTAAAGTCTATCCGGATAGAACCGTGGAAATAAACGTGGTAATGAATGCAGGTAGATTCATTATTAGGTATTATATTAAAAAGATCCAGAATCCAATCTAAAAAAGAATGTAATTTTTTAGCCCTTTTCTTTATTTTTTTCCCATGTGTCAAACTTATTTTTGTAATATAAAAAATATGTCAAGTTAACGAATCATAAACTGGGGCAGCATGTTTAATATATCAATGTAATAACTTTATAGCACTTTGAAAGTAATTAATTTTAAAACTTAGAGGCCACTGGCGATAAAGCATTATCGGTCTTGCGGTGTAAATCCGGTTGCCCTGTCACTTGTTTTATTACTCTGTATGTTCGTTGGATAGATTATAGATCTGAATTGTGGATATATTGAGTTTGGACGTGTTGAACGGACATAAACTTCTCGCCATACATCTTCGTTTACTGACGATGGATATCCACCGGTGGAGTCCCTTTGTCGAGCAAAGACGAATCACGAAACAAATCTCGCAGTTGACGGGATCAATAACGAGCGGCCCAGCGAAGCGCGACCAGGGAGAGTAAAAGGTGGGGAACAGCCACACGGTTCTACTTTCTTCCATTTTGGTACCAAAGTATAATAATGGTAATGATGGCATCTAATACATTTTGGAGAAAATTTAATCTAAAATTTTCGTAGTAAACCAACCCTTCCGGCAAGTTTTAATGACCCTACCAAAATTAATGATTATTTTATGTCTGTTTATAGCTACAAACCTGTTGATTCACTAGTTTGCGAAAACTATTTCAAAAATAAATTAAGCTCTGAATATATTTTTTCATTGAATAAGATTAGTTCAAATGACGTATTACAGGCAATAGGGAGCCTAAAATCTGATGCGAAGGGAATTGATGGTATATCCCTGACAATGATCTAGCTTTGCCTGGCAGTTATTCTCCATCACATCGTCCACCTCTTTAATGACTATTTGGAAAAAGGCTACTTTCCAAACACACGGAAACAAGCTCTAATTATTCCAATTCCTAAAAAAATGAAACCCACTGAGTATAATGATCTCAGACCTATCAGTTTATTATCCATTTTATCCAAAATTTTAGAAAAATTATAAAGTTCCAGTTGACCGCTTACCTAGAAAAATTCTTTATACTTCCCGACACTCAATCCGGACTTAGAAAAAATTATAGTACAACATCTGCCCTACTTAATCTGCAAGACAATATTTTAAGTGCCTTAGATAAGAAAATGGCACTAGCCTTAATCTCTATAGACTATTCGAAAGCCTTCGACAGCATCAATCATAAATTACTACTTGCTAAATTAAATTACATAGGTCTTGACAGTGTAACCCTTTCATTTTTTGGCAGTTACCTTCATCAAAGAACTAAGTGTGTTTTTCTCAATCAAGAAATGTCTCAAGTGACAATAATTCCCTCAGGCGTACCTCAGGGCTCTGTATTGGGGCCGCTTCTGTTCCTCATATATACGTTCGACTTAAGCAAAAGAATTGATAATTCTCATGTCCAGTCATTTGCAGACGATACGCAATTGCTTCATTATATTAACCCAGATAATGTCAATAATACTATTCAAATTTTACAAAACGATGTTAATAAATTAATTAAATACTCTTTAGATCACAATCTACTTATTTATCCACAAAAATCTAAAATGTTATTATTTTGCGCACAAAGAAAAACATACAATGTAACACAGCTCTTGAACATTCAGATAAATAACCAAATCTTGCAATTTTCTGATTCTGCAAAAATTCTTGGTGTTATTTTTCATACAAAATTAAGGTTTACTGAACATGTTGAAAGTCTATCTCAGAAAACCTACCTACGGCTGCGCACTCTTATAGCATACAGGTATTTACTAAATTTTAAGTTGCGTAAAAAACTATGTGAAGCATTGGTCATATCTATACTAAATTATTGTAATATCATATACTATACTTGTTTAGACAATTTCACTAAAAACGTTATTCAAGTTATTCAAAACAATTGTATAGGATTCATTTTTGGCTTACGGAAATTTGATCATGTATCAGCGAAATATCCCGTTCTAAACTGGTTAAAAATTAATGACATGGTCAAGTATCACTATTCAGTTTTTGTTCACAAATTGCTACTCACGTTTAAACCTTATTACTTGAAGGAAAAAATTTCATTTAATAATGATGTTCACTGTAGAACTCTCAGAGAAAATAATATTAGAATACCCCTGCATACGTCTACACTTTTTAAACGCAGCTTTTCTTACAATGTTGCTATTATTTATAATGACCTTCCTAAAGTATATAAAGAATTTTCATTACCTGTTTTTCGACAAAAAGTTAAAACATTATTACTCAACCCTCCAAACATATAATTTACGTAATCATTCATTTCTTTTTTATTCCATCTTTAATTCAGATTAATAATTTTTTTTGGTATATTTGGGTTTGGAAAGTATGCCTTCTTCTCTTTTTTTAAATTTTACTTTCGATGTAATGAACCAAATCTGTTTTTGGATAGTGTATTTTTTTGAACATCTGCTAGTGGCTATATGGTTAAGTGTAAGAGTAGCAGCATGCTAAACTTTGCCATGTAAGTCTGACATTTGGCTATACTACAATGTAATTGTGGATAAATAAAGACGTCTATTACTATTATTATTGTTATTAAAATAACCATAGACTGCTTTTTGCACTTGAGCACTTGAGAATAAGTAACCTATACACTAGGTGGTTCCACCTCGTTAGAAGAAGGACGTTTGCTACCTATGGAGTCCACGCCAGATTGTTTCTGGGAGACATTGTATAGACAAATGCATAAAATACAGGCTAGAAAATTTTGGATCTGAACATTCTTGCCTTGATAAGCAAGCTAAATACGTGCTAATATAAAAGGATATCTAATATAACATGTATCCTTATACATGAAGTCCTCTAAAGCTGGCCAGACATTGGTGTGTGCTTAATTTTGATCCAAAGGAAACCCTCCGGTTTGTTTCGGAATTACCATATCCGTATCTGCATATACATCGGAAGTTCGATATTTTCAAAAAAAGAAAGTTAAGACACAATTTCTTTGCCTCTTTAATTTTGTATGTTTGGATTATCTACTTATCGTTAATCTTCCGTTGCTACTCACAATTTCTTTCGTTATAGATGACTTTATCTACATATATCTTCATATCTTCCGAATCTTGATCGGGATCTTCTGGAACTTCTCTGAAAATTCAAATCGGTGAACTTGTATTATAGGAAACTTTGTTTAGTTTATACAGCGTTTTTATTTGATGCTCCCTCCACATAAATATTTTTTAAGTGGCCCAGGCTAGTATGTCGAAATCCGGGAGGATGTAAATTGAAGCATAATAGCGTAACAGTGACAGTTGAACATTTCAAGTTGGCGACTAGGTGCTATCCTTTTCTTTATACTCCGACCACTACGAAGGCCTAAATACCTGGGTATCATGGAGGTATGGGGGGATACAGGGGAAAGGGGGGACGCCACACGGACCATAGCGAGGGAATACGTGTGCATGCAACATGCACACATTCTGACCCCGTCTACGACCTGCAGATAATCACAAAAAAAATCTTTTGGGACGGGATTTGAACCCGTGAAGCACAGGGCGACTGACCCATAACGTGTACCACTGCGCCTCCGCTGCTGCCTGGTCCTAGATAGTTTTTGAATATGTGGTGTCATGTCAAACATTCATCAAATGGCGGACTGGTGGACTGTCAAGGTGAGCGTCTTTGTACATTGACTCGCTTAGAACCCAACAACCCATTTTCAAAACACTTAAGTATATCAATCATTTTTTTAAGGTCTATCTGAATATGAAGTAAGAAACTATGAATTATTCCATTGAAAAATAACAAGAGTGAGATATTTTTTCACATGAAATGTTAGAGTAGATCCCTAAAAAAGATCATATTATAGTAAACTTTTTTGTTTTGATGATTAGTTATTGAGTTATGAGTGAGTCAATGTACAAAAACACTCAATTTTGACAGACCGTTTGTCCGCCTTTTTTAGATAAGCTACGTACTAAGCCGGGGAAATATTGCAGTTGTTTTAACACGACGGTATGGATGTTTAAAAGTTAAAGGATAATGTATTACTTTTCGAAGGTACTTACTCAAATTTGAGTCCTGTCTCTTCTGTGAAAGTTATATCAACATACAGATGCTTATTTTTATTTTCGTAATCAAAACTGAATCCATCATCATGATAAAGCCTTCCACTAGCGGTATGATTCTGCAAAAAATTCGTTACCAGTTGATTAAATCGACTTTGGAACAGTGATGTAAAACAAGATTCATTAAGATGAAATTTTCATTTATCATTCACTGTGACAGAAAAAAAATAAGGGTGTTTTGAATTTTTATGGCGTCTGCCTTCAGTGTTGTGATTGTAAATGCTGGTTCAATAAACGTAATCAAACATATTATCCAAGAAGGTATTGAACCCTATCAGTGAGGGTTACTTAACTGGAAGGAACCGGCAACCCTAAGTTAAATTAGATTAGCTTTCTAACGGCAAGTTTTACTCTGGGTTTTTAATTTTAAGCCTACTCTTTTTGTCATGTCAGTTCTGAAATGTAGTGGACCCGCGGTAATCCCACAAACGCTTTGCTGGAAGATGTCGGATTATCAAATTTGTGGGACTATAGAGTACTGCCTAAGACCCTCTACAGTGCGGAATTTTTTGAATAAGAATACCTTGTAGTTCGACAAATTACAAATCAAAGAATCTATTTGACTACGAATCATACTACATAATTATGTGTATGTATAATATGTACGAGTATGTGTAATTTATTAAATTGAACATCACAATGGAGAGCGAATAATTTATCATAAAAATAACATCATCAGTGCTATAGAACTTATAAAAAATAATATCGAAACTTATTTTCGTTAGGAAATAATTATGCTTAAATAAATGTACATTATGTACTAAAAATATTAGTGTTTCACACGATACTATGAATAATCAAAAACTAAAAATAGTAGGAATAATATGTAACAATCAGTTTATAAGCTACTAAAAGATTTTTTGTTTTAAGTAGTTGAAGCGCGAGACCCAAGCTTTGCCTTAGTCTTGTCAAAAGTAAAAGTTTGTTGTTGGAACGTATGCCATAACGACCTTTGAGACGTTCTAGCCATCCCTCGCTAGCCACAAAGTCATCTTTTTTTCATTATTTCCTTATGAATGACTTGGCTTTCGTGGCCAACATGGGTCCCGAAATGAGAGCGTGCCTGTTTGTTTCCTGAAGAAACCGCATGTAGAAAGCTTCTTCCACTTCTGGATGTTCATTTTTTAATTGTCAATGTTTTGTGCTTTCGCTTTTGGGCTTGTGAAGACTAGGTTTGTTTATGTAACACACAATGGATCAATAATAAACAACAATGAATGCTTTAGCGGCCTAGCTATTACATGTATGCAGTCAAACAGAAACTGAAACAATACGAGCCCTAACACAAAATAATTCTGACATTATGTAATTTTATCTTAAAGCTCGTTTATTTTTTTAATTTTAAATAAATGTTTTCGTTTATAATACATTGCAATATATTGTTTGGACATCATATTAACAAAATTATTATCAAGTAACATGATATATATACAGGATGACTTCGAAGTTGAGTCATTTATTTTAACAGTGAGTAGATCTGATCAAAAGAAATGTTTTTTTCCTTTACCATTTTTCTGGTAAAATTAAAGTAACAAAGTTATAGCCCTTTGGAAGTTTGAGTACCGCCCTGTCTCAATAATCATATTATGTGCTCGTGTTTGGCAACAACGGATATAATTCGCCTTATCGGTTCATCGCATCGGAAACAAAAAAGCGAAAGAATTTGGAAAGATCTTTTAACAATTATTTTATTTAGTTGTATACAGTCAGTGTCAGTCGGTAACGCGTGAGTAAATAGTTGTGTCTGTTGCGTGGCTCAAACGAAATCAAAAATGGCACATGTTTACGAAAATGCTGAACTGGTGGACATGATTATTATTTACGCGGCAACACGGATTTATGCGGATCGGTTTCCCAATCGAGTGCAACCAACCCCTCGTGCCTTTGTTAATGTAGTACAAAGGGCTCGTGAATCAGGTGACTTAAGACCTCACAGGGGAGGGAATGCCGGTGCTCCAAGACCGCACGATCAAATACAGGTCCGCACTGAAATACTTGTCGGGAGGATACTTTATAAAACAAGGTAACATTTTTTTTAATTTTTTTTTATTTTTACACACATATTTTGGTTTATCTTCCTTCTACAATCATTATCTGAAAATTAATGACTCAACTTCAAAGTCACCCTGTATATATATATATATATATATAATGTGTTTGGTCCCGACATACCGATATTTAAGGGTGGTATTTTTCAGCTATTTTGATCGACAAATCCACCCCCCTACAATGTCCTACCTCACCCCCTTGAAATGGCAGCCATTTGTATTTTTACGTTACGATTACGCTAGTGCGTGTATGAAAATTGTAATAACTCAGAACATAAGAGTCACAGAATGATAAATTTGGTGTCATTTGAACGATAACACGTTGTTCAAGTGATTATTGAAAAACCGTCAAACATACTTAAAAATAGGCAAAAACAGAAAAACATATGCAAGAAAATTGATTATTTTGTGCATTTCCGCACACCATTCAAAAACTAGTTTGTGAAGTTGTACTTTTTTGTGCTAATTCTACAGCTAACTATGTTATCTACTAAATGACACCAAAATTACTTCTACGTTAAGTAATAAATGCTATCTAACAGGGGTCAAAGTATACATGAAAATGACAAATGAAAGTTTCTTATAAATAGTTTGGACATATTTAATGTTACAGAAGCTGTTCAAAATGCTCTCCATTATTGGTTATGCACATTGTAATTCTTAAAACAATGTGCCGTGTTGAGCAGCGTGTCATATCCGTGTCTAATTTCGTTTACAGCGGTATGGATTGCGTCCCAGAAAAAATAATCTAGGGGCGTTAAATCGGGTGATCGGGGTGGCCTAAGCGACAGTGCCTCTACGTCCTATCCATGGAGAATTTTGCCTATCCAAATGTTCTAGCGCAAAAGCGTGTGGGAGCTCCAACCATATGTTGCGGCGGTTGATAAGTGGCGTAGATCTGAAAACTCGGTACTCAAGAAGTCCAAAAATCCCTGGCCATCTAACCTTGGAGGTAGCTCAACTGGGTCGACTAAAATTCCGTCGATTATTCGGGCCAAAAGGTTTACATCAAATTCCTGTTGGAAAGTGCTCAGTCGAACTGTGTGAGCGGTTTCCGACGACCACAAGTGGTGGTTTCTATGGTTTATGATCCCCTGCCTCGTAAATTTTGCTTCGTCCGTCCATATAATTTTTTGTGACATTGAACTATTTATTTTTAGAAACAATATAATACTTTTAGGTGATTTTAATTTGAATTATTATGGTAAAAGCATGAAAACAAGAAAATTGAAAGAAACCATAAACAACTATGGGTTCAAGCAAAAAATTGAAGAGAGTACCAGAATAACATCATTATCAGAGACTTTGTTAGATCTTGTTATTGTAAATTTCGAATGTGCAGGGATTAAAGCTGTACATACACCTTAAGTTAGCGATCACAGTTGGACAATGCTGCCCTTGGTAGGGCATTTTTCTGATACAAAAATTAAGAAAATCGTAAATACTATTAAGTACGAAAAACTTGAACGAGAACTTGCTGGCTGCTATCGGAATTTTGGTGAGAATATGGAAAAAATATATGACAACATAATAGGAAATATAAAAACTTGTTTAGATCTTGCAACTGATAAAAAACTGATTTGCTCGACAAAAAATACACCCTGGTATAACAAGAATATTAAGGTAGCTCAAAATTTGAGAGACAAACAATACAATAAATGTATATTCACAAAATCAAATGATGATTGGGAGGTATATAAAACTCTTAGGAATAAATGTGTATGTGTAATTAGAGAAGAAAAAAGAAAATTCTACGATAAACAAATCGATAATAACAAGTGCGACAGTGTAAAGATGTGGAAGACTTTAAAAAGACTGATTAATTCGAAGCCGCATGATTGTGTAAATCAAGTTCAATTCGAAAACGGTACCGAAACAAATTCTTTGGTGATTGCAAACAAACTAAATGAATATTTTGTGGAAAGTGTTGTTGATATTGTAGGTACTGCCAATGCTGCACCTGACTATATGAAAATCAGTTTCCAGGGGGAAATGTTGCATACACTTTCAAAATTTCACAGCGTATCATTGAATTATCTAAGAAAAAAAGTAAACAGTTTAAAATCAAATAACAACTGTGCCGAAATGACTACTAAAAACGTGCTGAAAAACTGTTTCGACATTTTGGGATATCCTGTATTAAATTGGATCAATTGTTCACTGAGAAGCAGTTCTTTCCCTGAAAATTTGAAATGCTCTACAATAACACCAATTCCCAAAATAAAAAATTCTAAAAGATGCAGCGATATGAGACCAGTAAATGTGTTACCAGACATTGAAAAATTATTAGAGTCCATAGTACATGACCAATTAATGCAGTTTATAGAAGAAAACAAAATTTTAGTGGAGGCGCAAGCAGGCTTTCGAAAAAAATATTCCACAGAAACAGCTTTCCAGTTGGTAACTGAGAATTGGAAAAATGCCATAGACTCAGAAGAAGTTGTCATAGCAGTATTTTTGGATTTGAAGAGGGCATTTGAAACGATTGATAGAGATATTTTGTTAGGTAAATTGAAGGCATATGGTATAACAGGAAGTGTTTTAGATTGGTTTAGAAATTATTTGTCTAAAAGGATGCAAGTTACAAAAGTTAATGACACTATTTCATCAAAAATTGAAAATACGTTGGGTGTTCCACAGGGCAGTATCCTGGGACCACTTCTTTTTATTTTATACATAAATGATTTACCTGCCATAGTCAAAAAATGCAAAATTCAAATTTTCGCCGATGACACTATGATTTATATAAGTACTAAAAATATTCAGTCTGGTATCTCTTATATGTATAAATGAAGACTTGAAGCTTGTCTCAAAATGGTTAGCATCTAACAGAGTAAAATTAAATGCAAGTAAAACGAAAGCCTTGTTAATCGGAAAAAAAACAATGTACAAATGTTCAACTGAATATTGATGGTGAAGATATTGAATTCGTAGAAAATTTTAAATACCTGGGAGTTTTTGTTGACTCTCGATTAATTTTTGATATTCATTATGAAAAAGTTATAAATAAGATTAGTAGTAAAGTGGGATATTTATCGAGAGTTTCTGGATGTCTGAGTTCATATAGCAGAAAAATTATCTATAATACCATCATTCTTCCAAATTTCTTGTACTGTTCGACTATTCTATATTTAGCAAATAATTCCATTTTTGAAAGACTGCAAATTTTACAAAATAAGTGCATGAGAATAATACTAAATAAAGATAAATATACTCCAATTAGGCAAATGCTTAGCAAATTGAAATGGCTCAATGTAAAAATTTTTATCAAATATCTTGTAATGATATTCATTTATAAAGTAAAAAATAATATATTTCCATCAAGTCTAACTAATTTAACATCATCAAATGTCGACCATCATTTACATAATACCAGAAATAAAGATGACTTCCATTTAATGACCAAAAAGTATAACATATGCTACAAATCTGTATTCCATCAAGGGTTGATTGAATATAATAAATTATACTCTGAGATAAAAGACCAGAAAACTTTGACAAAATTTAAAGTAAAATTGAGAATTCACTTGTTAAATCTACAATTATAGGTTGCCCAGCATTTACATCATACACCATATGGCTTGAATTTACTAGTTCTAAGTTGTTTACAATTGTTCTGTTTATGTAGCCAAATGTGCTAAATAAATCTTTCTACTACTACTACTACTACTACTATAAGAAACTTTGATTTGTCATTTTTATATATACTTTGATCCATGTTAGATAGCATTTATTACTTACCGTAGAAGACTTAGGATAACAAATTTGGTGTCATTTTGTAGATAACATAGTTAAAACAGTACAACTTCATAAACTAGTTTTTGAATGGTGTGCGGAAATACACAAAATAATCAATTTTCTTGCATATTTTTTTTAGGTTTTGTCTGTTTTTAAGTATGTTTGACGGTTAGTATCAATACAAGTTTTTCAACAATCGCCAGAACAACATGCTATTGTTCAATTGACACAAAACTTATCATTCTGTGACACTTATGTTCTCAGTTATTAGCGTAATCGTAACGTAAAAATAAAAATGGTTGCCATTTCATGAGGGGTGAGGTAGTAGATTGTAGGGGGGTGGATTTGTCGAAAAAAAAATAGCTGAAAAATACCCCCCTCAAATATCGGTATGTCGTGACCGAACACATTGTATATATATTAAACTATAAAAATAAACTAATATTGATAACAACGCAATATTTGGCTGACACACAAACCGTTTCAATAGCTCGTCTCCCTTTGCCTTAATAACAGAATTAATTCTGGCTTGCATAGTTTTAAAAAGGTTTTCAGAGTCTTCCGCGTTAAAAGAATCCCATATATTTTGTAATTTTACTCGTAAACCAGAAATGTTTCGTTGTGGATCATTTCTTAACTGCTGCTTCATTTTGCGCCATACAGTTCCGAATTCAATTCACGAGTGGAAGGCCACTCAAAGAAGGACATATTACTGTCCTGCAACCATTTTTTCGTAGTTTTGGCCGTATGACATGACGCTCCATCTTGTTGGAAAAATAAAGTTTCTATCAGGTGATAAAATTGGAATTGACACTAGCAAATTGATTTCAAGGATATTTTGATATTTAGCTGCGTTTACAGTTCCGTCTATGAAGTGAAGTTTTCCATCGCCAGAAGCAGATATGCTTCGCCATACCATTAAACCTGCTGGAAACTTTACTTTTCTCTTTAGGCAGTCTTTATGAAACGCTTCATTTTTGTTTCTTAGAATCTGGAATCGGTGGTCACCCACACAAACATAGAATTTCGATGCATAGCTAAAAATGATCTTCCAGTCTTCGTAAGTCCACATTCCGTCTTTCCGTAATCAACGGCTTGCCTTAAATGCAATCTACGTACCGTATAAAAACGTAAACCAGACTTGAATCCACCGACGGCACATTTCTCGTGAAACATTGCCTGCTGTTTCTTCATTCCAGTTTGCTGTTTTATCCCTTACATTACCTTGACGACTAAATACGAACAAGAGATCTTTGCATTCTAGGACTGATCTTACGTGGCCTACCAACACCGTGTCTTGAAACATGAGTTGAATCTGTGTCTCCATACTTTTTTACAATATCTTCCACCGTAAACTTTGCGACATTTATTTGTTTAGCAACATCCCGAAAACTCTGTCCTTGACGAAACAATTTTATGGTTAAAACTCTGATTGCACCGTTTGTTGCTTTACCACGCGACATTTTGAAGCAAATTGATTCACAGAATTGATTCTTAAATCAAAACGGCCACTTGTAGCAAAATGTTGCGTCGTTACCAATATTAGTTTGATATCATATTTGAATATAATTATTTCATCACCTGAAAACAGTCTTGTTAATATGATGTACAAGCAATATATTTCATTGTTCTATAAAAGATAAACAATTAATTTATATCCTTACAAAAATAAACAAGCTTTTAGATAAAGTTAGATGATGTCCGGACATTTTTGTGTTAGGGGTCGTAGAGTAGCACAATAGTAGTGGCGCGTGGAAGTTACAACTTGTACAATCATGCATTAGATTAGTGAAGATTTGCAGAAATTTTTATGTAGGTACAGTCAACAACTATAGGCGTGTCGGATTAGATAGGGTCCGTATTACCGTGGGCCCACTGGATAGGGACATTTCTAAGTATTGCCAATATTGCGAGAAAATCTGGTTCGGCGTTAAAAATTTATGATATGAGATTGACTTGAATTTTGACATCTAGTACTTGCTTTGTGTTCTGTTATTTGTTTTCTATTATCGGTTGTATGTTTGATTGTATTTGAAATATTGGATTTTGAAAATATTTTTCACTGTGCTTATTAACAAGACTCATCATCAGAATTGCACACAAAGGCCTACAAAGCACCCTGATAATTTAAAAAACACTCCAGGTTACTGAAGCATACGGCCATCTATTCTTGAAGAGAACAGAGAAAAGTAAACAAAACATGATGACTTGGTGAATCTTTCCGCACGTTTCAAAGTGATGTAATAAATAACATTTCAGCTTGTCAAGATTATCTTTGCATAACCTTAATCACAAGCGAAAACAAAACAGCACAAATGACAGTTATAAAAAAATCATAAAACAACCTTGCGTTTTTATCTTATCACTTATCTTATCACTGACTTTAACAACCAGTACATGTGAGAAGTAGGTATATTTACCTGAGGGTTAAACCTTAACTCAGGGGTAATTATGACGGTGAAAGGACTAATTTTAACCCACACTATAACTCGAACCGGTGCAAACCACTGTATGCTACAGTTTTATGCTGTATTTGGACGTTCACACATAATTTCCATCGTTGCCAAGTATACTGAGTTACAAAAAAAGCTAAACACCTATGTATGTTTATCCGATTTTAATAATTTTTGGCATATATGTTCAGTGTCTCTTAATAGTAAAATAATTAAATTTTCAGCTTAATTCGTCAACTGACTGCACATAATGGTTCAATAATGTATTGAGGATCCACGATTTCAATCGGAGAAAGGCTAGGCGATCGTGGTGGCCAAGGTAAACGGTTGATGCGATGTTGATCCATGAAGGCTAACGATGCCCTGGCAACATGCGGTCTGGCATTGTCTTGCTGAAAAATCGGGTTTTGGATTGTGTTTAGGTATTTATACATCTTGCATATAGCGTCGGGGTGCCATATTGCCTCTGATGAAAATTAGTGATGATCTGCTAGCAGAAGCAATAGCACCCCATACCATAACTCCCAAGGTGTGGTGAACGTGATACTCTCTGTGTGTGTGAGACACGTCCACACAGCCCGAGGCATGCGAGACGAACCATTTGCCACGCACGCCTCGCGATGTCTGTATGCGGCTTTAGAGTGGTACTATCAGATAATGAGTGAATGTTGTTGTTGGCGATTCTCCCAGAGTGCCCAAGGTGACCACGGATTTGACCTTGACTTTTTAGGGTGGTGCACCCTATTTTTCACCGGGGAAATGGGAGAAGAGAGTGATCCATTTACATGTGGCCCTTCAGCACTTCGGAGGCACGGAATTTAAGAGTCATAACTTGGAGGCCCCTCCCTCATCTTCTATACGGAACTCAGAAGCCCCTCAGTTGATGGATGTACGATATTATTACAAGCCAGTTTCTGCCCGTGAGCTGAAAAAAATCGCCCACCATGAATTTGTTCCTCCTGGACAAACCGTCAACGCCAAATTTTACGTGGAAGTGCTCAAGAGACTCAAACGAAGGGTCAGTCGGGTCCGACAAGACATCGCAGCCGACTGGAAGTTGCACCACGACAACGCCCCGGCTCACACCGCCTTTCTTGTGAACAGCTATCTGACCAAGGCCGGCATCCCAACGCTTCCGCAGCCGCCCTACAGCCCAGATGTGGCCCCCCGGACTTTTTTTTGTTTCCTCGCCTGAAAAGGCCGATGAAAGGCAAGCATTTTGAGACGACAGAGGGTATCCAAGCAGCATGCACCGCGGCTCTCAAGGCTATTCCGGAAAATGCCTTCCGTGACGCCTTCAATGCTTAGAAATCGCGCTGGCAGCGCTGCATCGACGCAGAAGGAGCCTATTTTGAAAGTTTTTAAAGAATGGTAACGATTGGCTTAATAATTTTTTTAAATCGACTCAGTCCTATTACTTTCCGGACAAACCCTGTATTATTGTTTTCATGCAGGCGCGGCCCTTAATTGGATTGGTTACCTTCTGGTGGAATATCTGAATGAATGTTTGAAGATATATATGTTAACCGTAGCCGCATTGCTTGTTATGATTTGGACATATATTTTATTTATTACCTTATCATCCTTACAATTGACATATAGTGTAATCCTAGGTGACCGCACAGTCTCTGCAGTAGAGCTTACATCATAATCCCAGAGTACTACAATACTGCCTGCTCTATAGAACACTGGCGACTGTAAAGAAATAATAATGTTAATTACAAATAAAGAAACCTTAAAGAATATCATTGTCTTAAGAGCGGTATTAAATGTTATGTATGGATATCGCGAGTTTTTTATGTCCACGAAATCTATAGAATTATCTCGGGATTCAAGACAAAGGATCAGAACAGGAAGGATCTGTTGCGCATAGTAATTTTTTTGAGGAAAGTTGTCCTAGAACAAACTACTAAGCGCATACCTGTCAAAAAGTCCGTTAACCATATCCTTGAATAGGTAAAATGTATAGTTGCCTTGGCGTTGCCAGTTTCACCTATCATTTAATTCTGAGCGGAACTGCATCAAAAGATGTTACAACCGAAAATATGCAAACAAAGGTGACCTAGTTTCCGGTCAATTTAGTTTTCCACTGAAATTAATTATAACCAAATGGAAGTACTCAAAAAGGTGCCACACATTAAACTAAGATTACTTGAACAAAAAAATGAGTCTGATAATACATACGGCATTTAAAGCCATAGAATATGATTTACTCAACCGTAACCCAATCTATGTAAAAAGGGAAGAAATTTCTGTTAGCACAGCATGTGAGAGACGTTGGAAAGCTTAAGACAAACAGTAAATGCTACTCAACAAGAGCTCATAAGATAAATATCTGTGACAGAAACTCCCTAGAAAGCATCAGTAAATGTATGTATCTACTTAATGAAACTATATTTTTAAGTTAGCTTCACGACAATCTACATTAGTTTTTTAATGTTTATTCCGTCGTAATCTTTGCACACAGTGTAGTAAAAATAAAATATATTCACTAATAGATAAGCTCCTGTCATTTACTTTCGAAAATGACCCTATCCCTAAGAATCAGCATGGATTTCTCCCTGGTCGATCAATAATGACCAACCTTCTCCGCTCTCTCAACGATTGGACTCAGTATCTGGACACAAAGAATCCTGTTGATATAATCTACTTAGATTTTTCTAGGGCTTTCGATCGCGTACCACATAGAAGGCTTCTGTTTAAGTTGGAATGTATGGGAATAAGAGGCGAGTTGTTACTGTGGATTAAGGCTTTTCTCTCCGGGAGGACTTTCTCTGTGCGCGTCAGTGATAGCCAGTCTCACCTTCATCATGTAGAAAGTGGAGTTCCTCAAGGCTCTGTCTTGGGGCCAGTGCTGTTCCTCCTGTATACAAGTGACCTGCCCGCATTGATTTCCTCCACATGTTCAGCTTATGCCGACGACACCAAGATTTACAATACTGTCGTAAATTCTGCTATGCTTCAACGAGATCTTGATATTGTTTGTCAATAGTCAGTCAGTTAGCTTTTACCCTTAAATCTAACTAAGTGTTGTGTCCTTCACCTCGGGAAGACAAATCCGCGATTTACATACAAGATCTCTGACCACAACATCGAAGCAGTTTCCAGCCACACTGATCTGGGCGTTGTAGTCAACGATCGTCTTTCCTGGTCAGAGCATATTCACCACGTTACATCAAAAGCCAAGAAACTTCTATACATGCTGGAGAGGTCTTTCAAAGGATCCGATGTCAACACTTGCGCCTACATTTACAAGGCATTCGTGAGGCCAATTCTTGAATTCGCTGGCCCGGTATGGGACACTGTGCTTCTGCGCGATAGAAATCTCGTCGAATCAGTACAGCGTCGGGCTACTCGTATCCCTTTTGGAGCACGAAGACCAAACTATGAAGATCGCCTTGAATTATTCAACCTGACCTCATTCTCTGAGCGAAGACTTCGTGGCGATCTTATAGTTACGTTCAGGATACTTCATGGTTTGATGAGCACCAACCTCATGCATCTATACCGTCTGTCGCGCAGCAATCTACGCGGACACAGCTTCAAACTGCATAAGGAGCCATTTAAAACAACAGTCCGACAGTGGTTTCTTCCCAACCGCATATTCAACACCTGGAATAGTTTACCTGAAAGTGTGGTTGGTGCTACTTCAGTTAATAGCTTCAAAGTGCAGTATGATAGCTGGAGGAGTGTGCAAACTTTATAGCTATGAACTGTCTTTTTTTATTTTTTCTATTTGATGTAATTGTGTTACGTGTCCGTACACTATATTTACTGCATGAGCTTATAGTACTGTGTACTCTGCTCATCTCAATTATCATAATAATAATAATAATAATATCATACTAGGTTATATTACTTATATTTCTCATTTACGTCAGTTAATCATTTATTTCTTTTCCATGTTGCTGTACGGAACATATAAAGTTTGCACGTACTGTTTTCCATTGTTTTTACAAATTATAACGCATATTGTGACCCATTTGTGAGAATTTGAACGTTTTCACTATTTAAGAAATCTGCCACATTGCGCCCTGTGATTTAACGATGCCCATCACCCACTTCGCACATAGCGCATAGTTGTAAGCTTGAGTGCGAGTAGGTAACTACTGCCACCTACCAGTAGTTCGACAAAGCTTAGTACAACATCCAGCCCTTACGGAATCTCTGCAAGATGAACGGAAAAATGTCGCCTAACCGTCGTAGGTGACTTGTCAGTCAGCGGAACACAGTATCCACCCTGCTACCAGCTGAATGCTGAATATGATCTATGTGTTTTTCTTCATCTCTGTCTATTAGGTACGACTTAACTATATGAGCCCGCGAGGTGTCTCAGGGCATCGGCTTGATAAGGAACCTCCAAATATCAAAAAATTAACGTCTGAGTAGCTCCCGCTCTCCAATGTGCTTGCTTGAAGAGACACAGCCTTCCTTTGAAATGGAGATATTTTGGATATGGATATGTTAGTCAATAATATAAGTATGCATTTTTACATCGATACTCGTTTGGGAGCATATATGTAGTTATTTTACATCGCTAGTAGATATGGCCTACCCAAAGGATGACTGGAGCGACCATCTACTGCTGAATATCTGAATCTGATGTGTAGAAACTTAGGCAGGAGCTAGAGCCCCTAACAATAACAAAATGCCACAGTGACGATAACAGTCAGCTATGTGTGTCAGTGTCAAAAACGGCATTTCGGCGGAGGTAATCACCTGTAAATTCTCCTAGTACAAGGATGAAAGGGGTTTTACTGTTCTAGATACAGGAAGAGTTTTTAATGTCCAATTACTCGGCGGTTCACAAGTCGTGACCAAAAATAAAACATCATACACAGGATCGCATTTTTAGGAGGTCTTCTATGTAACATTTTTTCTTCGAGGGCTTTATTAAAAAGATACGGGGCGTTGAAGTTTGAAAATCAAAAACAATTTTCTTTAATATCTTCGGTTTTGAAATTGGTTTTTATTTTTAAGCTTCAAACCTTCAAGGAAATAATGTTACATAGAAGATCCCCCTTAAAATGCGGTCCTATGTATGATGTTTCATTTTTCGTCACGACTTGTGTGGCGCCAGGCATACATTTTTTAAATTGAATATCTTATATATTTTAGTATACGTATATTTTTTAATGTCTTTCCATGTTTGATATAAGGCTTGCGCTGCTACTTCTGGTGCTGCCGAATATTTTGAAGGATAAAACACTGAAGTTCGACAGCTTGTAGTCACTTTTGCAGATAAAATAGCAAACTTTTTGATAAAATGATAAAATTGTCACGTAATTGTGAGTCACCCTGTAGAGAACTGCATATTTCCAAGTAACGAGCGCATGGTTGCCTGAAGTTTTTATAAATAAGTTTTTTTAGATATTCAAAATGTCGGACCTATCGACCGATTACACATTAAAAACTCGTCCTGTATGTAGAAGCATCTTAGTTGAGAAGTCGTTGTCAGAAGTGTCAGGTTAGATTACGTTGGCTGTCACTTTGTTGGTGGTTTACTGGTGTTTCTAATAGTGTTTACATTAGAAATGCAACAGATTAAGAATATAGCAGCAGCGAAGAATACGTAGCAACATTTTTCTGTTTATTGTAACCATGGTAGTCTTCCACAGTTACAAATTTATCGCAGATGTCTTTCATAAATTTTCATGTTTTCTTCTTTTCTTGTTGGACAGACGCCTATTTATTATTGATTCATACAAACTAGACTAGATGATATCGAAATATTATAATGTTTAAGGTTACAAATAATATCTGTGGTCGCTGGCTTGGAGCGCGGCAACGACAACACCGGCTAGGACTACCAAACAGAAAACACTAAAACCTGTTTCATCGTTGTACTAAAAATAAATTACATGCGATTTTTTCCGGCGAAATGGCGGCCGTTTTTGACACTATCATGATACTTACCTAGCTGTTTGTTATCTAAAGCTGTGACGACGCTTTCAACAATTTCACGTGTCACCTTCACAACAAAAATACTGGTCTTCTTTTTATAGAAAATTCTATATTTCTTAAGAAATTTTAAAAAGTTATCAAGTAAAAGCTATGCTTACCGTATTAGCATCTACATAAGGTATTATTTCGGTGGTTCCAGCTATTATAATTTTGGATGATTTGTCATCGACTCTGTACCAAAAATCTGGCGGGTTTCCTGGCAGATGTACTTCTATGGTCTTAGTTTCGTTACTTGGTTCGAACACCGGTCTTGCCAGTATGTCTCTACCTAAAATTGTACAAAACAACCTTCCTGCAACATTCCAACAGAAGCTAGGGCGCCGCTTCTGAATATTCCATCCTACTACGGATGACTATTAGACTATAACAGTGTGGGAAAGCTATTGAGCATTAAGATCCGACATTTTCTAGCATCTTATGTACCTGTTTGTTTCATGAATTACTTCTCGGATAAAATGTTATATTTAGCAATACATCCGTCAATTCTTCCTTTAAATATATTTTCAAAAATTTTTGTTACATACGAAATTATAGAAGTTGGTCTGAAGTTGACAGGTGTAATAAATGCTGTTTTGAAGTTGCTGGGGCATATGAAAGTTCTAAATATCCAGTTAATGATAAATGTTAATGACGGCTATCTATTTTGCAATTAGTTTGTGTTTCTGCTCATATATTATATTTTCCCTGTGTCTTTTGTTTTTTAAAGGCATCGTAGTTTCTATAACTTCAATTTAATTTGTATTTTCTAAAATCAGCTAGTTACTTGAGTTAACTTGTGTGTGCTATTTTAATTTTGTTTTTTCTATTATATTGAGTGCTAAATTCTGTCCCATGTTTGTGAAATAAGTAATTAATAAATTGGTTCGCAATTTCACATCTATCCGTAATTGTAATTCCGTGTTCAGCTTTGATTTCTTGTATATCATTTTCTTGATTGAATTTGAATGTTTGCCCTTGTTACTTATTTTATCCTGTTTATATTTCTTTTCTGCCTTGATAATTATGTCATTAATTGATTTCGTGATCTTTTATAGTTTCCTATATTTATTGGACTCGGATTTATATTATACACATTGTTTCATACCAGTCATCTTCTTGCTTTTTTTTTGTCGTACTATAAATGTTATCTCATGATTCATAAGCTTAAATGTTGAAGTCAATTCTAGATATCTTCAGCAGTATATTAATTTACTTTTCATCATGTGCAATACACCCTTTCCCTTCTGAACACTTACCTAACATGATATGATCGTTCCGATTCACTGTGCCAGGATAGTGATAGAAGAGTGGTCTGATTACAGGTGCCCCAGTCAGTGTATGTTCATAGAAGAGAGTGTACCATGTTGGTATATATTTATATCTCATTCGTATTGCGTTTCGTATAATTTCTTGCACCTCTGGTTCATACCTGTAGGGTTCTCTTGGCTTTGCGTCCTTGTGGGCATGTCCTCTGAAGAATGGCAACCAGATGCCAGCCTTTGGTGATATAAGTTGAATAAGTACTGGAATAGTTCAGGTTTATAGTGAGTGGATTAATCCGTGATCCACTACTGGGACCTTATTTCCACTACAAACACCTTACAGCCCTATATTCGATTAAGATATCTTTATTGATTAGTGCTGTATGATCTCCTACTTATTTACACCTATACAGGGTGTTTGGAAGGTCAATAGAAAGTTTTGGGGCGGTGATAGGGCAGACCATTTAGAATCTTTTAAGCCAAAAATACACAAAATACTAGTCTACTAAAGTCTTACGGTTTTCGAGTGATTGAAAAAAATATGCCTTTTATTCCTGTTATCACTGAAAGAACGTCAGTCTATAGTAAATAGTTTGTAACGGCCTGACAGTGTGTTTTTTTTCTCCGAAGGCAGTAAAAAGAAAGAGAATTTGACTGTAAACAAAAAATAAATACATGATTTCCTGTTTTTGTGATACTGATAAGAAGGAACGTGTTTGCGTGCATGATAAAACTAAACTCCACACATTCTTGCTTTATTCCTTTCCAAACAAGTCCATAGTAATCCATGAATTTCAGAATACGCACATATCGTTTACATGAATGGCAGAGCAGATGGATTATAAGCACGACGGTTGTACCAAGAGCGATTTCCTGGGCCTAATGCGTGTTTTACAATACTTATCGACGTCTTTACGAGACTGGAAGTGTAACACGTAATGAACCTGGTGTTAATCCAGGTCGATATCCTGCTGAAGGCGAAAATCTAATCCTCCAAGCGTTTGAAGACGATCCCACTACAAGTACTAGGAAAGTTGCTGCTGATCTTGGTTTGTCGCAAAGGCAGGTGAACGAAAATATCCTTTTCGTGATATCGGCGTACAAGGACTTGAAGATGGTGATCCTATTGGCAGAAGCCAATTTTGTCGTTTTCCCTTACATAGTGACATTGAGAGTGAACGGTCCCTGGGAAGCATTCTATGGACGGACGGATTAGAAATTTTGACAATTTGCATCAATAGGCTGGAAAAAGCAGGTGTCTTTCCAGCACAAATTTTCCGTTAATGTATGAGCCGCCGTCGTAGGACAAAGATTAATCGGTCCTCAATTTTTGCCTGAAAGATTAAACGGTGACAGTTATCTACACTTATTGCAAAATGATCTTCCCGAATTACTTGTAGGAGTAGAAATGCCAGATGGCATGCAAATTATTTTCCAACACGACGGATGTCCAGCTCATTTCCGTTTTGACGTAACACAATATTTGGACGATACTTTTCCAAATAGCTCGATAGGTGGACCAATTCCGTGGCCTGCTAGATCCCGGGACTTGATACCATTGGATTTCTATGTCTGGGGGCGCTCTAAACAGTTAGTTTACACTGAAGAAATCGTGGCAAGAGACCATTTAATAAGAAAAATTTGAGAAGCTTTTTATTTAATGCAGCAAGACAGGTTATTAAATTACCGAAACTACCGAAGTAACACGTAGAGTTCGAGCATGTATTAGAAACAATGGTTCTCACTTTGAACACCAATAAGGCATGTTTCAATAGTTTATTTTATGTCGTTTACTAGTTTGTTTATGTTTATGATTTAAATTTGAAAATCCGAATATCCCGAAAACCGTAAGACTTTGTACTGAGGTATGTTTGGTTTAAAAGACTCTAAATGGTCTGCCCTATCCCCAAGGCTTTGTATCGACCTACCAAACACCTTGTTTATGGCAAGAATGAAAATGAATTATGACAAAATTATTTTCAAATCAGTGAGCACCTACAGTGCCTCATTATTTGATGGAATTCAGCAAAACAACCTTTGTTCTGCTTGATACAATGACCCACATTGTAAGTCGAACGTCTCCATAAGGTGTGTATGATTATAACTTCTATTCGCATCACTTCATCGCTTATGAGCTTAAATCGTAGGCAACCGGCAATTATCGTGGTAAGGTCAGAGTACCATGAGCAGCCAAGTAAATTCACTATGAATTAATTCGTAGTCATAGTCATCCTAGAAGACCATCCGACCACAAATGGTTTATTGGTGTTTGGCTTACATGATAAGCTCTGTAGGCAAATTCGGCTTAGACATTTTTATTGATTAACGTTGTATAATTTCCTACTTAGTAACACCAGCATAACATATGGCAAGAATGAACATGAATTTGTTTTGCTCGTCCCACTATGCAAGTTGAACGTTTCCATAAGGAGTGTATGACAATAACTACTATACCCAACAGCTAAGCTATCTTGTTGGCTATCATTTCATCGCTTATGAAAATCTTAAATCATAAACAAGAAATTATCGCGGTAAGACCCTTAGGTCACAAAGAGTTAATTGGTATAATGGCTTACCTGGTAAGCTCTGTAGGAAAATTCTGGATCCGGGTCGCCGAAAAATCCAGGAACGTCGGCCCCGCAAAAGACATGGCCCATCAAGTTGGAGAGCATACATTCGGAATAGCTGTTCTTTAAATGTGGCCAATCTGCTCTGTTATCTCCAGTCCACATGGCTGCAAATCTTTGTGAACCAGCGAAATGTGACCTAGTTAAGATAAAGGGGCGAGTACCATTTTTATCTCTGTTGATTAGGCCTTCATGGGTAGCCATCGTCTGGAGCAAAAAGATAAACTCAGAGCACACAAGGGCAAGGTTGATCTAAGTAAGTCTAAAATCTTCGAATCCTAGGCAACCAAAGCACCTCTCCCTTTAACTATTTACCCTCCCATTCTTTCCTTCATTACTTCTTTGTTTTCCCTTTATTTCTCCTCGATTCCTAGTTGCGACTATGTAGATTAATAAAATGTCATTGAAATACTATAGTTTATGAAACAGTAGTGTTTTTTTTAAATACTTTTGCCAATCTTTGTAACAGAACGATCCCTATGAGACCAATCTCAATTTCGAGGGTGTTATCCTGTCATAGTGGTCTTTCCTAAACGTTGGAATTGCTTTCCTGATGGAAGGTGGGTCAACAATTTAGGTCAATAATGCAGTTCCGTAATTAAATCGCCAACTATTAGAAAGTATAAACCATTTGGTAACACTTATGCTTCTCAACCCCAGATATTTTGTGAACGGCAGGGTATTACGTAATACGAAAGGTAGCATTATGTCGTTTTTTTCGAAATTATAGAGATTTTTTATGTAATAAGCCTGCACGTCAAGTTAGTTAGTTGACATTCAGGGTAATGGACTTATGCATGATTACTATATTTTAGCGTGAAAGCAATGGCGACTGGGCGCACTCTTGGATAATTGTTTAAATGGAACGGAGTATGATGAAATACTTCATTTTGATGCTCTTTATGAGTACTTTGTAATTCAAAATGGCGGACTGACAGGCTATCAAATTTTTGGTTTTCGAACATTGAATTGTTTATAACTCGTCAACCGATCATGAAATGTTCATTTGATTTTACGCATTTCCTGTTATTAGGTGCACATGTACCTGTAGGAAATAAATATCTATCTATCTACCTAACGTTTTGCCAAACCGTGGAACGGTAAAATCGGAAATGTGGAGAAATGTCTCTGTGAATGATATTTGAGGGGTTTTATACCTAAGTACAATATCTTTAATTAAGAGCAAACTTCCTATGGATGGTTCCGACAACGATGAATAGAAGACGCACATCATACACATATCGTCGGTCTCCGCTCGTACCGGCGTAACTAACATATTACAAATTTTACAGGAGAGCTAGAAAACGAAAATTAGCAATAAATGAGATTGAAAATGACATATTGATTTTTTAGTCTGAACGTTGCGGTTTTTTTTTTGTTAGACTAAAATGATGTAGAACCAGTTTTAACGCAGAGACGTAAATCTATTTAAGCCGGTACGTGAAAATTTTTTTCGGAATTTTATAACTTAGGCAATTTTCTGAAAATTTTAATTCTTAGCAGCGAACTGATATACAGCTACGCCAGTTCGTGAAGTAAGAGACTACAAAAAAATCTGTGAAATTACGGCGTAACCCGATTTTAGATTATTTGTCATTTACGCCTGTATGTGCGGAGACCGACGATATGTACAGGGTGACTTGTAATGTCACGTATTCCTGTTAAGGGGTGATAGATTAGGTCAAAGGCAACCGATTTTGTCCTATCATGTCTTATCCAAAAGTTAACCATTTTTGAGTTATTTGAATTTTAAGTTTTTTATTTTTTATTCCGATTTCAGACGGTTAAAATTGGAATACAAAAAAACTGCATCCTTGATTTTGAGTTTTTTGTTATCGTCGCATAGCAGACATTCCAATAGTTCATAATAAGTAATAAAATGTTGAAAAGCTACAAACGTTTTAAAATTACGCTTTTTAAATGTATCAATTTTTTTTTTACTAACTTATTCGATAAAAAATGCAATTTTCTGTAAAAAATCTCCTAGTAATGAAATGTGCAAATTATGTAAATAATATCTCTATCTAACAAGCTTTCATTTGAGGTATTAAGCGTTCAATTATCTGAAGTACATGCAGAGAAACAACAATGACACCCACAGAGGCTGGATTTTTAAGGATTTTGTATTACCTATTTGAACAAGTCGTTACTGTCCTCAAAGGACTCGCATGCCATGATTGTTTTATGGCATCGGCTCGACCATTGTAGTTACGCCATCGCCGCACGCCGAGTGAGAATTAGGTTTAGTTGGTATCAACTACTGCGTACGCGTACACGTCTTACGCACGATTATTATTTTCGAGTTTCCCAGTTCATTTCGAGTGGTTTCTTTATCATCATGGCAGACGCAGATGATCCGCCAGGACCTCGCCTTAGCGAGCACGGGCAAACTTTTACAAATGAAGAATCCGCAGACATAATGTTCTGATATGGACTTTGTAACGGCGATTCTGCAGCTGCCCGCCGTGAATATCGGCAACGTTTCCCGAATCTCCGAACACCTCATGTTACTGTGTTTGACTCTGTGTATCGGCGCATTCGCCAAACCGGACGTGTTCAAAGGCAACATAGTGATGCTGGTCGACCCCGAGTCTATCCTCCTGAAGATGAAGAGGAAATTCTTCGTGTGTTCCGGGAAGACCTTACTACGTCTACGTGCATTGTGGCTGCTCAGTTGGGTATATCACAATACAAAGTATGGTTTACTGTGCATACTGCAAGATTATACCCTTATCACTACACGCCTGTGCATGTGATTGAAGAGGGCGATCCTGCAAGACGATTAGATTTCTGCAGGTACATGTTACATACAGATACAGAAGATCCAGACTATTTTAAGAAAATTATGTGGACCGATGAATCGAAGTTTGATAAGGACGGGATCACTAACTACCATAATGCTCATTACTGGGCTGATAAAGAAGCTTTAAACCCCCGAAAAATTAGACCTACGGGGTCTCAGAGCCGGTTTTCAGTCAATGTGTGGATGGGCATCATTAATGGATATTCAATTGGACCTCATTTTCTGCCCGCCAATTTAAATGGAGAAGTGTATGAAGAGTTCTTGAAAAATCACTTGTTTCCATTAATGGAAGACGTCCCATTGGCGACGAGACAAAATATGCGGTTCCAGCACGACGGCTGTCTCGCACACTACAGTAGATTGGTACAGGCGTATTTAGACTCTAAATTTCCAAATCAATGGATTGGCAGAGGCGGGCCCATTGCCTGGCCAGCAAGAAGCCCAGATCTCACACCTATGGATTACTATGTGTAGGGACATATGAAAAGCCTGGTGTACGATGTTTCACCCGTACCAACGCGCGATGAATTAATTACAAGGATAATCAGTGCAGCTGACTAAATAAAAAGCCGCTTAACAACTAGAGTTACCAAAAGTGAATTACGTAAGAAAATGCGGGCATGTATTTGTAACAGGGGATTACAATTTGAGCAGAATCTGTAAAATACTAAAGGAGATGTAATTAAATAAAACTGTAATTAAAATAAAAGCCTTTTATTTATCCTACGTAATTATCGTTCGTACAACTTTACTCATCTTTTTTTAATTTTATGTCTTTGTACTTGAGTTAGTTGTAACTTTTATACCTCAAATGAAAGCTTGTTAGATAGAGATATTATTTACATAATTTGCACATTTCATTACTAGGAGATTTTTTACAGAAAATTGCATTTTTATCAAATAATTTAGTAAAAAAAAAAAGAAGAAAATCATACATTTCAAACGCATTAAAACTTTTGTAAGTTTTCAACATTTTATTACTTATTATGAACTATTGGAATGTCCGCTATGCGACGATAACAAAAAACTCAAAATCAAAAATGTAGTTTTTTGTATCTCTTATTTAACCGTCTGAAATCGGTATAAAAAATAAAAAAAAATAAAATTCAAATAACCCAAAAACGGTTAACTTCTGGATAGGACATTATAGGACAAAATCGGTTGCTTTTGACCTAATCTATCACCCCTTAACAGGAATACGTGACATTACAAGTCACCCTGTATATGGCTTTGTTATCTCTACTGGTCACGCGACTAGCGAGAAAATATTGTAATCGCGAAAAACTTTGAAATTGTTGTTTCGATGGATCACACGTACCCATTTTTGTCGATCTGTTTGTCTGTCCGCTTATCAGTGACCTCTATAACTTAGAATGTATCGCTCAGATTTTGATGAAACCGTGAAATAAGGTTACTACTTTACCAATGACGAGAAAACCATGTAGTTTTTGAAAATCGATCCAGTGACTAAAAACTGTAAAAATAAAAGTCGCCCTAACTTCTTTTCCTGACGATTCATTTTCATAAATTTTTTCGTAAGGGTTAAGCTTTGGGCGTTGTGACATCTGGTCTAAATAACATGCCTCCCTTTTTGGAGAAGGAGTGTGCTCGTATTTTAACCAAATTTCCGAAATTATGGGAACAGTCCCGAATTTGTCCTATATTTAAAAGCAGCGACAAAACCAATATTGAAAATTATAGAGCGGTGTACATTCTGTGCGTCTTTTGAAAAGCTTTTGAGATTTATAGACAAGCGATATACAGGGTGTTTCAAATCCGACCCTCACCACTGGGATCCTGGAAACTGTACGAGATACGAAGCCGCTTAAATGAGAGCAAAGCTGCGAATTTGGGTAATCAACAAAATGCCGCTTAGAAAGCTCCGAAATTCAAAGTAGTTCCGGAGAGAAACGGAAAAAATCGAATTTTAACAAAATTGTTTAAATCTTCACTTGGCATTATTTGTAATAGGATTTCAACATACATTGCACATTAACAACGCCACTTTTTTTTCTCTACGTCATAATAGAATTGCAATATGACGTTTCGTCTCTTATCCTCCAGCACCAACTTTTTTTTTCTAAAGGTCGCCATATGGATTTTCGCGCAGACGGATAGAGTTATTACTTCTGATTTCACAAAATGTATAATATGTCATAAATTGGCATTGCCAAACCTTAGTGATTCCAGAAAAACAGATTTCATTTGTTTCATATATTTCAAAGATTAATGTGGTACACGATTGTAAATAACTTCAAAATGACTTGATTGCCATTGAAGGCTGCTGTAATCAGAACAACCATCATCTCAACAACCAAACATTTAGAGCTGTCACATATAGCAGAAGAAACACAGTTGTTATTTACAACTATGTGGTCAATGGTTCTGAAGTTCAAAAAGCAACCACTTTTAAGGACCTAGGAATATTTTTTGATTCCACATTTGCTAACCATGTTAAGCAGATACTTTAAGACTTTATGAGTTTATTATGCAGAATTGTAGGCGCTTTTCGAATATTGATTTAGCCGAATTGTTGTTATTATATAGTTATGCCATATAGAGTCCCTTCTATGATTGCTATATCCTTGCAATAGAAAAAGTTTAACGAAAACCTTTAAAATACATGACTTTCAAAGCTAATGGGGCTTACCCTGATCGTGGCGTTGACTATGAATCCTAATGTAGCAGATTTGATCAAGATACTTTGCAACTGAAGCAAAATATATCATATCCACAAGATTCCATTCTAAGAAAATAATAAATATTATGCTTGGGTTGGGGACAAGAAACAAAACGTCACATTGAAATTCCAATTCTTTTCATTTTAAAAACCGGCAAGAAGAAATAAAAATGATTTTGGAAGAATTCGATCTCTTTCGTGTATAGCCGGAATTACGCGAAATTACGCAACTTTCTAAGTTCTATTTACTTAGTTACCTAAATGCGCAACTTTCTTCCACTTAACCATACTCGTATCTCTTACCGTTTCATAGATCCTAATAGTGAGAGTCGAACATGGAACAACTAGTGTAGCTATGTAGCGAAATTCTGAGGCTGGACCTGCACTTCGGAATTTTACGCTGCTTGTTTCTATTGGAGTGCAGGAAGGTATCAGGTTACAGATGATTGAATCTTCCCGTGTCAATAGCTGGGAAAGTATTGTGGCCGTAAAGAATTTCTAATCAACGAAATTATGATTTGGGTGTTTCTCTACATCGCCCATTTCCTTCGATCTGTTTATTTCTTCTCAAAAAATTGAGCAAAAACTCTTTGTCTCTCCAAAACCGGTAAAGTTCACGTGTTGGAATTTTGTTTAAGAAGATAATACGTGTTGGAAATGATGATACGTAAGACGTCACATCGTTTGTTATGGGGCAGAATTTTTATCGCTATATGTTTTGAATTACTTTCTAAAGGTACCATTCCCTGTAACTTGTTTACATAAAAACGAGCTGCTACATATAATAAGGAAAAGGAACCTCTCGTGATTCGCTTTATAGTAGAATTACATTATTGTACATTACTCACATGCAAAAAGCCATACATATTATGGATGTCCCTATGCTCAACATCAAATTTTCGATTCCCTTTTGAACTATGTCTGTTATCGGAAGGCATTGTCCACTCGTGCTGGTCATCGTCCACAGATGGTTCATTCATGTCGTTCCATATGCCCGCCAAAACTTCCGGATGTCCATGATTAAAGCTGTTGTCAGAATAGTGGTTGCCATAATATGTTCTCGCAGCTGAATTCAAAAAATCTACGTAGCTAGAATTGCCAGGCCAACACTTACCTACAAGGTAACAGAAAACAGGTATGTATAGATTTTCTTCCATTACTATGGTATATCAGCACATTTAATTTGATTAGACTTTGAAATATACATATCTGATTCTTTCTTCAACGTCCGACGACGCTGATAAATTTAATAAAAATAAAATTACATCTTGAAATAACCTAAAAATGCTAACGTGGTCGAAAGGTTCTCAACCAAAATATACTTTATATAACTTTGACTTTGAAGTTGAGTCATTAATTTTCAGATAATGATTGTAGAAGGAAGATAAACCAAAATATGTGTGTAAAAATAAAAAAATAAATAAAAAAAAAATGTTACCTTGTTTAATAAAGTATCGTCCCGACAAGTATTTCAGTGCGGACCTGTATTTGATCGTGCGGTCTTGGAGCAGCATGCCCTGATCTGTGAGGTCTTAAGTTACCTGATTCACGAGCCCTTTGTACTACATTAACAAAGGCACGAGGGGTTGGTTGCACTCGATTGGGAAACCGATTCGCATAAATCCGTGATGCATCCGGGAGCATTTTGTAAAGACTGCCCCCCCGTAAATAAAAATCATGTCCACAAGTTCAGCATTTTCGTAAACATGTGCCATTTTTGATTTCGTTTGAGCCACGCAACAAACACTACTCTTCACTAACGCGTTATCGACTGACGAAAAACATCGTGATAAACGTTTCAAATTCTTTCGCTTTTTTGTTTCCGATGCGATGAACCGGTCAGGCGGATTATATCCGTTGTCGCCAAACACGAACATATTATTATTGAGACAGGGCGGTACTCAAACTTCCAAAGGGCTATAACTTTGTTACTTTAATTTTACCAGAAAAATGGTAAAGGAAAAAAACATTTCTTTTGATCAGATCTACTCACTGTTAAAATAAATGACTCAACTTCGAAGTTATATATATATATATATATATATATATGTTTATTTTCCTATTTTTTGTTATACAGGGTGACAGGTAAATAGGTGTAAAACATTTTAGGAGATGATAGTACAGCTCCTTTGCAATAAAAATTAGTATATAATACCATACCCTATATTCAAAGGTTAAAAAGTTATGGAAGATTTCATTTTTTTTAAAAAACAACCCAGATTACAGAGTAAAATAGTTGAGATAAAAAAAAGTTGGTGATTAAACATTCTTTTTTTGGTGGTTTCAGGTTATTATTTAAATAAATAATTCTCATAAATTAACAAACATATGAAAACACTACTGAAAACGTATTTATTTTCATTCAAATGTTAAATGAAAATTTTTATTTTCAACTTTCACATTAAGAAGTCTTTTTTTTCAAAAAAATCATAATAAAGAAAATGTACAAACAACTGCAAAAACTTCCTCGTTTCATTAGGTTTCTAAAATGGTATAATAACATATCAGTAAGTAAACCATTTAACAAAACAATATTACTTTGCTAGAAAGGACCGCTAAGCGCATTTCATTGTACTGAGCAGGCAAACCGAGCCTTTCATGGTTCGACCCTTTTTGTTATTTTTTGTGCCCTGTGCCGTTATTCGGGTTTAAGTATTCGGAATCTGTCGTCGCTCCTCGGAAGCAAGCTCTGCGTGTGTTATGAATTGACACAGCTGACGGATCAAGGAAAGGGAACTAACGCTTAGGTTAGTAGAATATCAACCATTAACGCGGTAGGACGCACTTTTACTTTTTTGATCAGTTTTAATAATGGCGAGTTACCGTAACGAAGAATACGCTGATATTCTGTTTTGTTATGGTTTAAGTGATGGAAATTCCGTTGAAGCCAGGCGAGAATACGAAAATCGTTTTCCGAATCGGCGAATACCGAGTCATCGAGTATTTGCTTCTGTGTACCAACGCGCCAAGGAAAGTGGACAGGTTCATGAGAGACGTCATGATGCTGGTAGACCTCGGTTGTTTGACGTCGAAGATCGAGAGGCAATACTGGAATGCTACGGCAGAGATCCGACGACGTCTACACGAGTTATAGCAAAGCAGCTTGGTTTAACTCAGTGGAAAGTTTGGTTCGTTTTGCATTCGGTGAGACTTTACGCTTTCCATTACACACCGGTTCAAGTATTATAAGAAGGAGACCCCGCAAGAAGAATTGATTTTTGTCGATACATGCTTCATCGGGATCAAGAAGAAAACGACTATTTAACTAAAATATTGTGGACCGACGAGTCTAAGTTTGACAGAGAGGGGACAACAAATTATCACAACTTACATTATTGGGCCCCACGAGAGGCAAATCCCCACATGGCAAAGCCAAGAGCCCATCAAAGAAGATTTTCGGCAAACGTGTGGATGGGAATCATTCATACGTATCTAATTGGACCAGTTTTTTTGCCTGACAACCTGAATGGCGAATCCTATGAAAACTTTTTGAGATCCGAACTCTGGGAGTATCTCGAAGACCTGCCTCTGAATATCAGGATGCAGATGATCTACCAACACGATGGCTGTCCCGCGCATTTCCGTCTGGGTGTTAGACAGTGGCTGGACGAGAAATATCCTTGTCGCTGGATTGGCCGAGGTGGACCGACACCGTGGCCAGCGAGGAGCCCAGATTTAACACCGTGTGACTATTATTTATGGGGGCACATGAAGTCACTGGTGTACGCTAAGCACATAGACACTCTTGTACAGTTGAAAGAAAGAATTATTGCTGCTGCTGACACTATCAGAGGACAACTAACTGGCCGCATCACGCGTACCAACATGAGAAAAAGACTACGGGCTTGCATAAGAAACGGCGGGCATCAGTTCGAACAACCATTGCAATGAATTTTACCTTCATTTCATTATTGTATTTTACTTATCAATTGTAGTAACTTTTAGTCAGTTTTTATTCTTCTGTGGTACAATTACAACTGTGTAAATAATCCAATCGTGTAACTTAACCGTAGTTTAAAATAATAACTATCCCATAGCTTACAGTTACATTATTTTCACAAAAACACTTTCTTATCAATCAGACAGTTGTGAAAATAGGAGACAAGCCATTGGTAAATTTACTCCCAATTGTTGTATTACAATACATTATGTTTAGTTTCACACAGTTTTTGTGCACTTATCATCCCAATTTAGATTCCTTATGAAACAAGGATATTATTTAAATTGTTTGTACGTTTTTTTGTATACTGATTTTTTTGTAAAACACCCTACTTACTGTAAAACGTTATTTGTTCTTCTTAGTTAAATATTTTTGAATGAAAATAAATACGTTGTTTGGTATTGTTTTCGAATCTTTTTTAATTTATAATAGTTAATTATTGAAATAACCCAAAACCACAAGAAACAAATGTTTTATCGCCAACTTTTTTCTTTCTTGACTTTTTTACTCTGAAATATGGACTGTTTTTAAAAAAATCTTCAATCTTCAATAACTTTGAATATAGGGTATACTAATTTCGATAGCAAAGGGGCTGTACTATCACCTCCTAAAATGTTTTACACCTATTTACCTGTATGTACAAAACATAGGAAAATAATATATACGCTGTCATTGTTATGGACAATGCTTTATACGATAGTAGGCGTATTGATAAAGCACCAAACAGTGGAACCAGAAAGGGGAAAATACGTAGTCGTGCCATAAGTTCTGTCCCATGATAATCTCATGATAAAAATGAAACAAGATAAGATATATTTATATGAAAGATATTATTTATTCGACAACATTTTTAGAATTCATAATCAAACAGTTTTATTCAAAATGTCCCCCCTTGGCCTTCACACACTGCTTCAATCTCGCGGGCCACTCATCTATCACTGCACGCACAGCTTCCAAAGAAATAGCTGCCGCTGATCGGATCAAATCCGCTTTCAGGGACTCGATATTACGGTGGGCTTTGGAGCAGGCCAACTGCTCTAGCAGGTCCCACAACTTGTAGTCTAAAGGATTGAGGTCCGGACTCCCTGAGGGCCAATCTTCCGCAGCAATGAACTCTGGCACATTGCTTTCCAGCCAGCGCTGCGTACTCTTAGCCTTGTGAGCGGGGGCGGAATCCTGCTGGTAGACCCAGTGTTGGTTGGCAAACAATGTACCACTTAAAGGCTTGACGATAGGATCCAGTATGTCGCTCTGATAGTTTGCCGCTTTTGTTTTCACGCCCTGTTTACAGAAATGGAGCTGAGTGACCCCTTCGTAGGACACCCCCCACCAAACCATGACTGACGCAATGTGGTGGCCTCTCTCAACTCTCGGAATGATCTCCGAAGCTTCCTGTGAACTCCTTGCATACACTTTGTCATTTTGTCGGTTGAATTTTTCTTCTATGGTGAAGATTTTCTCATCCGTGAACAAAATCTTTCGGAATCCCCCAGCTGCGTACCTCTCCAAGAGCTTCTTGGATCTTGTCGCCCTGATGTGTCGCAAGGTGGCCGTAAGTCGCTGGCCCGTACGTCTCCGGTAAGCCCCTAGCCCTAGGTCTTGTTTAATGATGCGCGACATCGTCCGGACAGGAATCTTCATTTCCCTGGATAGGATCTTCTGCTTCCGGAGTGGATTCCTTTGAATCCTGGCTTTTACGGCTTTGATGGCTGCTGGAGTCCTTACTTGACGAGGTCTTCCGCTTCTTGGCCTGTCATCAACAGAGGACGTCTCATTGTACCGCTGAATGGTCCTAGACACAAATTTACGCGATATTTGAAGGCCGCGTAAGAGTTCAAAAATCTGACTAGCACTGTGATTACACTTATGTAAAGCTATCGCTGCAATACGGTTCTCTGCCTTGCCCCACTCCATCGTTATGCTTCGAGAGATCAATACAAACTGAGGTATATGTAATTACCCGAAAAGCGCTTAATCAACTGACACCACAATGTAAACAATCGGACAAGTACTAACAGGTCTACACTTGTTTGAAAACGAGGGACAGAACTTATGGCATGACTACGTACAGGAAAGGCTACGAAGGCATAATTTTCCCTTGGACAACGATATGGTCAAAGCCGAACTTCTGGTCAAGGGCAATAAAAGCGCTGACAAGTATGTCATCGACGAAATGGCTAAATCTACCAATCGGACTATTTTACGCCTGTCACCTAACTATTGCGAGTTTAACCCAATCGAGTTAATTTGGGCGCAAATAAAAACAAAGTTTCCAGAAAAAGCACAACTTTCAAAATCGCAGATGCAAAGCAGCTTTTTTACACCGCGGTACAAAATGTAAATCTGGAAAATTGGGAAAAGCAATCGAACATGTTGAGAAGGAAGAAGAAAAAAATGTGGACAACTGACCAATGTATGGAAATAGTGGTTGAACCAGTGATTATTAACTTAGGAAACGATTCAGAATCTTGATATTATACTGATAGTGATAGGGATTAGTTAATAAACGTAATTTGTATATTTACTGGATAATGACGAAGGGTTTATATCCCTAAACGTACTTATATAATTACCATGTTTATTTCTACGGCTCTATCCGTATAGATTTCAAAGTAGGTTATCCCAATCCTGTGTTAATCCTGACCTCTAATTTCGAAGGAGCCATCTGTCCAAGATTTTGACGTTATCAGTTTTGGTTTGACTGGTGGATTGCCGAAATAAACGGTCAGGATTACACATGATTGGAATAATCCACTTTAAAGTCTATCCGGATAGAGCCGTCGAAATAAACGTGGTAATGAATGCAAGTAGATTCATTATTAGGTATTATATTGAAAACATCCAGAATCCAATCTGAAAAAGAATTTAATTTTTGAGTCCTTTTCTTTATTTTTTCCCATGTATTAAAATTATTTTTGTAATATAAAAAATATGTAAAGTTAAGGAATCATAAACTGGGGCAGCATATTTAATATGCAATGTGTAATGTAAATTAAATGGTACCTCATTAATTTTAAAACCGGTTTTGCAGGTAGTTGTGCAGTGTAAATCGGGCTGCCCTGTCACTTGCGAAATTCAGGAACAGGCATGGTATACGGGTGTTAAAAATTTCCGTGAAAAATTATCCTGAAATGAAAGCTCTGTAGACCCTTTCACACTGACATTGTCGGAAAAAATTAAGAGTTTGAATATTTCTCATTCTCAAGTATATAACCCCGATGAGTCAGCTTTGTATTGCACGCTGCTGGCAGAGAATACATTAGCAGGTTTTCATGAAAAAACAGCGCCTGGACGGAAACTGTGCAAGCAGAGAGTAACATTCTTTGCCTGCGTGAATAGCGATGGGCATTAGGATACATAAAGTCAAGCTGTTAACGATCAGGAAAGCTAAAAATCCGAGAGCTTTCAAAAATGCATCACTCCCGGTTGAATACAAATCATCACGCAACGCATGGATGACCACTGCTATATTCCAGGAATGATACCACCACTCATTCGTGCCGCAGGTCAGACGTTACTTAAAAGAAAAAACTACCCGCAAAAACCCTTCTACTTGTGGAAAATGCCTCCAGCCATGGACCTCAAGAACAACTTGTAACAGAAGATGGCTGCATTACAACACTTTTTTTGCCGCCAAACTACACAGCTCTCATTTAGCCATTAGACCAAAGCGCCATTCGCTTAACAAAGCTATTTTGCAGAAAGAGCTTGTTAGCACACATTCTTTCCAGTGATGAACAAGACATTTGCAAATTACTCACGAAAATTACTCTGAAAGATGAGACGTGTCATCTACATAACGCATGGGAGAAAATTCCCCACATGTTTCACAAAAATGCTGGATCAAAAATCTACCCAGTGAACAGGCGACGATCCTGATGATTTAATACCGCTGAGTTTAGTGAGGTAAAAAATGTTGGAAATTCCAGAGGAACAGACATGTTAAATTTTCTATCACAAGAAACCATGAGCGAAGAAGAAATTAGGATCTGGATTGAAAATGATAAAGAATCATTGCCGCTTGAAGATAGTGCGGTGGAAATCAGTGGCGATGGAGAACAGCAGGAAACTAGTAATTTAAAGACTGTACAAAATAAAACCGCGCTTAACAGTTTAAATGTGATTCTGAAGTGAGCGGAAGAAAACGACTTACCTTTAAATGATATTTTAGTGTTGCAAGGATCAAAAGAAAATGCTTTCTTGAGGAATCAAAAAACGTTAAGCAAATCAAAATTACAAGTTTCTTCAATAAACAATAGTTTGTCATGTTTCCTGTATGTACCCACATATGTTTTGCATTTTGTGTTCATTAAAATATTAATAAATAAACGTGCTCCAATAGTCGGAATTTTTCACTAATCTGAATCGCCCTGGTCGTTACTGGTTCGGATTATCGTTATGGTTCTACTGTATATAATTTTTTTTACTATGTCCGTACCTACAAAATCAGTTCTTCCGTCTTTCACTTTAACAAAATGCTTGTTCTTTCCTTCTTCATATACTCCATAATTTTCATCTACTTTTATGTGAGGATCAACAATGGCCACTAGCTTTCTGCCATCATCTCCCAATATCTTAAGCATTTGCCTTACACCATTGCCATCTTCACCAGTAAAGTTTTTAGACCAAGTGAAATACTTTTTGTCGTCAGTATAATCAATATCCAGCCAAATTGCGTCTAATGGAAAGTCATTTTGTGTCATGTTCTTGACCACCTCCAGTACCTCTTCTTTGGTGTAATACGACCATCGAGATTGATGGTATCCCAATGTCCACAACTGGAATAAAATAAAATGCTAGTTTTAAGAACAAGAGGGTACGCCTGCTCCTAAGGTGTCTCATTGTGAAATATTCTGCTCGAAGAAGCTTTGGCAGTTAGTTATTGAACCAACTAGATCTTTAGCGCAAAGACGTAGCAACAATGGCAAGCGCCACCTACAAGTGGCGTCGATAAAGCTTGTTGCATCTTCAGCCTATACGCTGAAAATAACAGGAAGGCACAATTCGGCGTAATTAACTAGTAGGTGTCGCCTATCATTGTTGTCACCTCTTTGCGCACAACACAGTTTCAGCTTTTCTGTAGACCATACCTGCTTGTTAGCCTTGTTCGACTGTCTCCAACGAATAGACTTCTACCGCACTAATGATTGCTCATAATCGAGATAGAAAGCTGTCTGCGGTCGGTGATAGTTACAGAGACGAAAGGTAAACAGATTCTGTTCAGCCCAAGATATTTAATACCTTTATAGCAATCACAGTACGCCTCATCCCAACAGAAATATCATGACATAGTATTACAAGTGTAGCAGATTTTTAAATCTTTTGAAGATCAAGATACATATTTCAAAAACACTGAAGTAGGTTATAAGCACATGATTTATAGAGCTACTTGCTACTTTATAAAAAGAAAATATAAACACTATAAACTTGTTTTGATTATCTTTGTTATAAAAGTATGATGATTGCCTCATGTTCGATGACTACAGCAAATAGCGCTGTAAAAATATGTTTAACGTATTCTCCAAGGAGATGCCCAACCATATGCTATACTTGGACATTTATTTACAGTTTCTATCGATACAGTCATGTTGCCAAGTGGACCACAGTAACTCCCTTATAACAAATAAAAGATAATCGTGGACATGGAACAGGAGCAGAAATAGACGGATTGGTAACCCGAGCAACGTACGTTCCTGCTTATTGACTTCATCAGACCCAAATGGATGTGTATCGAAAGCACTGAAGTTAAAACGTATTCCCGTCACATCTGGATACGGGTTTAACCTGAAGGAAAACAAGGATCGAAACTGAAATATCACTAGAAGCCACCAACAAAGGCCAGAAAGCACATTTGAGGCTTCGGTCAAAAGACCTCGCCCATCAATAACTAACATCGCTACGAAGGCCAGCTATAGCTACCTTCCTTCTACTTTAAGCCCATGAGTTCTAGTTGTATATCCCTTTGAACATATGCTTTCACTTCAGTGTTTTCGATGCACATCCATTTGCGCCTGATGCAGCCAATAAGCCTCGTTTTGCAGCCGTACATGTTGCTTAAGCGTTAGAGATCATAGCGAGCAAACGTGAAATGGACTATTTACACACTAAAAACTACCTAGACTGCAAGATGACATTTCGTCGTTTTTTTGATGTTTTTACATAATCCTGCGGGTCATAAATCTCAACGTAGGTTATGTAACCCCAGCCTGCACGAACGCAGCGACAATATTTTACTCCAGTCTCCGACGAACGTCTAGAGTCAAGTTAGAGTTTAAAGTGCTAACTCGCTAACTCACCTAGGTGGAATATATACTGAGTGACAAAAAAAGGTGAACATCTACGTATGTTTATTAGAATTTAAGAATTTTTTACATATCGATTTATCTTGCCATGAACAACAAGTGATAAAATGGTCAGGTTTTTCTGTTAAGTTTTTTAGGAGGACCAACAGATCCTTCACAGTATATGTACTACAGTGTGATTTGAAGAACATGGAAGGATGGTTGGTATGCGTATGGTATATCGCCAAATACGACAGTTTGGCCTTTTTTCTTATCGCCCACATTAGGTGCTACCTCTCACAGGAGTAACCGTTTGCCCTGGTGTAGAGAAATAACTCTATGGGACTGGGAATGGAATCAGGTGGGCTTTAGTGACAAATCCCGCTTCTGTCTGGGGATGCACGATGGTCGGGCAAGAGTGCGAAAGGCGACGTGATGAAAGACGTGACCCTCAATCTGACAAAGAGCGTCACGTTCACCACACCGTGGGAGTTATGGTATGAAATGAAATGAAATGAAATGAAATGAATGAAATGAAATGAAATGAAATGAAATGAAATGAATGAAATGAAATGAATGAAATGAAATGAAATGAAATGAAATGAATGAAATGAAATGAAATGAAATGAAATGAAATGAAATGAAATGAAATGAAATGAAATGAAATGAAATGAAATGAAATGAAATGAAATGAAATGAAATGAAATGAAATGAAATGAAATGAAATGAAATGAAATGAAATGAAATGAAATGAAATGAATGAATGAAATGAAATGAAATGAAATGAAATGAAATGAAATGAAATGAAATGAAATGAAATGAAATGAAATGAAATGAAATGAAATGAAATGAAATGAAATGAAATGAAATGAAATGAAATGAAATGAGGAATGAAATGAAATGAAATGTTTATTATTCTTAGCCCTAAAGCTACTTCCTATAGTTTATAATAGTGTCTTACTCCTGTAATAAACAAAAAAACAGTAATTCTAGATTCCTTAAAATCATAGTATCTGCGACCACAGTAAATGCAACAATAGCAAATGCGAGATAATGACATACAGTTAACTTAACACAGAAAGTACATATATTATGCCATTTTATCTAGATACAATTGCTTAACCTTACGAATAAATATATTTACAGACGTCGCTTCTCTAATTTCTGTAGGTAATGCATTAAAAAGTCTCAAACCATCACTAAAAGACATTTTTGCATATGGGATGTTCTAGCGAATTCTATGTCAAAAGTGTTACGTGACCTGATATTATATGCATGCCTCTCGGACCTCGGTATTAGATATTCCTGCAAGTATTCAGACAATAAATGATTTTTTGTTTTAAAAATAAATAGGACATTTGAAATTTCTACCTTTTGCTGTATTGAAAGCCATCCGAGGGTTTTTAACATTAAATTAATAGGCGTATAACGTGTACAAAATAATATAGTACGCATAGCCTTATTTTGTAGTAACTGGAGCCTTTGAATATCAGTTTTTTTGCATGATAGTAACAATGGAAAACAATAATTAAAATGTGGATACATGATGGTATTATATACAAGAACACGACTCCAGTGACTAAGACTTTCAGATATTCGCCTAAAAAATCCTATTTTTTTCCCAATCTTTTTACTAACATAATCAACATGCAATGAAAAATTTAGCTGAGGATCTAAAACTACGCCCAAATACTTCATACTAGATGCTCTTTCAATTTGAATATTATCTATCTCAATACAAAATTTCTTTTCTAAAAATGTATTACAGTTCTGCTTTGTCCCAAAAACCATGTATTTTGTTTTTTCTACATTCAACTTAAGCCTATTCACACATAACCAGTTATACAAAATTTCCAATATTGAGTTCATAGAATCTACAACTTGTCTAAAATCCTTACCGTATGCATAAAGCAATGTATCGTCTGCAAATAAGCTCAGAAATGTATTTACTAAAACCCTGTTCAATAAAGTAGGAACAAAAGCGGGCCCAACACACTACCCTGAGGTACCCCAATTTCACTATCAATTGAATTGGACGCCACGTTATTAATCTTCGTCACATGACAACGGTCTTTCAAGTAGTTCATAAACCATTTTAGTGCACTGTCTGTAATCCCATAGGTCTGCAATTTCTGGATCAGTCTTTCCTATCAATAGTCTCAAATGCACGTTGAAGGTCGATAAATACACTTAACACAATATTCCCGTCATGAATGTATGAACGCCATTTCGAACAGACATACTGCAGCGCCGACTCGCACGAGTGTTTTTCCCGAAATCCCGACTGTCCCTTAAACAACAGTTTTCTTGCCTCCAGAAACTCCCGTAACTGCGCACAAACCACGGTTTCCAAGATTTTGTCTATCACTGATAACAAGTTAATGGGTCGGTTATTGTGCTGGTTTATTTGGTGAGGACACTTTTGGAATAGGCACTATACGTTAATACTAGTTTTTATTGCTTTTGGAATTTTTCCTGTTGTAAGGGATGCATTGATCAAGTGAAGCAAAGGGTATCCGAGTACACAAAAAGCCGTTTTCAAAAACTTAACATTACAAATATCATCCGCTGTTGACTTGTTTTTAAGTTCCATTACCCTTTTTCTAAGTTGATCAATGCTTATAGTGTTGAAGCTTGACAGACCATCACTGAACTGTGGCAATTCTTGAAATGTCGGTGCAACTTTTGGTATTTTGTCGGCTATTTCATTTCATTTCCAGTATCTTCCTCAAATTCAATATTATCATATGACAGAACATTCTTGTTTTTGCTGCCTACAACTTGCTTTAAAGTTTGCCACATTTTTTTGCTATCCCCCTTGCATTGGTCAATAGTAATTTCATAATATTTTTTCTTTTCGTTTCGAATAACACGAGCGTAAATGTTCCTTTTTTTCTTATACAGATTCCAGTCTGAATTTAGTTTGGTTATTTTGAACTTTTTATAAGCTTCGTCCCTGTCTCTTCGGGCTTGGATTACGAACCTATTAATCCACGGTTGTTTGCGGGTTTGAGTTTTTTCAAGAGGTACAACTTTATTTACAGTTTCTGTAATATTTTTCATAAACTTTTCATATAATAGGTCCACATCTGTTGTTGAATAGTCCCAATCTTTTCCGTAGAGTTCAGCTATAATAGTGTTAATCTTTTCCTTATTAAATTTTCGTTTATATTTCATTTCCTCTGTTTTAACCTCATGTTGCACATCCAATACGCAGCCTATAATTCGATGATCTGAAATTTGTGGAAAATCACCCGTGATTTCTTCAAGCAAGTAATTGTTAGTCACAATTAAATCAATCAGGGTGGCTGACATATTTGTCACTCTAGTGAACTCTTGAACTATTTGTGTAAATCCTGCATCTGATATTTATTAATTTTTTTTGGCTTGGGTTCTCGGTCTCTAAGCGAATATTAAAATCTCCCAAAAAAATACTTTGATGAGTTGTAATTAAATCATCTTCCAGTAATTCCTCAAAAAATTGGAAAAATAAGTCCATGCTACCGTTCGGAGATCTATACAGTGACCCAACAATTATATTTTCCAATCCTAGCTGAACATTTAAGCATAAGAACTGACCGTGACGTACGACATTCTTTACAACTGTACAAGTAACATTGTTTTTTACATAAATTATCGTTCCCCCTGTATGACAACTTTCAGCATCGGCAATGTAGTTACTATAGCCATTAATATTCAGTTCGCTATCGTCAAAATCCTCCGTAATATGGGTTTCATTAACACATAATATAAGAGGATTCTTATCCAGTACCAGCTGTTTCAATTCGTCAACTTTTCGTCTTAGGCCCTGTACATTTATGGACAAACAAATTTCTTGAACATACGTTGATTGCTATTCATATTTTGTTTTAAGCCTAGTATTTTCCACTTGCCGAAGATATGAAGTACAATTTCGATCAAAAACAGTATGATTATATTCTATTTTTTTTATCTTTAAGACATTGCTAATATATTCACAGTTGCTACAACGTTTATTACTGCTTGTACACTGATTGCCGGCGCATGGTGGACATGTAAATTGCTCTTGTTTGCAGAGATTTGCCATATGCCCGTATTTCCAGCATTTAAAACATCTTAAAACGCTAACAAATTCATACAATAGAAAACTATCCCATCCAAAGCGTAATTTCTTTTGAGCAATAAAGTAATTAAATGCCTCATTTGATACCTCCAATAGCACATTAAAATGTTCCTTCCTACGAGGCTTATATTTCCTAACAAACGTTATTTCGCTTGTACCACACATGTCTTTCAATTTGTTTGTAAATATATCAATCTCCCTCAGGTATTTATCATAAACACCAACAATAACAATTGGGGTGCTATTGCTTATGGTAGCAGATCACCACTACTTTTCATCAGACGCAATATGACAGCCCGACACTGTATTCAGGAAGTAGTGGAGCCTCATCTTATTCCATACCTAAACACCATCCAATTTTTCCGATTTTTCAGCAAGACAATGCCAGACCGCATGTTGCCAGAGCATCGTCAGCCTTCATGGATCAACATCGCATCAACCGTTTACCTGGGCCGCCACCATCGCCTGACCTACCTCAAATTAAACATGTCTGAGACATGATAGGTCGGAGGTTCTTACTCACGAAGTTGCAGTAGCCTGTAATGAGATACCTCAACAGGATATCGACCACTTTATCAGAACGAGGCCCAGGCGTGTCAATGAGTGTATAAGAATTCGTTGATCCTCAACACATTATTGAACCAGCTTTTGTAGTCAGTTGACGGATCAAGCTGAAAATTTAGTCATTTTACTAATAAGGGATACTGAACATATAAGTTATGGAATTCTGAAAACATTAACATCATCCAAGTCCCAACGAGTATAATACCGTTCTATACTCGTGAGACAGGATGTGAAGCTTGCATTTTCACCCGACACATTTCTGGAAAATTGTTATCTTGAGATATAAAACCGGTCGTCGACCATTCTCTGTACTCATTTCGTTACTTAATCCCCTGTAACCAACTGTTGCTGATGCATTAATAAAAGTTCATCTACAAAAGTACTGACAAATTTATTTGGCGCTGCGAACAGGATACCCAGCCTTCATCGAGTAGTGTGACTTAGTCAGAAATCACGAAGATTCACTGAGAAGCCAGCTGAACTTGAAGGTAAAAGTTTTTAAACTTTTGCAAATGGGTATCGCTACTGAAACCTGTGAGCGAGCTCCGAGGCCGGTAAGACCTCTCAAGTTCCTGTTTCAACTTCATCCTAGTGGCCGGTAAGACCACGCAAGTTCCAGTACCTTTGTGGAGACAACTTTTGCATCCAGAACAGCCGGAAAACAGAACGAATGGGTCCCTTGACGACATCGATGCTGATCACGTCATTGTAAGTAGTTTAAGAAACTTATTAAGAATAAGAAGATTTTTATTGAAGAAATTAAAGAAGAAAGAAGATTTTGCAATTAATTGATATTGTACAAGGAAGAGATAAAATTTGGAAAACAAGACGAATTATTTGTAAAAATATTTGATTTTGCTACATCTTTGATTGCTAGTTTTAAGATTGTATTTTTATGCCTCTTGTTAGACGATTTACTAGAAAGAGTTCATACTCCCCTTACACTTATCCACATTTAAGTTCTAGTTCTAGTGATTCTTCTCTTGAACCAGATATTTCAAATTCTGAAATCACAATGGCACAACCAAATGGTAATGAACGTTACAGAATGCTTGAACTACGATTCAGGAGTCTCAAAGACTCTCTGCCAAAATTCTCTCCTAACCAAAGTAATTTGTCTACCTTTATACGAGAAAGTGAGTTGTTCATTTCAAAATTTCAAAACACAGAATTCGAAGAGCCTGCTGTCGAATTGGTCATGTTAAATATTCGAGATCAAGCTCTTGAAAAGGTCAGAAATCACGGTGCCACTTCATGGGTCGAAGCTCGTGATGTTCTTGTTAGAAATTATATAAATACTTGTGAAACATGTCTCAAAGCAAAATACGAACGACATCCTTTAGTTCAACCTATTGAAGGTCCCTTCTTTTCCACTGCCCCATTCCAATTAATGTTTATTGACGTCTTCACTATTGAGAAGAACAAGTATCTCACGTTCTTTGATCATTTTTCAAAATACGCCCAAGCTTACCATTTAGTCTCCTCCAATCAAATTACTATCCTTAGCAAATTGAAACACTTCTTTGCACATTATGCCTTTCCTAAAGCGATTCATGCCGATCCTGGTGAATTAAATTCAAATCTCATTAAAGATTATTGCAAAGAACACGGTATTCTCCTTCACATTGGTTCTACTGCCAATCCTACGTCTATTTCCCCAACTGAACGCTTCCATTCAACTCTAGGTGAAAAATTCCGAACATTGAGAATTGAACGTCCATCAGACTTAACCACTGATATCCTCTTAGATGCATTACTCATCTACAATCAATCAATTCACTCCCAAACCAAGAGAACCCCTTTTGACTTACTTTATGGCCATAATGATCCCATTGCCACTCATGAAGAATTTCAGAAGTTCCAAAAACGAAAACATGTTCGATTAGCCCAAGAAATGTATGACAAAAGTAAAGCTATTAATGAAAAGCGAAATTCGCGTATTAAACCTTCCAAAATCCCTATTTTCAAAGGTCCAGTCTTTATGCAACCACAAGATCATACTAGACGTCCCAAAAACCTTCCCAAATATAATAAAGTTATGTCCTATCTTCAAAATGGTGAAAAAATCCAAGTTGAAAACAGAACTCATATGATCAAGAAACTCAAACCGCCTCGTATTGTTTCAGATGCATTACCACAATCACTACCGTCAACATCCACTCCGAAAGTTACTTGCAACCAATCCAGCAAATCCGTTTAGGAAATGCTAAGTTAATTGATCATTATCATAAGGTCTACTTTACTATTAATCTCACTGACATTCGCCATACCATGGAACTCTTTCAAAATCTAATTCAAATTCATCAAAAGATTCCCACAACTTTAGACAATCAAATTAGAAATCTGTATAATGATACCATGTCCAAATTTGAAACTCTCACTCAACACAGAGTAAGAAGAGGTTTAATTAATGGATTAGGATCTGTTATTAGATTCATATCTGGAAATTTAGATCAAAATGATTTAGAACAAATTACTAAGAATCAAGAAGCTCTCAGAAATAATCAAGATGACTTATTGGTTAATCAGCAAAAGACTATTTCATTTTGTCAGTCTCTACAGAAAACTTTTGAAGAAAATACTAAACGTATTCAGTCTGTTATTTTATACAATGCTCAGACTATTGAAAAGCAAACTTGACTTTCACATCAGATGATACATCAAGTTTCCATTATTACTAACATGCAACAATTTAACAATTATCTAAATTCTTTATTACTTGCCATTCAGTTGAACCAACAATCTGGTCTCAATACTTTGCAATTAAGGCATCATCAAGTAAGTTTACTTATTGAACATCTACAAAACATTTTTAAAAAGGAACAATTGCTGTCATTTGATTCCATTCATTTATTCGAAATCTATGACCTCTCTCAAATGTCTATTATCTGTTTAGAAGATGAATTTATATGTGTAATCAAGTTTCCCATTTTAGATATTAAGGAATTTACATTGTATAAGTTATTTGCAATTTCTATTAATCATGAACTTATTATGTTACCAAGTGAGCATTTATTGACTTATGAAAAGAATTATTACTGTTCTGACATTATTAAGCTAAGTAATCAACTGTACGTTTGTAAAAGTACTTTCCAGTCTCCCTGTCAACCACAGAGGTTCAACATGTGTGAGTCTGAAAGCATAACAAACTACACGAGAATATTAGAATTAAATAAAAATAATTATGTAATTGATACTAATCAATTAACAAAGATAAGAGACTGTAAAGGTACTTCTTTGATCCATTATGCAACACATATTATTTTAGAATGTAATACTTTAGTCGATCATCAAATTTTAGAATTTGATACTACATTTCAAATTAAGCTAGACCTAGCTTATGCAGCAACAGGTACACAATATCATTTTCAGAACACAAATGTTTCATTGAACTCTTATTTGCATCAAAACCTTACTTCTTTGCAAGTCAAATTTCAAAATTTACATTATAGATCTACCGTAGGGTATCCTATTATTTTGGTTTGTATTCTCATATTTTTAATCATCTTTATTATTGTATTTGTAAAATATCGTTATGTGAAGGACACCAAAGTTCCACCCACGCCTCCAATTTCTCAACCAGCTGAGTAAATACCGTTAACTTAATTATTCTGATTCGAGACGAATCTTTTTCACCGTGGGGAGGAGTTATGGAATTCTGAAAACATTAACATCATCCAAGTCCCAACGAGTATAATACCGTTCTATACTCGTGAGACAGGATGTGAAGCTTGCATTTTCACCCGACACATTTCTGGAAAATTGTTATCTTGAGATATAAAACCGGTCGTCGACCATTCTCTGTACTCATTTCGTTACTTAATCCCCTGTAACCAACTGTTGCTGATGCATTAATAAAAGTTCATCTACAAAAGTACTGACAAATTTATTTTATATGTCAAAAATTATTAAAATCGAATAAACCTACGTAGATGTCACTCAGTATAATAATCCATGATGTACAAAACAGCATACCTGTGGCATATGCGCTCGACCAGTCAGATCCGTGAACTGCTTCACTACGTCTTCGGGTTTCGGCCCTAACATCACGAAAAGATCAAAACTACCACTGTCCACCATGAAACGAGCAGAAGCAGATCCGTGACTGTAACTAATATCCACCCATTGTTCAGCAGCGTTATGAAGAAATATACCAGCTGTCGATTTTTTTCTGAAATATTGAAATATTTCCTTATTTAAATTTTGTAGTTTCTCAAGGTTTCTCGTCATCGGTTGTTAGAGGCAAAAGAAACTCCGTACCAGGGAGGTCAATTTTTAGGCACTAGCGAATGCGAAAATTCAGTTGTTCTTATCTATAAATCAAATCAAAAGATACTTGATTAAGTGAAGCTTTTATTTTTGAAGTTTAATATTCCTCTCATTCCACTTGATTATATTGAATTGCTGTTTAAAAAATAAGAAAGATTATCTAGCTTGTAAAAAAACATTTCATCTCCACAAAAAGCTCGAGAAAAAAATGTCGTTTTTATTAATATTTTTTATTTTATATTCAAAGACTGATAAAAGTAAGAAAGAATATTTTTTGTTTGTCTGAAGTTGTTATACCATAATTGCAACTGAATTCGTTTTACATAAAATGTCACTGTCAATTTGTCCTCCGTTATAGCGTTTATGTGGAATTTATTTTGTTTACGTGTAAAATTCCAAATTCAGATTGTGGGCTTTTTACCTTTGCTTACAATTAGATATGTGTATCTGACAATCTATGGCAGTAAACTGCAAACATGTCTAGTCTTGTGTGTAACTCCATTATAAATTAACAAATGTCATTTTAGGCTATGTTCTGATAAAGGGTAGCTCAGCTCCTGATCGGGGCCGTGGCAAACGTTCTTTCTGGAAGTTGTTCTCTTTAAAATGATTATACACGCGTTGAGGAATCCTCAGTACTGATTACCAGGCTGCGGTACAAGTCCGTCAACGGGTTACTCCAGGTCTATTTAACATCATCAACAAGTAAAAAGAAGGTAGTAGACAAGGACTAGTTGACCGAAGCGGTTCCACCAACTAGATTTTTCCAGGAATGTCCGCATCTTTCTGCTCCTAAGCTATGCTTTCCTTTCCCTTCAAACACAGACACTAATTAATGATGAAGGATCTCTCGAGTACTTAGAATTCCGGACGTAAGCTCACTTCATTTTCGGTATGTCCGGGTGGAGGATGGACTCGCGGGAACAACATCGATAAATCTTTTTCGCGAACATCTGAGAGATTAACAGCAACATTGATGCTGTTCACCACTGCCTGCAGTCAAATCGTTCCGCCATACTTTTCATGACGGAGACCAAAATCTCCGATGCTGCACTTATTCATCTATATATCTATATCTTCCCAAATTATTTGCTGCCTTTATCGTTCTGTCTCGGACCATAACTGCGATGACCTACTTGAATACCTCGCTGTCAAGATCGACTTCCTAAACATCAAATACACTGCTTCCGAGGTAGTTCTCCTCGGTGATTCCGATGCCCATAATGAGCTCTGGTTGGGCTCAAACAAGACCAATGCAACAGGTCGTGCTCTTGAAGTATTCAGAATACCCAATGACTGACCCAGCTGGTGATGAGTCTTACTCTTTTCTCCGCATTTCGTCACTGCTGTATTGTCTCCCGGTCAGCACCGGCTGTTACAACAGATACTCTTCCAGATCGCAAAATTTGGCATCGCCGACTTGAAAGGGCTCACAGGCTTTTGTTCCACATTTCCTTCGAGAGATGGTTGTTTCTCTGACCCGGATGCGTTGGCTGTCTGTTCATCAGTAACAGAAATTATTCACGTTGAGATGGAGGGATGCATCTCTGCATCTCTCACAGAGTGAAAGCGTCTAAAGCAGGACCAATATCTAGTTCAACAAATCGTACGACACTGCTTGTCAGCAGAAGATCAAGGCGTACAGGACCTTCTTACAAAAACCCACTGTAGAGAACAGACAATCCGACGTCAAGTCCAGAAACAATAAACCAGCACGACATAAAAATTAGGCAAAGGGTAATGTCGCGGCACAACGGCAGTCGATCTCTCTGGACGCTGGTCCAGCAGACTGAAATTAAGTTTTTTTTAAACTCCAACTACCACGGAGGTCTAAGGCCTAAACAAGGGGTACTGTGGGTATATTGGAGGATACAGGGGAAAGGGGGGATGCCACAAGGACTCTAGCGGTATTTTGAAATTGTTTCTGTGTTTTGTATTCTGACTGTGTGGCACTATAAATCTCTTAAAGTCATTTCTATGTTGTTTGATATATATATCAAACAGCGCAGTATAAATATAGAAGGAACGTTGGGTAACTGCTCCTTTACAAAAGTTAGTTTGCAGCTGTCTTTGAGGTTTAGACCGTAAATTAACGTAGTGATCCTTTATTGAGCGAAAAAACCCTGTTGTACTACTCCTGCCAGTCCAGTTGAGGAAATTCAAAGCGGCTAAAAACCATCGCAAATTATACTAAGTGACATATAAATCCGAACAACCAGTTTAAATGGTTTTATTTTAATAAAATTTTGTATAAGTACTTAATGAAGCATAATAAGTAAATGATAAAAATTTCAAAATGATTGCACTGCTTTAAAGCCCTTTGACCTTTAATAATGTGTGGATGCACCCTGATGTGCTACGCATTCGCAAACGCGCCTAGGCATGCTTCTGATCAGGTGGTCAATGTCCTCCTGTGGTATCTCATTCACCACCAACTCCTCTCGAAGTGCTTCTAGAGTCTGAGGAGGACGTTGCAAATTGAGCAATCTCCTACCCATCATACCCCACACGTGCTCAATTGGGGATAAGTCGGGAGATCTTGGTGGCCATGGTAACAATGTGACATCATTATATTGAAAGAAGTCTATTGTGACTCTTGCAACATGTAGTCGGGCATTATCTTGTTGGAAAGTTGGATCTGCCAGGGTGTCAAGATAGGGTAAAAGATGGGGTTCTAGAACTTCGTGGATATAACGCTGCGCGTTCATGTTACCTCTGATGAAGATTAAAGGTGACGTGGAACCATAAGCTATAGCACCCCAAACCATAACTCCAACAGTGTGATGAACATGTCTTTCAACAAAAAACTGTGGATTCCTCCTTTCACCACGTCGCCTTCTAACCCTGGCACGACCATCGTGCATGCCTAAACAAAATTGAGACTCGTCACTAAAGACAATACTGTTCCATTCCTGATCCCAGAGTGACTGTTGTCTGCACCACTCAAGGCGATTACGTCGGTGTTTTCGAGTTAAAGGGAGGACCCAGTGTGGCCGGTATGAAAACAAGCCAAAACTTCTCATTCGTCAGTAAACACTTCGCATGCCAAGAGGTCTTCCGTGTTCTGCAAACCATTCATTTGCAATGGACCTGGTAGTGGAGAAACGGTCCCGTAATGCCAATAATCTTAGGCGGCGATCTTCACGGTCTGTTGTTCTACGGCGGCGTCCAGTGCCCCTTGCTCTTTGCGTACGGTCTTCTCGAAGCCATGCCTGACAACACCTAACCACAGTGTCTACACTTCTTTGCACTCTAACTGCAATTGCCCGAAAAGAAAGTCCAGCTTCCCGAAGTCCCACTATACGGCCCCTATCAAACTCACTAAGTTGACGAAATCGTACAGGTCTCCGTACTCTAGGCATCGTATCCGATCGTAAAGGATGTCAAGAACCAAAATCTGCCGACGTTGATTCTTTACTGCGGCTGAAATATTCATTTTTAGAGCGTTAGTGAATTAAAAAAAAGCAGTATAAAAACCGGAATGTCCAACTGATAAGGCTGAAAATTTTTTCACTTGTTATTTTCAGTAAGATAAATACATTCACCAACTTTTATTAAAATAAAACCATTTAAACTGGGTGTTCGGATTTATATGTCACTTAGTATATATTGTTTTGCAGCAAGTTCTGTCGACACTGTTCTTCAACTGGACCAATGCATAGAAAGCTGCCGTCTACACTATGTGGGTAGTAACTTTTAGGCATAAGACCGTAAGACGGTTGCTCTTGTCGCTCGACATCAGCAAAGCTGCTGGTCCAGACTTGATTCTTGCCGTTGTGTTGAAGAGATGTGCAGCGGTACCTGCTTCAGCTCTTTCGCGTCTCTTCCAGGAATCTCGAAATTTGGATATTTCTAACCCATTCCAAAAAAAGGTCCGACCCTTACTGCGCCTACAGCTCTGCTTTCTGTCATAAGTGAAGTGATGGAGAGGTGCATAAATCGGGAGCTTCTGGAGTACCTCGCACGTCACAACTTGATTAGTGACAGGCAGTACCTTGGGCCAAGCAACTGTGGACTAACCTCATTCAGTCTTAAGGTGAGGCTCATGACGTTGTCTTTAATATCACGAAAGCGTTAGATCAACTTGTATGTCTGAACCGAATGGCGACAAATTCAACAGAATTTACGCGCAAAACCCAATTGTGAGATTTTTCTTCAATTTCTTTTTCACATCGAACGTAAAGGAAACGAAGAGAAGAGAAAATCTTCGCTTGGTGTCGATTCTTTTACACATAATCAAATGAGAGCGCGCACACTGGAGAGGAATTCCTTTCCATAACATTAGGTATAAATCTGTGACACTGCCCATAGAATAGTCGTAGTCCATTAATAGTGAATCTAATTCGATTCAGACGTCCGGGTGTTGCATGAATTTTTACATCTAGTGAAGGAATTGTTCAGGAATAAATGACGTCAGCAGCTATAACTACTCGTAGTATACGAATTTGACACTCGTATTGGATAACAACACGGTTATCGACGTCTAATAATCGATACTTTCATTTATTTCGATTATATAAAAATCAATTTCGATATTTTCAAAATCGGAATATTCATATGATCAATATCATTGATGTTCAATTCTTTTAATAGTGATTATGGGATTATTAATTTATAATATAAATTAAACGTAAAGAGGGTACAGCAATGAAAATTAAAGAAATTGCGGGGAGGGTAGTTCAAATGTCTATAGTTTGACCTTCAAGTAAATATTCAATTCAATTCAATTCAATTCAATGGACTTTATTGTAACACATACATAATTATGTATCCTTACAAATGGCGAAGTCTGGCCAATGGCCATTTATACTTAACCATAAATGTCAAGTCAATGCTTATTACTACCTTCAAAATAAAATAAAAAAAAAAACTGAAAAAGAAAAGGAAAAAGAAGAATAATAGTAAAAGAAGAATTAATAAATATGACATAATGCGTACGATTAGAACAAAAAACATAATACGTACGATTCAAAGCGAGGACAATAACCTAAGAGCTCAATAAGTAGTTTTTATATTTTTTGTAGAACAGTTGCTGATGAAACATTGTTCGAAAGAGTTGATCAATTTCACCGCATTATACGTAAAAGACCGTTGAAAAATGGCTGTCCTATGTTGTGGCATTGTCAGGAGATTAATGTTGCGCGTATTCAAATTGTGAATTAAATTCCTACGAACAAGCTTGTGCATAAGATAAACGGGAACAGAAGTTTTTAATATTTGTACGACAAATGAAACAAAGTTGTATTTGAAAAGGTCAGAAATTTTCAACCAATTCATTGAAGATATTGAGTGAGAAATATGATCGTACCTTCTTAAATTGTTTATGTAACGACTACATGAGTTTTGAATTTTTTGCAGTCTGTATTTTGTGATTTCATCCAGACAGGGATAATAAACTATGTTGCAGTAAGCGATTTTACTGAGTATGAGTGACTCGCATAACATTTTCTTAATTTTTCTATTTAAAACAGTTTTACTTGCATATAGAAGCCTGAGTCTAAAATAACTGGACTTACACACATAGCTAACATGCTCCTGAAATCTGAAATCTTCATCCAAGTACAAACCTAAATTTTTTGCAGTATGGGAAAATATTAGGATACTATTATTTAGTGATAAATTTAACTTTGATTTGAGGAAAGTACGTTTTTTCTTGGAGCAAAAAAGTATAGCTGTCGATTTCGATGCGTTTAGACGTAAATTATGTTTTGCAGCATATGTGCATAAGTATTGCAGATCTTGATTGATAAGGTTATTAGCTAAATGGTAGTTGTTCGGACAGAAATTATGAAAAACCTGCATATCATCAGCATATGATTGACTAGAACAATGTTGAAGGGTGTTAGAAATGTCAAAGGCGTATATAAGGAATAAAGCATCCCACAAACCGGGGCGAAATAATCGCGGCGAAGTATTCGCATCGAAATTCAGAGCGAAATTCGCAATCTGTTTCGCCTGTTTATTCATACCAAAGCGTCTTATTCGCTCCGCGAACGTGAAGGTTTCGACAGGTTGCGTACATTTTATTTTTGCCTTTTGCAATGAGCTCGTCTTCAGAAGAAGAGGAGGCACTTCTATTTCTTGCTTTAGAAGAGGAACAAAATGCACGGTAAGTTATGTTTATTTAACGCCATTTGATAGTGGGGTATGTATTAAGTTTAACGAAGTACATAAAACAAATATTTTCAATTTTGTTTAGGAAACGAAGGAAGTACATGATATTAACTTGGAACGAAATAAATTTGGGGAATACCATACCTTGATGCCACAACTTCGGCTGGATGAACAGCGCTTTTACGTATATTTTAGAATGACTCCAGAGTGTTTCGATGAAATATTGAACTTGGTGAAAGATGAAATACGAAAATCTGACACAAATTATCGTGAAGCTATTTCGCCAGAAGAACGACTTGCTATTACACTCAGGTAAAAAAATTATATGTATTAAAATTAGTAGGCTTATCGAATACGAAAACTTCAGGGATCGTGAAATAAATATTTTATTGTAATAATTGGACTACATGTTGCCACTAGGATTAAATGTTGCTAAATAATTCGAGGCAGAATTTGCCTCCTCTGTTGGGTATATTATTGGAGTAAACCCAGTGCCGCTTGGGAAGGACGACATACTACTATCATACATACTTACAGAATTCTGGGTAGACGCTGAAGACATTTCTTCAATATGTTCAAATTCTTCGAGCGCTATTAATTCGGCTATTTTTAGTTTTATTCGGGCTTGACGCTTTAAGGGAAGTGTTTTCACAGTCTGTGCATGTGCCAAGAAAAGTGAATCAATGGCCTCGTTCTCTTTTTTAGGTTTTTTACCTTCAAAATAATTATGAGCTGTTGTACAGGCGAAGATGGTGGTTCATAGCGTTTTCTGCTCGTTTTATATTTTGGTGTAGTTGCAGTCTGCGGAAAGGTGTGCCCTGGAGTAGTCACTACTGTAGTGTTTAATGAAGAAGGCGGTGCTGTCTGTGTTGCCGAGGCGTTCTGTGCATCTTCTGCATCTACATCAGCATTTTCATCTTCTCCATGGCCGCGGTCTTCCAAATTTTCGGTTTCTACATTTCCAGCCATTTCCTGATATATATTTGAGTCAAATTCGGCAGTCTCATAATGTATGACGTCAATATCTTTCATATTAGACGACGTTTTGGCAAATGCCAAAAAAGGACGGAAAAATTCCATGTAGTCAGCCCACTGCCATTTTTTTATGTTGCCCACTGCTTGGCCGGTCTTTGGTTTGGTAGATTTTATATATTTTGCAAATGTGTCTCTGATATTCTTCCACCTTTTTTTTACTTCATCACCTAAAAAAGATTTTTTTTATAGATTCCTTGCCACTGGTGACACCTTCTATACCATTGGGCATAGCTTTCGAGTTGGCTTTACAACAGTGAGTGCAATCGTAACCGAAGTCTGTGAAGCGATATGCAGACATATGGAGCATATATATTTACCAGAACAACAGAGAATATATGGAAAAAATGTGCTGAAGAATTTGAAAATAGATGGGGATTTCCCAATTGCATTGGAAGCGTGGACGGTAAACATGTAACAATCAAGAGACCTAACAACAGTTTCTCCAATTACTGGTGCTATTTACATAAATATTCAATAGTACTTATGGCCATTGTTGGCCCGGACTATAAATTTATATGTGTTGATATTGGTGGTTTCGGAAAAAATAGTGATGGGGATGTTTTCGAAACCTCAAACATGGGAAAACGATTTGAACAAAATTTAATGAGTATCCCTGCACCTAGATTTCTCCCTGGGCAAAATGAAATCTGCTCGTACGTCTTAATTGGTGATGAAGCATTTGCTTTAAAACCATACCTTATGAGACCATTTCCTTATAAGCAGACTTTAACAGACGTCAGAAAAGAGAAATACAATGTAAGACTTTGTCGAGCTAGAAGGGTCGTGGAAAATGCGTTTGGTATTTTGTCTCAAAAATGGCGAATATTTTACAGGCCATTAGAAATTAAAGTAGATACTACTATTCTAATTGTAAGTACGGCATGTGTTTTACACAATTTTTTACGAAGTAAAAGTGGTGATGACAAATATTTTCAATTCTTAGATCCCCCAGAACCCGTGCTTGGAGCTTTTACTGATATAGCAAATGATCCTCGGCGGGCAGCAAGGCCAGCATTTTCTACTCGTGACAAATTCGTAAATTATTTTAATTCTGATATGCCTATGCCCAGTATATAGAATGTTCGTTTTCACATTTGTGTAGACTGTAAATTATTTAACAAGTTAATAAAAAATATTAGGTACATACCATTTGTATTTAATTCTTTTCCTATTTCCATCCAAATCTTGTCTTTCTTTCTCACATTCCTGTATTCATCGTTCGACAAATCATACAAACAAGGATACTTTTTCACTATTTCTATCAATAATTCCGTTTTTGCCATTGCGAATTTTTGAAGAACGGCGTCAAAAACGCGGTCAAAGGCGAACTGAAATACGCCGCGATAAAAACGCTGGAACAATCGCATTCGCTTCGCACAAGTCTGAGCCTGTCCGTAAACCGCCGCGTTTTAATCTGATCGCGAATTCATCGCCGCGAAATTTTCGCAGCCAAAGCGAATATTTCGCGCCGGTTTGTGGGATGCTTAAAAGTGGACCTAATATGGATCTCTGAGGCACGCCGGAACAAATCGGCCTTTTGTCTGAAAGTTTATTTTGTATGACGACATATTGATGTCGTTCATTTAAATAGCAATCTATCCATTCCAGAACCAAGTCGCCACACCCAATGTATTTACATTTAGAAACTAACAGCTTATGATTCAGGGTGTCAAAAGCCTTGCTGAAATCCAATAAGACTAATGCAGTTGCTTCTTGCCTATCCGCCGCTGTTAGTACATCGTCACAAACCCGTGCCAAAGCGGTAGTGGTACTGTGACCCTTTCTAAAGCCTGATCTTTCCTTTCTAAATATCGATGGATTAATTCATTAAAAAATAATATACTTATCAACTGTCCGACTACAACAGTAATAATAAAGGACCTGTCGCGTCTGACTCGAGCAAATGACAAATGTTCCGACAATTATAGGACGCATTTATGGCTTCTTTGATTGTCATAGTCTTTTATATCCATCAGAAACGCTGGGGTATTTCTAGATTTCACCTGTTCCGTGTTATCGTCAGCGTTCTCCTATTGTGAAGTTGTTTTTCTTTTAGATGTAGGAAATTTCACGCTGATAAAACAGATTGTATAAATCAAAAGCATACACAATTTGATGGAAATTACATAACTTCAAAATAAAGCGTTGACACGGAAGAGTAGAAAACTATGGAAATCAAGGAGGCCATAAAGGCGTCCTAGAATTGTAGGAATGAATGACGATACGGCGCTTACTGTATTTCACCTGTTAGTTTGACTTATTTTGAACAATGGACCGTAATTAGTGAAAGGGTACACTTTAAGGAGTGATTTCATGTGGCAAATGGAGCAGAAGCTTGGCGATTCCGTCTGGTAGGCTTGAAGCGCGGGGAAGCATGAGGAAGAGTTCAGAAGACTTAATGTTCGTTAGCTCATCGGTATAAGGGTACCAAATCACCAACCGTCCGTTCATATTGGAGAGGTTTGAGAGCGTCCGGTACACCTGTACACTTACGAGTGGCCATAAATAGCTGGTACAGATCCATAGAGCGCCATGGGCGAATCAGCTTCGAAATCCCTAGCATCCGAATTCCATAGTCTGAATGGTTCGTTCCAATGGCTACCGTTCACCGTTTTCAAGGTCGTGTCTGGCAGTTCCAAATTATAAGCGTGGTGGTGTAGGCCGTACAACTTTTGAGCATCCTCAAATTTCACAGTGAATCCAATATCTCGAATCGTCTGGAAAATAGCAATATACTCAGAAACTAGTTGAACTCATTCAGGGCCATTTCCACAATGTACAGTTCTGCCATATTTGTGTAATAACGCTAACTTCCGGTTATGCGATAGGTAACTGGAGATTGAGAAACCCACCATCGGAAAAAATTAAAAGCTTATTCGCTCACAATGATGCTGTGAAATTATTGGGAGTTAACTAAGCGAAGCCCAGTCTCATAATTTGTCCATTATACCGTATCACATTAAGATCATACTAGGGTCCTATATACCATGGCGGTTATGTAACAATATCATACTAAATAAGCAAATAGGTTGACCTACTGCACCATGAGGTCCATAAGCGGAGCTCAACATCTATAAGGGAAATTGCACACTACGCAAGCCGATTATTATTAACCCAGCTGCTACCCATGAATTGTGTGATAGAAGATCGTTATTTTGGTACACTTTTCTAAAACACTCCAAAGTACATTTAAGCTTTACTATGTTTTATATAGAAGACTGACAAGAGGTAAACTCGCTTGCCCATGTTAGGCAAGTTGTCTTAGTGACAATGACAAGTATAAAAGTGGAAGACTTATACGTTTACGAGAAAATTTACCAAGATGATGAGAGGAAAAACATGTTTGAGAGCTTACACAAATTTTTCGTATTGTATGGGGTTGTCCAAAACGGTAGCAGGAAAGTAAACGCATATTAAAACAAGAAAGATTGATATTCAAATCAAGTTGGGTACTTTATTTTGAAGGTTCATTTTATACCATTTATGTATGAAAAATAATATCGCTCAAATGTTCACCACGACTGGATTTACAGACGTCCACGCGATGGTCGAAATTTTCAATGACATTTTGCAACATGGTCGGTTCTATGGCATTTATCTCGGCAATGATGTTGTTTTTGAGTTCTTGGAGGGTGGCTGGTTTGTTGACGTAGACTTTGCTTTACAAATATCCCCATAAAAAGAAGTCCAAGGGAGTCAAATCGCACGATCTTGGTGGCCATGGCACATTTCCTCTGCGCGAAATCACGCGATCACCGAAGAAGGACTGCAATAGATGGATATTGACGTTGGTTGTGTGGCATGTTGCACCGTCTTGTTGGAAATAAACATCGTCCATATCCATTCCTTCAAGTTGCGGCAAAAATAGTCCTCTATCATCACGTGATATCGCTCAGAATTGACGGTAACGGCGTCCCCGGCCGCATTTTCGAAAAAGTAAGGTCCGATGATGCCTTTTGACCACAATGCACACCACACAGTCACTTTTTGAGGATGCATCGGCTGCTCTTGATACTCACGGGGATTTTCGTTCGTCCAGATGCGGCAGTTTTGCTTGTTTACCGTCCCATTCAAAGTGAAATGCGCTTCGTCGCTGAACATGATTTTTGATGAGAAATTGGCAACAATTTGGCGGTGTTCAAGGAGCCAATCTGAGAACGTTCGGCGCGAAAAATGGTCGGCCCGACGCAGCTCTTGCGTCAATTGGATCTTGTAGGCGTGTACATTCAAATCCTTGTGGAGAATGCGGAGCAAACTGGTTCTCGAAATGCCCAATTCTTGGGATCGACGCGTTGTTGATTGTTTTGCCACAGAACCTGTTGCCTCGAATTTACGCACCAGACGACCGATGGTTGTTTCGTTTAGGCGGTTGTTGCGACCGAAATGTTCACGAAGCGCGCGAAACGTGTTTTTTATTTTTGCACCATTTTTGTAGTGCTCTTGAATAACTTTAATGCGGTCTTCAATCGAATACGACTCCATAGCGATCAATGGTAAACATTCAACTAACAAAATGACATGTCGGTGACAGAAAACAAAGATGGCGTCTATGTCAAATTGACGTTTACTTTCCTGCGTCCCTATTGGACAACCCTTTACCTTCAATTTGCTACAAATAATTGCTCGTGTATCTTTTCCGTAGAGTACACTGTTTTCGTAAAAACAAAAATAAAACAAATCAGATCATTCATGAAGTGCCGGGATAGCATTAGTTTCAAAATAAAATAGGAGGTACCAGCTTGATGTTTTTTGGGAGATAGTTTGTGTACGGGTTCTGTAGTGGAAATGCTTTGGCGGCTTCTCAGGAGTATCAACGTAGATTTCCTAACAGACGCCTACCCCAAAGTTTTATACTATACACGTCCATTTCTAAGACTTTGACAATATGGAATTGCCAAATTTCCAGGAGTTAGAGGCCATGGTGTCCGGCATACTGTTCAAGGGGAACTAGAAGTGATTAATTTGGCGTTGGATGATCTTAGTAAAAGTACTAGGCCCAGTTAGCATGTTCCCAAAGTCTTGCGTGGAGAATTTTAAATTGGGAAGTTTTACATCCTTACCATCGGCAAAATGTGCAATGTCTGTAACCACGGCAACGAAGTGCAGCGGCGAAATTTTTGTGAGTGATTACTGCAAATGCACAATCAAAATGCAGACTTTATTGATTTGGTTTTGTGGTCAGATGACTGGAACCTTTAATTCTCATAATGAACATATTTGGTCGTTAGAAAATCCTCGTTCTGTAAGAATTCATTCGTTTCAGCACAGATTTCCTAGACTTGTCTGGTGCGGCATTTTAAATGGCCAACTGTTCATGCACGCATTGCCACAACGTTTAAATGTAAACTCAAACTTAGCATTTCTAGACGATTACTTATGAAATGTGTTAGATGAAGTTCCGTTAGCAACGAGAGTACGAATGTGATATCAGCACGACGGTGCCCCACCCCATGTCCGTCGTGACGTAACCGCATGGTCAAATAATCACTTTAGACAACGATGATGATGACTTTTTTTTATATTGTAACCCTCAAAATGACTTTCGTCTGAAGCCACACAGTGCTGGAGACGGTTCCTCCACTCATCATGACAATGCTGGAACTGCGATAATGACTCCAGCTGGTCAGTTACAGCTGTTTGAATGTATTCGACTGACACAAAATAAGTTCCCTTGAGGTGATGTTTCAACTTCGGGAAGAGAAAAAAGTCACAAGGACTCAAGATCCTGGATTCCGTCGATATTTTCATCGGTTCTTGATGATGAAGGCCTTCCGCTTCGTGGTTCATCTTCGATCGGCTCTCTCCCTTCTGAAAATGCTTTAAGCCACCGAAAAATCTCGGCGCATGACAAAAGACTCTCCGTTTAGAAACGATTTCCATTGCACTGTGCCTAAGTCTGAAGCAGAACCGTTGCCTGAAATTGATGTTACTGATCTTTAGAAAAAAGTGTTTCACAAAACAATCGCTACGGACAACCAAAGACTGAAGGCGGAACGCATATTGCTATGTCTCCCCTCCAAGCCCGGAGCCGCCAGTGTTGCCGGATCGAACGCTACGTTGCCAGTCTCATCACTTAATTTGCAGATCTCGTATATAGACTCCACACCTGTGCGTGTAACTTGTAACGTGTCGTTCGGTGCTAGATAAGGAAAACGTGATATTTTCATGTGTGCTGGGTTATGTGATATTTGTGGTACGAGTTATGCTAAATTAAACCGTCGATTAACGTATTCTGCCTGAAATAGCCAACCGTGTACTGTATTTCGGCGTCCAAGAAATTATCTGAGATAAAAACAGATAGCGTAGCGTCATCTATGAGAATTTATCACAGCTCCGTTTTTCCTCACCCTAATAACTAAAAATCTACGTTGAAAAAGGTTGAAAAGGTTAGTGTCTCATAGATGGTGCTATAATAGCATACAGTTGGAAATCTTCAGGTAAAATCGTTAATCATTGCTTAAACGTAATTTGCTTACCTTATCGTAACTCATATTCAGACTTGAGCTATTCAAAACTACCAAAGTTTTATCGTTATACGTGAAGTTTAACACCAATGGTGATTTGTGGATAAGAACACTGTGGTTTCGCATTGTTGCATCGTTAGGCACTATAGTAAGGAATCCATCATCATCCTCTGTTGTAATCCTATGACATATGCATAACAAATGTTATTGTAAACGATTATTTTTCGTATCATCAAAATAAGCTGCTAGAATATAATTGATACAATATATACGTACAATGTAGTTGAAGAAGCGCCACCTCCCACTTATTTTTTGAATAGGATTAAGTTAGCAAGTTGAAATTCTGGGTGATACAATTGATTAATGAACACAATACATTTTAACGTACAAGAGGCAGATGATAATTTCAAGATGGTGGCACAAACTGCTTATTAGTATCACAGCTTAGATAACAATCAGCTATGAAATTCTCCTGTCAGTGTCAAAATCGGCTGCTATTTCAGCGGAAAAGGTCGAATGTAAATCCCCCCAGTTCATCGATGAAAGAGGTTCTAGTGCTCAGCAGCAGTCGGTGTTGCCTCGTATCAAGCCAGCGGCCGCAGATATTCTTTGCAATCTTAAAATGAATATATTTCGATATAATATAGTGTACCGGCTGCTGCTGAGTACTAAAAACTCGTTTATTGTTGTACTGGGGGAATTTACATTCGGCTTTCTCCGCCGAAGTGGCCGCTGTTTTTGACACTGACAGGAGAGTTTCATAGCTCATTGTTATTTAAGCTGTGTTAGTACTTCAGAATCCTAAGGTATAAATATCCCTTCTTTCAAAATAACAGTCTGTAAAAGATGAGCGATTTTGTATATTGAACTGCTTATAACTCAACAATTGATAATCAAAATACTACCGCATATCAGTCCGCCGTCTCAAAAGGTAACGATTTTATATTCCAGTGTATTCATAAGGAGCTTAAAAATGAGTTATCACATAACCCTCCATTCTATTTAAATAACGGTCCACGGTGGCGCCCAATCGTTGTCTTGGAATTCTCAACTGGCACTTGTATAAATATATCATTAAACCGGAATTTTAAATTTCTAACTTCACGAAAGTAGGAGTCCACATCTTTATCCGTGAAAAATTAGTGCAAAGATATTGTCGGTAATATTTTCGTTTTACGTTATTGTATTGTTTCCCATTGCCACCCATCCCCTCGCTATTGAGATAAAATAAAAGAGAAAAAATACAGTTCTCATAAATGGAATGACTGCTGTTTGGGTCAATGTAGAGGGATTTTATATACGTTATGTGTCTCGGCGTCCTGAAGACGTGCCTTAATGGGCACTGAGCGCATAACTCAAAGGGTCCCAAGGCATCGGCCGTCGAAGTATAATGAGGTATCGGATCTACTCAAATATCTGCTTTAATTGGAGTGGTTTTATCTACAATTCTGATAGATTTTGTAAATGTTATACGTCTCGGCATTCTAAACAAATGTTCCAATGGGCACAGGCCCAAAACTCAACGGATCCCAAGACATAGGTCATGTAGGTATTATGTGGTATCGATTCTGTTCGATTATTTTTTTTACACCGAAGCAGCCGCGCAGGCAGAAACCTAAATGTACTCGGTGCACTACAGAGGCTGCTATGAGGTTCCCAAACAAACTTTGTTAATTCGATTTTTGACCTACCCAACGTTAGTGGAACCGGGAAAAGCCAGCCCTTGTAAATTGTTCCACAATTTTGGCACCCTAGGGTCAAAGCAGCGGTCGTATCGGCCAGTTCTGGATGTACGAAGTTCGACAGGGTTGAGATGGGAGGCCGAAGTCAGGCGGGTCTGTCTGGCAATCACATCATGCAGGAGAGCTCCTAGTAGTAAAGCCCGTTGGTGTAGCGGTAGAAGAGAGAAGAGAACTAGATAGCCAACAGCCCGCTGGTGCGAAAGGTCCCGAGACTGTCTGTTAGAGAAGAGCCATCGATCGGTCGGAAAGCCCTCCTCTGGACAGCATCAACTATAAATAATGCAATACTCGAGGCTAGGTCTTATCTGGGCCTTGTATAGAGTGAGGACGTCATGTGGAAAAAAATTACTTCTTAGCACTAAACAAATATCCTAGCATTTCCCCAGCAGCTGCCGCTATTCACGAGATATGCCGATCAAGTCTTCAGTGATCTGGACTCCAATAGGCCGAAATGAACGGCTCTTTGGCAGCACTCGGCCAACCATCGAAACAGGATGAGCACTAGGACGGCTTTAGTGCGTCAGGGTACAGTACAGCAAAGATGTGGACTGGATTGATCCTACAGGAAAGGAGGTCGTTAATACGTAACAGGAACGGTGTCGGAGCCAAGACCGATCCCTGTAGCTAATCAAGCCGTAACTTTCGAGGTAGTCCAGAAGCTTGCGATTCATGTACCTCTCCATCACGTTACTTAAAGCAGAACTATGGGCATGTAGTTGTAAGGGTCGGTCTTAGAACTTTTCTCTGGGATGGGTTGGACATGGTGGAGTGGACATCAAGGATCTTGGCAAGCACTTCCGCCTTAGCCTTTGGGTGGCTAGCAATTGTTCCATCCTGACACGTAAGTGGTGGAAGGCTAGTCTGTGACAGTTCCTTTTAGTCTGCTTGGCCAGCGTCCAGAAAGACCGACTGCCATTGCGCTGCGACATTACCATGTGTCTAACTTTTATATCTTGATGGTCTTTGGCACTGCGGACCACTTCGTTATATATTATTTGTTTCTGGACTCGACGTCGACCTGTCTGTTCTGTACAGTGGGGCTTTGTAAGTTATGTGTGCCTAGATGTTCTGCTGACGAGCAGTGTCGCATGATTTGTTGAACCAGCCTTTCGACCCTGGTTTAGGCACTTTCACTGTATGAGGGATGTATTCATCCATTCCAACGTTAATTATTTCGCTTATCGATGAACACACAGCCGACGCATCCGCGTCAGCCAAACACAGTCTCTGAGCGCTCCCTGTCGACATGTCCGTATTGCAAAATTTTGCGGACTGGGTGAGTTTCTGCTGCTACAGCGGGTTCTGACCAAAACCTAACCTCCACAACATCGTGGTCTGAGTTACTCAGTGAAAACAGGACAGCAGTGCTGTAAGGACAGGATGCGTGGTCAGGAAGAGATCCAGCAGGCTACTGATGGCGTTTGACGGGGGAAAAATTAGAGCTCGTCCAGCTGGTTAATAGCGTACGCTTCAACTGCACGACCTACTGCATTGGTTGCTTGAGCCCAACCATAGCTCATTATGGGCTAGCAGCTAGAACTACCTCTGAAGCGGGACGATTCATGTTCAGGAAGTCGACCTTGTTCGAGGGAGAGTGGTAAAGGCAGCAAATAAATTTGAGTGATGTTTTGGAGTTGACGCAAAGCCACAGAATGTCATTCCGGTCTGATTCCAAAGAAACGTGTCTGGAGCAGATAATATTGCTGCGAACAAAAGCGAAAACTACCCTGTTATTTCTCAGATTGGAGTTCACCTCGTAATTTGGGAAGCTAATACGATAAATCGGTGCAAAATCTGAGATTGTTGTCTCCGCCAAGAAAGGCATGGCGAGACGATTAGATTGCAGGTAGGGATGAACAGCATCAACGTTGCTGTTACTCCCGCAGATGTTCGTGAAACAAATTTTATCATCGATGTTGTTCCCTTGAGATCACCCTCCACCCGGACATTCCGAGATTGGAGTGAGCTTACTTCCATAATTATTGGTACTCAAGGGATCTATCATCCTCAATTTCTTTGTTGGAGAAGAACCGGCTCCGTAGCGTGGAAACATTCTTAAGACATCCTGGAAAAAGCTAGGGGGTGGTACCGCCTCGGTCGACTGGTCCTTGTCTACCACATTTTTGATACGTGCTGATGATGTTAAGTAAACTTAAAGTGGCCCGTTGGCGAACTTGTACCGTCATCCGGCAATCGGTACTGAGATATTCCCCAACGCGTGCACAGTCACGTGAACTGGAAGAAGTTGCATACTGAATACAAAAACTTCCGGATTAAGCATTTGCCACGGCCATTTTGCTCCATAGGGCTGCTTTAAGTGCGTCTTGGCGTCCCAAATGAATATCTCAGTGGGCGTAGGCCCCCAAACTCAGCAGTTTCTAAGATGTAGGGCGTCCAAGTCAGTATAATGGGACGTCGATTTTACTTCGCTAACTACTACATCTAAAAGATTATGACTAAATTTGTGAAATCTCATGTACTCGGCATCCTGAGTAAATGACACAAACCCCAAAACTCAACGGGTATCAAGGTATACACCGTCTAAATATAATGAGGTATTGGTTCTACTCGAATATTAGCTATAATTGGAAGAGTGGTTTTAGTTATTTTCGCTCATTTTTTTATATTTTATGTGTCTCTACGTCCTGGATAAATGTCTCAAGGCACACAAACCTGAAAACTCAAAGGTCTTCCACTTCAAAATGATATATTCTTAATGAGATACCCAATCTTACTGTAAGAAGTGGCGTGTCAGTTTTTTGCTCTTCAAAACATCCCAACTTAGAAGATATTATTTCTGCTACCATTTTGAATAGTTAGCAACTGCAACATGTCAATGATAGATTTGTTAAGCCATTCATTTTATCCGGAAATTTCTGTAGAGATAGAAACTGCTTAATGTCTACCGCCCACAACTTGCATCGTAGAAAGGTCATTTTCTGCTCTTCGGAGGGTGGAAACCTGGATTCGATCTACCATTAGCAAAGACCGCTTGGATGGACAATGCATGATTAGTGTTCATCGAGATAGATAGAAAACAACCAAAATTCATTCATAAAAAAGTAATCGATGAATTTGGATGAAAGCCCAGGATCCTTCAGGTTTTATTTTCTTCTGACGAAAAGAAGTAGCTTTAAATCCAGTGACCGATATTTTATATTATTACCTATTTTCCTTCACCTCGGAATTTGATGATATTTTACTAGCCTTTGGGGTATTTTTTTGTTAAATTGACTCATCCTTTGAATTATTGTAAAAATAAAAAGTACTACTTTGCATTTGTGTGAGCATTAATAAATATATGCATGAATTGCTGCAAGCGAAAAGTGGTTATTATGAAAACTAGCTTTCTCTACATAGTGGATGCCATGTTGGCTTGTAGTCGTCTTTTTATGTGCCAAAAAACGTCAGTAGCGGGTCGTTTTTCTTACAGACAATTGAAGAGGTTTGGCAACTGCGCGACCATGTGTGAGTGCGTGTCAGAGTGCAAAGTGCTACGGAAGGCAGGTAGTAAGACCTTGAGGATGAGTTGCGCCGTTGCGCGGGGAGACGGGCATGAGCTTCGGCAGAAAGAGTGTACTTTATCTGAAGTCACTTGAAATAGCATAAAAACCTTTGGTCGGCGCGTCCTTTGTAATTTCATGACGTATCATAGGCGTGCGGTCATTTATTTAGAACGATAATAATAATGTTTTTATATCGCAATAAATGGATTTTACTATCTTCTTATTTTTTTGATTTGGGATAAAAAATACTTATATTGGGAGTTTAATTTATGTTGACTGAAAGTTAAGAAATGGAAAAATTACAGAATTCCAACGTTTGACATAGGCAAATATTTACATAGCAGGTAGGTATATAAAAAGGTATATAAAGACTTACATTATAGGTGTTTATATATCATCCTCGCCTTCGGAGCTGTCGCTAGAGTCATCTTGTAAAGTAATTACAACGGGATTTACAGCAGGCAAAACACAATATTCATTTTCTTTTTCAATAATATGCCTAGAACACTGCTTCCATAGGTCTGTGACAGCAATATGAGATACTGCATCTCTTATTGTGGCCAATAGCGATTCACTTAATTGAGGGGTCTGATTATGTTTTCTTACTTTTTTTATAGCTGCCCAGACCAACTCAATCGGGTTAAAAATGCAGTAATAGGGAGGTAGACGTAATACTTCATGGCCATTTTGCTGAAGCAGATTGTCAACAACATACTCTTTTTCAAATTTTTGTCTTTTAATAAGATCCAATAATATGGCTTTGGTTCATTTTTGTGGTATTTCCATTCCCTTATCCTTCATAAAATCAATAATGTCTTGTTTTTTTGTGCCTGTATTCGGAATTTTGTTTTTCTGTCGGGAATGGTATGGCGCATTGTCCATAATAATCACTGAATTTGGGGAAATGTTTGGTATTAACTGCTGCTCTATCCACTTTTCAAATAAGTCGGAGGTCATGTCCTCATGATAGTCGGCACATGATTCTTTGATATTTTTGGCAGATAACAGCAAGGCATTAGGTATAAATCCATTTTCACTGCCAGCATGGAGAATAATGATTCGTTTTCCACGGTTGCATGGTGCATTTAAAATGCACTTGTTGCTGTCGTCAACCCAGCCGTACTGCACAACATCATGAGTATCATACCACGTTTCATCCAGGTAAATCAGATTTCTTTTCTGCTCTCTATAGATTTTAACTTTGTGCAAAAATTCTTGGCGCAATTCAACGATTCGAGACGACTCCAATATCACCATTCTTTTATCTAATTTTTTGTATTGAAAACCACACAGTTTTACAATACAGTGCAGTGAGTCTAAGCATTTGTAATTATAAAAATCTTCAGGATAATCTTTTAATTTATCCCGTATCATTTCCAACGTGGGCACCAAATTTTCTTTATAAAATCCGTATATTATACGACGAATATCTTCATGAAAACCCACGTCTATTCTTTTTAATTTTTGCCCTATGCGCTTTCTGTGGAAGGAATGGTTGACTACATCTCCCCTTTTTATAACCCGATAAATGGTAGACCGACTGATTTTTGTCAGGATACAAATTCTGTTTAAAATTTGATTTTGCGAGGAATCTGGATTTTCGTTTTTCAGACAATCATACATATTTAGGATTACTCTTTGGGTCTGTTCCTCTAAATCTTTATGAAAGAATTCTGCCTGCACAAGTTCATCAACCATCTCCTCGTGGCTTGGAGCATTTTCCCAAGGTCTCCAAAGAGCCATATTTAGGACAAACAAGAACAATCAACACAACAATTAAATCAACAAGTAAACTGAGTATTCAAAAGTCAAAAACACACAAACTAATAAAATCTATGAAAAAACACGGACAGACTAAAGAAAACACGTTTATTCACCGCTACAGGGCACTGGCTAAACAGTTTCAATTTTCAGTAGCCACCTGCACTTGTTCGGAGCTCTGAAATACACGCTTTCTCATTGGCTATGTCCACGCATAGGCGTGCTTTACTCCACGTGGACCGGTGAAACTGCCTTTGATCTTATACGGGGGATATTTGCTGCGAAATTTGGCGATTTTTGCAGCAACAGAGCGTGTTAAATATATATATATATATATATATATATATATATATATATATATATATATATATATATATATATATATAAAACGCATCCGGTATTTCACAGTGTCTCAAGTGACTTCAGATAAAGTTTTTTTATACGTATATCGTCGCTCAGCCCGACAGACGTACGAACTGTGTCTTAACTCTATTTTATTTTTATTTTGATTGTTCACTATCGTTGTAAATCGGCCTCTGCCTTAGTAGATAAAGTGATATCGCGGTAACACCGTCTTCCTACCCATTAACTTAAGTAGAGATAGCTAGGGAACCGGGAACTATTTCACAATTCAACAGTTAGGTAATCAATAAATTTTGTATATGGTGGGCCTGAGTACTTTAAAAGTTCTTTTTACTATTTAAAATACCCTCATATGAAATTTGTTGACTGGACCTGCTCAGCGAATTCAGATTTACTGTGTTTGCGGTAGATTTACCGTTTTTGAGCCTTCGCCTCCGTTCTACAGCAAAACGATCAATTCCTACTGTTTTTTATCGCACAAATTGCGATCATATCAATTCCTCCTAAACGTGCAATTTATCCAATAAAAAGCAGCATATTGCTACATTTTGGGGAGGCGGAAGCACCCTCCCGCTCCACAAATCAATCTAGCCATGCGCACCAAAAATGAAACACACAGGACCGCATTTTAAGGGAGGCCTTCATTAAAAAGATACGGGGTGTCGAATAAAATAAAAAAAAACATTTTTTTAATATCTTTAAAACCGTCAACTGGAACTAAAATTTAGTATGTGAATTTACCTAAGTATTGTCCATATTCAAAATCCTTTACTCAAAATTAACGTGCACCAGTGGCTGAGATGCAAGGGATTAGTGGCACTATTTTTCAACACGAAAATAGTATGCCACTGTTTTTTCTTCGAAACGCACAAATTTTCGAATTTCACCTTCAATTTGCTACAAATAAACATTAATCTTGTGTTTTTTCCTAGAGTGCACTGTTTCCGTAAAAATAAAACAAACTAGGTCATTCATCAAGAGCCGAGATACAATTAGTTTTAAAATAAAATAGGATGCCTTGATACCAACTTGACGTTTCTTGGGAGATGGTCTGTCGAAGTTGTATTATCGTTACTACTACCATTTTTTTTAAAGTCAAATCAAAAGTCTCTTTCTTCCTTTTTTGAGTTTTGTGAAATGGAATTTAGCAATGATGAGTACGCCTATATTATTTTTGTGTACGGGTTCTGTAATGGTAATGCTTCAGCGGCTGCTCGGGAGTATCAACGTAGATTTCCTAACAAAGGTCAACCCACCCCAACAAATTTTATGCGTTGACTTCTAAGTTTTCGGCAATACGGAATGAGGAGATAGAGACCATGGTGTCCGACATACTGTTCAAGAGGAACTGGAAGTGATGATTTTGGCGTTGGATGATCCTAGTGCAAGTATCAGGCGAATTGCGGCGCAGTTACCATGTTCCCATAGTCTTGCGTGGAGAATTTTGAATCGGGAAGTTTTACATCCTCACCATCAGCAAAATGTGCAATGTCTGCATAATACAAATGCAGATTTTATTGATCTGGTTTTGTGGTCAGATGAATCGCTTTTTACGAGGAGTGGAACCTTTAGTTTTCATAATGAACATATTTGGTCGTTATAAAATCCCCATCCTGTAAGAATCCACTGGTATCAGCTCGACGGTGCCCCACCGCATGTTCGTCGTGACATAACCGCATGGTTAAATAATCATTTTAGACAACAATGGATTGGCAGAAACGAAGCCGTACATTGGTATGCGAGGTTTTCTGATTTGAACCCCCTGGATTTTTTTGTGGGTTTTTTTTTTGAGCAACTAGTATATGCTGAACAAATTAACACTGTTGATCAGTTACAAGAAAGGATTGATAATGCATTTCATCAACTTCAAGCCACAACAAATTTTGCGGAATTACGTTTTTCTGCATTAAGAAGGTGCCGCACTTGTATCCGTCAGAATGGTGGTATTTCTGAACATCTACTGAAATAAAGCTTTGATTATCTAATGTGTTTTCTTTTTTATTTATACGAAAACAATGCACTCTAGGAAAAAAAACAAGAGTAATTTCTGTAGTAGACAGCTACTAAACCTGGTAGACGTTTTGAATTTGAAGCAGATAGTTGAACAACCCACTAGTTGGACACCTAAGTCCTCAAAGTTGCTAGATGTTATTATCTGCACAGATGAACTAAACATCTCGGCTACCGATTTATTAGACTGCTCTATGATATCTGATCATGCCCTAGTTTCATGTGAGGTTACACTTTCAAAGAATACTTTTGTACCTTTTCTTTACACATATATGTAGAGACTTTAAACATTTTAATTATGAGCTTTTTACAAATCACCTGAATAATGTTGACATGAGTCCAATATATGTGCTTAAGGATATAGATATGAAAGTGAACTATCTGAATGAACTAATGTTAAATATTTTCGATTTCCATGCTCCTATCAGAATAGTCCGCATATCTAGAAAAAGGTTACCCATAGTTTGAAATAAATGATGGAACTAAGAGATAAGGCACTAAGAAGGTATCATCGTACAAAGAATCTCAATGATTGGTTAGGCTATAATACACTAAAGAACAAAATTAACGACGCGATCAACAAAGACAAGCAAGTATACTTTTAGCAGCAAGTTGCAATAAAAACCGCATGTGGAAAGAACTCGGAAAATTGAATATAGTTAATAAAAAACAGAATTTACTACCTCAACATCTAGGAATTGCAAACCAAATCAATAACTTCTTCATGCAATCCATCTCGGGTGATAATAATGAACCTGATCAGTACACTCTTCGATTCTTCACCGATACGCAACTCCCTCATGAAGCATTTGAGTTTTCGTACACGAATGACAATGAAGTATATCAAAAATTGCTTTCAGTGAAATCAGCAGCCATTGGTGCCGACGGTAAAAGTATCAGCATGCTGCTGTACAGCTGTCCTATAATTTTACGCATATTTTTAATTATTGTCTAAAATTCAATGTAATACCCAAAATTTGGAAGCTTGCACAAGTAATTCCCATACCAAAATAAGAGCAACCCTGAAGATGTGGAAGACCTTCGACCCATCAGCATCCTATGAACTCCATCAAAGGTCTTCGAAATGATTCTGGATGCTAGAATGAGGGACTTTGTTGCTAAAAATGACAATCTTCCAGAAAATCAATCAGGATTCAGATCAGGTCACAGTTGCACAACAGCCTTGCTCAAAGTAACAGACGATATCCGCAAATACATTGATGATGGCAACCTATGCATCTTAATCTTATTAGATTTTTCGAAGGCTTTTGATAAGCTAAGCTATGATCTACTGATTGCGGTTCTTCACTACTTGGGTTTTTCCAAAGGTGCGGTTCATTTATTAAGAAATTACCTCAAAGATTGGGCACAAGTTGTCAAATGCTTTGGTGAAACATCCGAATTGTCTAACGCTTGTCGAGGTGTACCTCAAGGATCTGTTTTAGGTCCACTCTTGTACACTCTGAATACCTCTCAGCTGCACAAAAGTTTTAAACACGTCTCATATCACTATTACGGCGATGACACTCAATTATACTAAGTGACATATAAATCCGAACACCCAGTTTAAATGGTTTTATTTTAATAAAATTTTGTATAAGCACTTAATGAAGCATAATAAGTAAATGATAAACATTTCAAAATAATTGCACTGCTTTAAAGCCCTTTGACCTTTAATAATGTGTGGATGCACCCTGATGTGCTACGCATTCTCCAACGCGCCTAGGAATGTTTCTGATCAGGTGGTCAATGTCCTCCTGTGGTAACTCATTCCAGGCAACCACCAACTCTTCTCGAAGTGCTTCTAGAGTCTGAGGAGGACGTTGCAAATCGAGCAATCTCCTACCCATCATATCCCACACGTGCTCAATTGGGGATAAGTCGGGAGACCTTGGTGGCCATGGTAACAATGTGACATCATTATGTTGAAAGAAGTCTATTGTGACTCTTGCAACATGTGGTCGGGCATTATCTTGTTGGAAAGTTGGATCTGTCAAGGTGTCAAGATAGGGTAAAAGATGGGGTTCTAGAACTTCGTGGATATAACGCTGCGCGTTCAGGTTACCTCTGATGAAGGTTAAAGGTGACCTGGAACCATAAGCTATAGCACCCCAAACCATAACTCCAACAGTGTGATGAACATGTCTTTCAACAAAAAACTGTGGATTCCTCCTTTCACCACGTTGCCTTCTAACCCTGGCACGACCATCGTGCATGCCTAAACAAAATCGAGACTCGTCACTAAAGACAATACTGTTCCATTCCTAATCCCAGAGTGACCGTTTTCTGCACCACTCAAGGCGATTACGTCGGTGTTCTCGAGTTAAAGGGAGGACCCAGTGTGGCCGGTATGAAAACAAGCCAAAACTTCTCATTCGTCGGTAAACACTTCGCCATCCGTGTTCTGCAAACCATTCATTTGCAATGGACCTGGTAGTGGAGAAACGGTCCCTTAAGGCCAATAATCTTAGGCAGCGATCTTCACGGTCTGTTGTTCTACGGCGGCGTCCAGTGCCCCTTGCTCTTTGCGTACGGCCTTCTCGAAGCCATGCCTGACAACACCTAACCACAGTGTCTACACTTCTTTGCACTCTAACTGCAATTGCCCGAAAAGAAAGTCCAGCTTCCCGAAGTCCCACTATACGGCCCCTATCAAACTCACTAAGTTGACGAAATCGTACAGGTCTCCGTACTCTAGGCATCGTAACCGATCGTAAAGGATGTCAAGAACCAAAATCCGCCAACGTTGATTCTTTACTGCGGCTGAAATATTCATTTTTAGAGCGTTAGTGAATTAAAAAAAAGCAGTATAAAAACCGGAATGTCCAACTGATAAGGCTGAAAATTTTTTCACTTGTTATGTACAGTAAGATAAATACATTCACCAACTTTTATTAAAATAAAACCATTTAAACTGGGTGTGCGGATTTATATGTCACTTAGTATATATGTTGCTTTTAATGAATCAGATATAAACCGAACTTTAATTAACATAAATGAGGACCTTCAGGTTCTTTATCAGCTAACAAAAAGATATTGTCTCTCCGTCAACGCCACTAAATCTAAGGCTCTACTATTTGGTAAAAAAAGAATCGTGAACTATACTCCAATAATTTAGATATTTATTTCGGACAAGACAAAATAACTTTTACAAACTCCGCTAAAAATTTAGAGGTTCTTATAGATACAGATCTACGCTTTTCCCAGTATGTCTCTCTTATAACCAAAAGGGCATTCTCATCATTGAAACTGCTATACAATAGCAGAAGCATAATAACCAAGACAACAAAAATAATATTGTGCGAGTCTTTAGTTCTTTCTCACCTCAGCTATGCAGACTGCGCGTACGGCCCGTCATTGCTACATCGAGATAAGGCGCGCCTTCAGCGTATTCAAAATTCTTGTGTCAGGTTTGTTAGTGGTATTAGAAGGCGGCAGCCGATATCTCTTCACTTAAAGAACTTAGGTTGGCTCAATATAGAGAAATCAAGGTTCCTTCTTCGATCCGTACTATACCACAAGATACTCAATACTGAATGACCATCCTATCTTTACAAGAAGATCAAGACCCGTACAGAAGTGCATAGTCGTAACACGAGGTTTAAACATCATCTCTCACTACCTAAATTTTAAACTTCAAATTATAAGTGCTCTTTTTCATATGACATAGTTAAGGTTTACAACTTGCTGCCTGATAGAATCAAAGCCCTATCAATTTTGAGATTTAAGCGAGAAGTGAAGACTATGTTGAGACTTGAGATTACTTAAATTTAACACTGCACGCTGATTTGCCAATTATTCTTCTGTATGTCTTTTTCGTTTGATCTTTGACATTTTACCTTCATAAGATATTAACTACAACTTCTAGCAATCTCATTCAAGCATCAACTCGTTTTATATTATAGGTTTTACCAAGGTGCCTGCAACACTTACGTTATATGTCATCTATGGATGTATAATATAATATATAGTTTTAAAACATAATATGCCTATATGTATCTGTGTTAACGTTTAACTTTTCTCTTGCTGTTATTATTATTACCGATATACAACCTTTTTTTTGGTTAGGTGGAAGAGCGCGGATTGACAACTAATGGTTGTCAATCAAGCGAACCTTGCATCAGATTTATGTACTTTTTCTTTATCTGTACTTACATGAGCAATAAAAGCAATTTATTATTATTATTAATTATTTGTAGCAAATTGAAAATAAAATTCGAAAATTGCACGTTTTGGAAAAAACAGTGACGTACTATTTTTATTTTGAGAAATAATGCCACTAATTCCCTGTATGTCCGTCACTAGTGCACGTTAAATTTAAGTAAAGCCTTTTGAATGTGGACAATACTTAGGTAAATCTACATACCAAAATTTAGTTCAGTCCAGTTGACGGCTTTGAAGATATTAAACAAAATTGATTTTTATTTTTTAAACTTCAACACTACGTATCGTTTTAATGAAGCCCGTGAGGGGAAAAATGTTACATAGAAGACCCCCCTTAAAACGCGATCCTCTGTATTATGTTTCAGTTTTGGTTACGACTTCTGAATCACCCTGTACATCTTGGGACCTGTTGAGATTTAGGGCCTGTGCTCATTAGGAAATTTGTTCAGGACGTCGAGGTACAACACAAAAAAATCACTAAAATTATCCAAAATCACTCTTCCGCCCAAAGCATACATTCGAGTAGAACCGGTACCCCATGGTACTTGGACGGCCTATATCTTGAGACTTGTGGAGTCTTGTGGCTTCTACCCTTTGCGACATTTGTTAAGGACAGAGCAGATAGCTGAGTAAAATGGACACTCTATTATACTGACTTGAACGACCAATATCTTGGGACGCATTGAGATATCTGTTAAGAACGCCGAGACGCATGATATACTTCGAAGTTGAGTCATTTATTTTAACAGTGAGTAGATCTGATCAAAAGAAATGTTTTTTCCCTTTACCATTTTTCTGGTAAAATTAAAGTAACAAAGTTATAGCCCTTTGGAAGTTTGAGTACCGCCCTGTCTCAATAATAATATTATGTGCTCGTGTGTTTGGCAACAACGGATATAATCCGCCTTATCGGTTCATCGCATCGGAAACAAAAAAGCGAAAGAATTTGGAACGATGTTTTTACAATTATTTTATTCGGTTATATACAGTCAGTGTCAGTCGGTAACACGTGAGTGAATAGTGGTGTCTGTTGCGTGGCTCAAACGAAATCAAAAATGGCACATGTTTACGAAAATGCTGAAATTGTGGACATGATTCTTATTTACGCGGCATCACGGTGCTCCAAGACCGCACGATCAAATACAGGTCAGCACTGAAATACTTGTCGGGAGGATACTTTATAAAACAAGGTAACATTTTTTTTTATTTTTTTTTTATTTTTACACACATATTTTGGTTTATCTTCCTTCTACAATCATTATCTGAAAATTAATGACTCAACTTCAAAGTCACCCTGTATAAAGGAAATCAGCGAAATTAAGAGTAACTACTTTTCCACATAAAGCAGATAGCAGCGTAGGTCCGTTACCCCCTTATACTAATTTAGGCTGGCTATGTCTTGGGATGCATTGTGTTTCGGGGCCAATTACGATGTTAAGGACGCCGAGATGCATATCAGAAAAATTATTTTCCCATAGGCGTGTTACATGGTCCTTGCTGAAAATTGACCAAGATAAGCGAATGTTGATTTTTATTATATTTGATTACCTAGTTTCAGATCATTAATTTCTTGAGTAATCGATAAATTAGTAATCTGATTTGCTATAATATACTCACCTAATTGATTTTGGTATATCCGGATATAACACATCTTTTATTTCATGTCTCTTTTTTGCTCCCCGACTTGTGTCTTTTAGTTGAAGGCGCACTTTGTGGTTCTCCAATAGCCCAATAAAGAGTGAATATGTCTTCTTCTGTATTTCTAGCTTAACAGTAACTAAAGTGTTATCACCATTAACATTGTGTTTTATGTATGTCCATTGTGCAGTTGAAGGCATATCCCTCAAGCGACTGAAAAAATTACATAATTAATTTCACATATTATTAATTCTATGATGAATTTTACTATTATTATATATCGCACCTTTAATACAATACTGACACAATGCGAAAAAACTAGTTTTACAGTAGAACCATTTAAAGTTCATTGAGATTCTGATATGTTAATTATTACTTGTTGGTGAAGTTGACTGAGTGTGTTTTTTAAATTTATTTATGGAACATGGAGGAACACAGATTGTAAAATATCTCATTACCGAGATACAGGGTATTGTAACATTATGTGCAACTGGTTAGACTAAATAAGGATAAAACATAATACTGCCTAAAGATCACTAAAACAAGATGGGAATACCCGACTTCAATTCTTCTCGCAGGATTGATCATCGCAACGATCATGTGCGCCTGCAGCAACTCCTCTCAGGGGGAGTAGGTAAGGTCATTTAATTTTTTGTTATACATGTTCGCAGCTAACTTTTTTCACTGAAGGGCTATCTTGTGCCAAACAGAATAGGTACAAAATATTAAGTCAATACTTCAATCCACTCAGAAGAATTTTGTTGAAATCGAAATTATAACTTCAACACCCTGTATCTCGATAGGGTGGCATCTTTCAGCCCTTGTACTTTTCCTGTTACTTTTGGATCTACTGTCTGCCCTACAACTATGGCCACTGTTTTCTGGACCACCTTGTTATAGTTATGCTTATTGGCTTCATCAACACAGAAGAGAAAACATATCGGCAGTACAGATACACTGTTGAACCTTGGATAATATCAACTGTTTTTTAAACAAGTAAGTCTTCTTCTAAGGCCCGTATCGTCAGTCGTCCATACAATTATTGTAGGACGCGTTTATAGCCGTTAAGGTACATGTATGTCCTGCTTTACATTTCTAGTCTGCTGTCAATCAGAAGTCAACTGTGATGTTAGGTTATGTTTCTTTTTTGCTGCCGAAGGATATTTTCTTGCAAATAATGTTGATCATTCAATAATAATTTCCTACATTGAACAAATTCGTCAGGCTGTGGTATCTTCAAGTCCCATATCTGGTATTAATGATCTAAAATCAACAATTTAATGCAAATGGATATGTATTTATATATATTTGCCTAACAGCTTACAACAAAGCTGTTCCTTGATGAAGCTGGTAAGTTACAAAATTTTTAAACATTGCATATTCATATTTATATATACTTATCGTATTTTCTTCAGATGTGGTTCGTTCTCACAGACTTTATGAGATGTTGGATAAGAAACATTGCGTATCCGAAGTGTAACTGCATTGTTGATGTCGGAGATGGCTGTTCACAAACCATTGTTAGACTTTGGATTGCATGGTGTCAGGCTACAAGTATGTATAATGTTTAAATGCTCTGAAATTGAGTTTAAACATGCCTTGCCCTATATGGTATTTTTTTATATTAGTGGGAACCTTAACCTAAAAATTTCAAACTATAACTCTTAAAAATAATTATAAAATTTTAGCCCACACCAAGGTGTAAACTTTTATCTATGCATCTTTTTGCAGATATAAACCATCGTGATATTGCATACAAAACTCTTTTTGGAAGGATAAAGAGACGAATGATCTTCCTAAGAATGGATTCATGCATCCATGCACTTGAAAGCATGTTCGAAGGAGCCAACCTTACTGGAATAAGTGAATTTGCTTGTTGTGACTGACATGTGTTATGCTGCAATTTGTAAATTAAAGGTAGGCATAAGCCTGTATATTCATAGAAGTTAAAAGCTATTGAGTTCAAGAGGAGCTTTGTTATGCCTGAGAAGGGGGTTCTCAAATGTCTAATGGTTAATGTTGCGTGTGAGAGATAAAATGTCACATGAAACTCGATAAAGTGGCTATTTGAATATTATAATCAACATTTCTATTTGACAAAATCTCACAAAACTGATGCCATAGGTTAAATAAGAATTCAGTGATCTAGCAAAAATGCTATATGAAATACATATTTTAACACTTATGGTTATATCGGTCCTTAGGAGTAAAACATAAGAAATCACTATTACGTATAATACTATATTTTCAGATCTACTTGGATTGCTCAAAGAACATCCAATCCTGATAAGCCCAGGGTACAAGATATTGTTCCAAGACAATAACTCCAGTATAAGGAACGCTATTAGAGGGAAAAAAAGAATAGTCAATGTATTTAAATTGGATATTTCAAGAAGTTTGATACCTACAGTTAATTAACTTTCCAAAATGATCTAATGTACCCCCAAACTAGAAAGATTGCTTTGCAATTGATTAGATATCCTTTTAGCCCTGTTTACATAGCTTGTGATTTAGGAAATAGCATATAATCAAGTTGTCAAGGATAAAAAATTGATCAAATCTATATTTCTAGATATTTTTGAACGAACCTATTGTATTTCTGTGGGTATACAATGTAGAATAAAAAATATTTATTTTACCAAGTATTCTTTTATTTATATTCTGCAAGTACCAACTGAAAAATATGATACATGAAATTGTTAAGGAATTCATAGATCGTATGTCGAAATACCTAAGTATCAGTAATCAATTGAAGTCTTTATATCTAAAAGGTACAAATAATAACAGGAAATATGAACAAATATATAGTCAAAAAAACATATCCAAAATGAAAAACTACAATAGTGTTTTACAATAACCTTTTTAATAAAATCAAATTTACTTACATAGAATATATAAGTTGTTTTCCAATTGAATGTCAATATTTAAGAGGACGACTTTTGGTTCCAGTTTAAGAAGAAAACTTCATATAATTATGTCCTAAACGTCTTGACTTTTGAGAAACGTAAGCTTTTTAAAAATTAATCATTTTTTTTGTTACGATCTGTAATATCACTTTAAATACTTTATTAAAATTCTGCATATATATACCATCAAGAGGTATTTTTAATGTATGAATTTTCTTTTGATTTCCACCAGCGACGTTCGTACCGATTTCACTTGCTTATTTTGGCAGACAATGATAGTACACAACTGATTTCTATTAAAATAAAAACTTAACACGTTTACATGTATGCCAAATTTCATTAAGTGGTAATACGGATATTCATAATCAAGGATTTATTTTTTGACCTTTTTTACCACCCTGTGTTTCAAACGTTAAAACATTTAGGATATACGATCATTTGAAGTTTTCATCTCAAGATGGACGTGAAACCACCCCCCTAGATATGGACATTGAATTAGGAAACAAACTAAATTGCAGCTACCAATACTTCAAGAGATGAATGCAGACTTTCGAGCCAAAAATTTCATTTTTTTTTTACTGTGACTATCATAACTAGCAAAATCTGCTCTTCATATGAGTGTTTCAAATATCAAACCTGTTCAGTTTTTGATATTTCATTCTCAAACAGTAAATGTTTTTCTATCCTATGCCACAGTTTTAGTAGATTTTCCCTTTTATGTTAAGATTACAAGTCAATGAACTAATTGGAACTGTATTTAGCTGTCCTCACTTTTTCTTCACATACCACATTCTACAACATCAATATATGGTGCAACACATTTGATAAATACAACATATTGTTCTTTGAGGCTCAGTAGCTGAAGGCTCCATTATTGATAGTGATTTAAATCCAAAATTTATAGGCAGCAGTTTAAATACAAATTAAATTCTGTACCTCAGAGCCAGGTTAGGTTAAGTTCATTTTTGCCTAAAATGGGACTTACATGTTAAATTCATGATAAAGTTTTAATTTGATACTTGCAACATTTATCTACCTGTAATGATGAGTCAATTATGAATGCAATGAAACTGTCTTAAAACTACCTCTTAGGGCTTAACCCAGTTTGACTTTGAGGTAACTACAATTTTCAACATAATGGGTCTTTTCCGCTTATCTAGTTGTTTGAATTGTTTGCAGTTTGTTTAACAGGAAAGTAATTCCCTTGATAAGTAACAATTTTCTTTTATTTCCCCATTCGTAATTAATTATGGAATTGTCATGAAGTTTTTCTGATTTTGCTTCATGCTGAAAGTCTATTCTTCTGTTTACTCTCTGTAACACTTCATTTTTGGTAATCCTACATGACCATGGCATTTTGAGCACCCTGAAATAGCGATGGTCAATAATTGTAATTATGATCTTCACTTACACACATTATATACTTATACTTGTGCCTTGTCCCACAATGATTTGTGAAAAAGCATCTGTGACATCGACAATGCAATAATTGCACTTGCTATACAATGTTTCTTATCCATGGAGGAACCATCTCATAAAGTCTGTGAGAATGAATCACACCTGAAAATAATGCGATAAGTATATATTATAATACGGATATGCAATGATTTGTTTTGTAACTTACCAACCTTCATCAAGACAATAGCTTGGTTGTAAGCTTCTGGACTTTGATACACACAAATATAATATTATAATATAATATATCCATGTGCATTAATTTTCCTAACTCAACAATTTCTTGAAGATACCACAGGTTGTGGAATTTGTTCAATGTAGCGAGGTATTTTTGAGTGATCGACATTATTTGCAAGAAAATTATAAATTATGGTTCTGCTTTCCATTGAACGTCAAAACAACAACATAACCTCAAGCCAGAACTGTCAGTATGTCGGAAATCAAAAGCAGGACATACATGTACGTTAACGAAGAAGCCGTAATATTACCGAAATCAAGGAGGCCATAAACGCGCCCTACAATTGTAGGGACGACTGACGATGCGGGCCTAAGACCTATTGAAACAACTTTTGAGACAACCTGCTGTTATTACTCACTTGCAAACGCCGACTTGAGTACATGTCTTAAAGACAGTATGGTTAGCAGCGTATGAAGAAGCAGCATATACACCCAAGATAATATATAACCTGGAAAAAGTCAAAAAAGGACTTAAAACCGGTTTTCAAAATGCTCTCCTTATACTAATTTTTTCAACGGGTGAGTTTAGCAAGGTAGACTTCAGGGTGATGAAATTGATGCACAAATATTATATTTTAACACATAACTGACAGCCCAGTCGCCATTTTGGAATTTCTTTTTAAATAGAACAGGGGCCACATGCAGCTCCCCTAGAAGATAACCCTGAAATATAGAATTGCTATCTTTCAAAATGGCGTACTGTCAGGCTTCGAAAGTTGAGAGCTTTTGTACTCGAGGACCATTCATCAAAACGCTATACGTTATACAAATCTAATCCCCTTGAAAAATTCGATCAGAGTGCGTGATGAAGTTTGACACGTTCTATTTAGGAAAAACAATTAAAATGTGCCAGTTTAAAAAAAAAAATCTCATATTCAATTGCACATTCACTCTTCCAAAAGAAAAAGATTAATGTACTATACTATCACGCTTTGATAAATGATTGCCGAGTTATACGCGATTCAATGAACACAAACACTCAACATTGACAGACTGCATCCATCATTTAGAAAGATAGCGATTTCGTAATCCGAAGTAAAAATGGATATAATGAACTTCAGAATCAGAAGTCACGTGACGCCACATTTTAATTAACAAATTGCTCAAAGATAGCGTGCAGATACCATCTTGAAATTTTCACCTGCCGCTTGTACTCTAAAATATAGTACTTAGGCTTTAATTTCATCTCCCCAAATGTCATCTTGCTATCTTGACCCGTTCAGAATATGAGTAGGGGAGACCTTTTTGAGAAGTACTTTATACTCTTGTATCACAGCTAAGAACACTCTCGTCTAGGTTACCTTTTCAAGAACAAAATAATTCAAAGACACATCATCCGATTATGAGCTACGAATACACGTTATACGTTTGATATACCCCTTTTGGGTAAGTTTACTTTTTGTATGGGCGTTCAGAAAAAATAGTATACACATGTTATAAAATCTAATTTAAAGTGTGAAAACATGCAGAGTGTACAGGGCTAAAAAATACGGCATTATACGATACCACTTTGATGAATCACCCTGCATAGAAAAATACATTGCAAGTAACTGTAAAACTGAAGCTCTTGTCTGAAACCGTTTTTCTGAGAGCAGTATCGTCAGTCGTTTCTTTAATTATAGGACGCCTTTATGGCCTCCTTGACTTTCATAGTATCCACCTCTCCTTCAGAAGGGATGAGATATTTCTAGATTTCTACGGTTCCGTGTCAGCCTCAGCGCTCTCCTATTTCCAGGCTGTTTTCTTCTTGAATTGTAGGAAATATCAGGCTATATAACAGATGATATTATACCAGTATATATGAAAAGCATGAACAGTTTGATGCTAATAGATATTAGTAACGTAACCTCAATATAAAGCGCTGACTCGTAAGAGTAGAAAACTATGAAAATCAAGGAGGCCATAAAGGCGTCTTAAAATTGTAGGAACGACTAACGATACGACCCTTAAGGGTTGTAAAAAACAGGTAGAAGGAGGTAAATTGGTGGGATACCCTATGTCTCCACGAACTACTGGCGAAGACCTTTATGAACTTCAGAAAATGAGAAAAATCAGTATGTATATAGTTTGAGTGATCCAGGAGTTATGTTGCTGTCATTGAACACTTCATTAATTGATATAATAATTGCATTTTATTCCTTTTTACTAGCTCATCCCTTTTGGTTTATATTAACGATTTTATCTTAATTATGAGTCAGTCATTCAGTCTCAGTCACAGTGAATATACACACTGTAATTCCGGTTCGGTCCATGTACACTATTGTTGGAACCAAATAAAGTTTTTTAAAAACGAAGTTTGAAGTTCCGACTACATAATTCAGGAATTGAAGGCATTCCCACGCATGTAAAAAAATTGTAAGGAAGACCGATTGTCATTTCTTGTCCAGTTGTTGATAGTAATTTCATCATCCGGTTTATAAGATAATCGTTAACGTTCCCTCACGGTTGATTATGATTTTTGGTACGGTTAGGTAAGTGAAGCGCAGTAGTCTTAACGAAATATTTGAAATGGCAACAAACAGGGAAAGACCTAGGTAGACTGTAGATGGATAAGTGTAGATTACATTGTCACATGGTCAAGTTGAGCTTGGCGACAGACGCCAAATTTAGACTATACTTGGAGAGATACGGAACGATAAAGCAGATTTAGTGCCAATCCAAATTTTGTGCAATGGGGACAAATTAATATAGTTTACTGGGTGGTATAGTGGCGTAATGCTTCAATCAGTAAATCAGAAACATGCCTATCGTACTACTCTAACCAACTTCCTTAGGAAGGTGATACTATTGAAGGAATATAAATTTCAATAGACCAAGAAAGTCTCAGAAGGGAATCACATAAACACATCAAATAAACTACTACATTGCCCATACACCCTCGATACTGCACTTTGTCTACTATGCAAGGGTTAGGTATTTATCCAACTAGCCTGAACCTGAGAATCCGCAGGGGTATAATATACTCTTTGCTCTTAGTTAAAGGTCTCGTCAGTCTGTTAGTCTGTCAGGTCTGGCTACCCAGATACCAAACATGTTTAAGGGGAAAAGGGAAAGACGGAAAGAAAGGAAGGAATAAATAGAGCAAAGAAGAGAAGTTAAGTCATTTGAAATAGCTTAAGCATCATTGCTTTGACTACTCGAATTAGTTTGTACCTCCAAAAAATAATTTTGATCGGTTTTGTATACTGAAATAATTTTGGCTGGTCAGAATTTATAATTTAATTTTGATCACAGTGCGAGGCGCCGCCAGGAATGTTTGCGAACTTGCTCGACTGTGTAGTCTACTGAAGCACGCAACAGAGGGTTGCTGTGCAATTCCGCTTGATTATAACGCTGCTGCGCCTGTTGTTTTACATAATCCCTTAGATATAGGTTATCAAGATCTCTGTGAATGGTCTCATTTGACACGTACCAAGGGGCGTTAGTATCTGTGCGTAGGGTTCTGTTTTGCAGGACTTGCAATTTCTGCATGTGAGTCTTGGCAAGAAAACATCAAGCCGCGCATGGGCAGGTGATTGCGGGTCTTATGACCATTTTATACAACCGAATCTTGTTGATCAAACTTAATTTTGAATTTCTGCACAACAAAGGATAAAACTGCTGAAAGGTAATTTGGAATTTTGTTTTCAAAATATCAGTATGTTTCTGCCAGGTCAACCCCTTGTCAATGATGACTTCAAGATACCTGACAGATTGCTCCCATGGTATACGAGTTCCATTCATTGATATCTCTGAGGGGGCACCGCGACGTTTTTTAGTACAATAGATTAGGTACCTTTACATTTACACTCTTTCCTGCGGGACTGGAACGCCCCGTTCCAATCGTGTGCGAAAGCATGCCAGTGTAAATGAGAAATAATCGCTCGGTTTTTAGACGTGTTCAAACTCGCATTTTCGTCGCTAGTGATTTTCGTGCAGGTAAGACGTTTGATTACATTTTACTTTCGCGCGGGCAATTGTGCGTAAATTGTGTTCTAGCGTGGGTAAGTATTTTATTGTATATACATATACAAAGTTTCAATTATTTTAATTGTTAGGTAGATAATATGGCAGATACACGATATTGGTCGAAAGAAGTTGTTTCAGAGTTTATTGAAATATATAAATCTTATCCATGCTTATGGAAAATCAAATCCCGAGAATATACAAACAGAAATTTGAAAAATGCTGCTTACGACAAATTAGTCGAGTTTTGTACAAAATTACATCCAGAAGCAAATCGAGATTATGTTGTGAAGAAAATACAAAGTTTTCGTGGTTCTTTTCGGAAGGAATTAAAAAAGATAGAGGAATCCAAGCGAAGTGGAGCTAGTACAGATGAAATTTATACTCTCACATTATGGTATTTCGACTTACTCCAGTTTACTATTGATCAGGAAATACCCACGCAAAGCATTTGTAACATGGAAGATGAAGGAACAGAAAATTCCAACCACTCTACTGAAGAAGAAGTTGAATTTCAAGAGAAAACAGAAGTAAATAATACACAAGTAAGTTTTTTAGGTACTTATTTATTAAAAACAAAAATATACATTAAGCTTTTCCTTTGGCCAACATTTCATCCTGCCAATCAACTTTTCCATCTGAATTGAAATAACTTGTATAATTATCTCGATTAGTTTTCGCAGCTATGGTAGCTACTTTTTTGTTACGACTTTCTAATTTTGTCATATTAACGGCATTTTTTCTTCAATCACCCACCTGTAACTCTTTAGTTATCAGATTTTCTTGATCAAATGATGTTGATGTTGTATAAGAAGTATCACGCTTCCTAAGAAAATTGTGAAGAGAACAAATAGCAAGTACAACGTAACAGATGTTTTCCGGGTTCTTCATATGTATTGGTGTATGCAGAATTCTAAACCTTGCCGCTATCAGGCCAAATGCATTTTCCGAAACATTTCTCGCTCGTGATAGTCTATAGTTAAAAATTCTTTTACTATAAGAAAGATCTCTTTGAGGATACGGTTTTAAAAAGTTTTCATGTAAAGAAAATGCTTCATCGCCCAAAAATACAAAATTGAAATTATTTTCTGTGTCTGTGTTATTTGGCAGATGTAACTGGCCTAAAACCACAAAATTATATTATTCATAATTACATATATACAAGTATAACAACTTACCATGAATTAACTTATGATAAAATTTGGTGCTTTCAATTACTCCTCCATCAGATAATCTTCCATTTTTGCCTACATCGACAAAAATAAATTCGTAGTCAGCATTGACGAGAGCCATTAAAATGATACTATAAAAATTTTTATAGTTATAGTATTGTGCTCCTGAATGAGGAGGAGGTACAATACGAATATGCTTGCCATCCAGAGCTCCTCCACAGTTTATAAATTGCCATTTTTGTTCAAATCCATTTGCTACTTCCAGCCAATCCTGCTGCGTAGATGGAAACTAAAATAATATTTTTTTAGAAATCTGCAAGTGTTTCATCACAAGTGCCTTCAACATCTCATGCACGTCCAACAAGTCCAACTGCCTTCAAGCCTGCCTCAAATAAAAGAAGTAAGACTTCTAAACAAAATAAGACCCAAACAGACTTCATGAATTACTGCAAGAATCAGCTTGAAAGCAAAAATGAAATTGATGAATTTGATGCAGCCGCAATTTCGTGGGCGAAAAAAATTAAAAAGATGAATCCGACTCAGGCTATTTATGCAGATATGCTTATCAATCAAGTTGTAAATAAAGGATTATTAAACCAATTAACCGAGACAACGATAATTATGCAACAATCACCAGTTCCACTTCCACTTTTCTCACCGCCTAGCCCATATAGTGTTGCTTCATCAAATTCTTCATTACATCGTCCAGAAAGAACATCTCAATTACATGCTTTAGATTCAGCAAGAATAAAAGCTTACTATGAGCAAGCTAGTCAGGATTTTAGTAATTAATTTTTTAGTTTATATTCAAGTTCTGTTATCACAAGAAGTTTATTTCAATAAAACAAGTAATCTTAGCTTTAAATATGTTTTCCTTAATACTTCATATATAGCTTTACATGTCGCAGGTATAATTTTACATAAAGATGGTGCAGATATTCCACTTGAAAATTTCAAATCTTCAAGCGAACGACCTGTAGCTAAGTATCTCAAAGTAGTTGTTAGTCTTTCTTCGGCACTTATGCTCTCCCGCAATCTTGTGTCTTGTTTAGAAATCATTGGAGAAACCAAATCCAACAAAATTCTAAATGATTCAGAATCCATTCTCAAATAGTTTCTAAAATCCATGGGATAATTATCACGCAACTCATGAAGCAGAGGCAAATGTCCATATCTGTTGCGATTTTCCAACCATGTTTTCACCCAACACTTTCTTTGTCTCTTATTTGGAATATTTAGATACACAGCCAAGCACAAAGCTGCTCTTATTTTCCGTTTCTTAATTATTTTATCCATTATGAAGATAAAAACCGCCTTGAAAACTGTTGAAAATTTCAAGACTCCACATGCCACGAATATCACTCGCGAAAGATGACAGTTTTTGATTTACATTTGCACTTTTATCCTATACCGTTCCACGACACACACTCAAACCGTGCGATAAGCAGTTGTAATTTTTAAGACAGTTCGTATTAGGTACCTTTACACTTACACTCTTTCGCGTGGGGTTTGAACGGCGTTCCAATCGTGCGGCCAATAATGCGCTTCAAGAACGTAGCGTTCCAAGAGTGTGTTACTAGAAAAATAAAAAATTCAACGTTCCATTCGCGCAGACTTAACCGCGCGTATATAACGTAAAAGGAAAAACATGTCAGTGTAAAGTAAAAAGTGTTGGTTATCGCGCGGATTTGACCGTTCTCCAGGCGTTTTAGAAATTCTGAAAGGATTGATATAAAAAAATGTAGAAAATAAAGCAGCATAAATTAAAAGTGGCTCTTTGTATGGCTGTACAAATAAATTTTATAAATATTAAAAGAAAAAGAAGCATATGGGTGAAAAAATGGATGGAGGATCGTAACAAATATGGTCACATGCCACTATTAAAAGAACTAAGACAAGATTATCCTAGTGATTTTAAAAATTATCTTCGTATGGACTTTGATACATTTAATATATTATTAGAATTGATCTCACCTATTATTTCTAAACAAAACACGAAGATGAGAGAAAGTATTAGTGCGGAGGAAAGACTAGCTGCCACATTACGCTACTTAGCGACAGGTCGCTCCTATGAAGATCTTAAATTTTCTACTGGAATATCACCATCTTCCTTATGCTACATCATACCCAAAACATGCAAAGCCATATATCAGGTTCTTAAAGAAACTTATTTGAAGGTAAGTTTATTAAAAATAAAAACAATTATTTTTTAGCGAACAGCAAGTAGGTATATCTTAAAAATAAATGGTTTCGTAGAAAAAAAGAACAGTGAAAAGAACAACTTTAAAAAAGAAAATATTTGCTGCTAGGTAGGGGTTTTACCCATCTATATTATCTGCAGCAGTATTATAAAAATCCACTATATTTGTTGAAGAGGTCTCGATTGCTTGTTCTGTCACTGGTGGTGATGTAACCTGCCACTGTTGATCAGATTCTTGCTCCGAAGGTGATAAAACCTGCCTCTGTTGATTACAGTCCTGGTCTGATGGTGATGTAAACTGCCATTGCTGACCAGAAGAATTTGATAATACCGTGTATCGACTGCAGGATGAAATTGAAGTATTTCGTGTCTCCTCTGTATCCGACAGGGTTGTAGTACATGTCAACTTTTTTAATAATCCTTGGGTCATAACTTTATTAACCAATGCTTCGGCCAAAATGGCTTGAGTGGAATCCATCCGTTTTAATTTTTCGCTCCATGAAATTCCAACTGCATCATATTCACTAATAACATTGTTTGTCATTTGCAACTGGTTTCTGCAAAATTGCATGAATTCAGCATTTTATTTATTAAAGTTGCTCTTGACTTTTTGCCTTGTGGTCACGTTCGTAGATTTGGGTGTGGAAAGGGGTGGTTTTGATTGTGAAGCATGCGAATTCTAAAAAAAAATTAAAAGTATTATTTTATTCCAGTTTCCAAAAACAAAAGACGATTGGTGCCAAGTAGCATCGGATTTTAAAAATCAATGGCAGTTTATAAATTGTGGGGGAGCCCTTGACGGGAAGCATATACGCATTGTTCCGCCTCCTCATTCGGGAGCTCAATATTACAACTACAAAAACTTTTATAGCATCGTTCTACTAGCGCTTGTAAACGCAAATTATGAATTTATTTACATCGAAGCTGGGAAAAATGGAAGACATTCCGATGGAGGAATTTTGGAGTACACAGAATTTTATGATAAATTGACAAAAGGTATAAAATAAAGGTCATTTTTTTATGCAAGAGGTTTTTTTTATTAAAACGATAATTTTTTCAGGTCAATTACATTTGCCGAATAATGATGAAACGGAGAAACATCTTAATTACGTTTTCTTAGGCGATGAAGCATTTTCACTGCACGAAAATTTTTTGAAACCGTATCCTCAAAGAGATCTATCATTGGAAAATAGAGTTTTTAACTACCGTTTATCCCGTGCACGCAATGTTGTTGAGAATACTTTTGGTTTACTAGCTGCACGTTTTCGAGTTTTACACAGAGCCATACACATTACCGATCCACAAAATATCACCTACGTGGTTTTGGCTATTTGTGCTTTGCACAATTTTCTTATAAGACGCACGACTTCTTATGCACCTCCCAGATCGTTTGATCACGAAGATTTGGCGACTCACGAATTACAAATGGGTGAATGGCGGAATAGCAGTACCGAACTTACCAGTTTACGAACAAGTACGCAAAAAAATGTAACAATAAACGCTAAAAGTAATCGCGAGAAGTACAAACAATATTTTAATTTGGAAGGAAAAGTTCCGTGGCAACTTGACATGATAAAGAAAGGAAAAGCTTAATTTATATTATTATAACTCACCTGTGTTAATAAATTTTTTTTACGCCTGTGTCTGTGTTTTCTTGTAATTCAGTATCCTGAGATTCACTTTCATTATTATGCTCTTGTAGTATTTGGCATTCATTATTCTCTGCATGTTCTTCTGCCCCATTGTCACATCCTGCCTCTAATTCGTCCGTATCCATATTGCTTATACTAGCGGTTGGTATTTCCTGATCACTGGTAAATAACAATAGGTCGTAGTACCATAAAGTGGGTATGTAGACATCATCTGCCCCAGCTCCACTTCGCATTGATTCTTCCACCTTTTTTACTTCCTTGCGAAAAGAACCTCTGAAGCTTTGAATCTTTTTTATAACATAGTCTTTATTTGCCTCAGGAAAAATGGTTTTGCAGACCTCTACCAATTTCTCGTAAGCTTTATTTTTTAGGTTTTTATTTGTATAGTCTTTTGACCTGACCTTCCATAGACACGGATACGATTTATAAACTTCAATAAAATGCCTTATAAACTCTTTCGACCAGTACCTACTGTCTCCCATGGCACACAAAATAAGTATTTATTGAAAATATCTGTAAAAATGAATTAAAATGTAATTTACAATTTTACAATAATAAACTTTACTTACAATGTAATTATTTTATTTGTTATACCGCGTGCCAATCACTCACGCACACTCAAATTATGCACAAAAAACCTTCACGTTCTTCTCCCGCAATCAAGTCTTTACTAAAGTACGAAGTGTTTGCGCACATGCCCGACTCACATCTACATTACCGTTCTTGCGCGCACGATTGGAACGTCACGTTCAAAACCCACGCGAAAGAGTGTAAGTGTAAAGGTACCTATTGCCTGTGTTTTCGAAGTATTAATTTTGATCAACCACCGATCCGCCCACTCCAGTACTTCCTCCACCGCACTCTGCAGCCTATCGTGAACCAGGTTACCAGAACAAAACTGGGCTAGCAATGTAGTGTCGTCAGCATAGAGATAGACTTCACAGTTGCTGGGGGACCAAGGGAGGTCATGTATATAAAGTGAATAAAGGATTGATCTTAAGACCGAACCCTGAGGAACACCGGCTGTGTTATTAACAACACATTGTTAATTTTGATCCGAAACTTCCTTCCTTCTAAAAAAGATTTCAACATTTTTAGTAGCCAAAATGGAAAACCCTTTTGGATGAGCTTTTACAAGAGGCCCATGTGCCACACCTTGCCAAATGCCTTTGATACATCTAAAAGCAAGATACCAGTACTTTTGTTCAGGGTGAACCCTCTGGTTACATGCTCCACCAGTCTAACTGCCTGTAGCTCCGTACTATGCTCAGACCGAAAGCCGAATTGCACGTCAGGAATCACATGGTAATCTGACGAGAAATTCTCAAGGTGACGATAAATCACCTTTTCAGCGAGCTTAGAAGGAGCTTACAGCACACTAATGGGACGGTAATCTTGGGGGAATATCGAACCTGCCTTCTCTGGGACCATGACGGCATCAGCGACCTTCCACGCCTTAGGAAAGTAATGAGTTCTGAGCATTGCATTGATGATTGCCACCAGATAAGTCAAGGCCTTGAGTAAAAGCAACTTCAGTGCTTTGTTGGTGATTTGATCCTCTCCAGGTGCTTTACGCACCTTTATGTCCTTAATGTGGCGTTGGAGCTCTGCTGCTGTGCAAAACGGAATCTCGGAGGATTCCGTTGATGTGCTATGCTGAGATTCATCTGAAGAGTCTTCCTGCGGTAGTCATCCTCAGTTTTCGGCAAAATCCTGATTCCCGCATCAACGGCAACTGCGCGTTCTATCTTAATGCCTAAGCTTATAAAGGTGTAGTTTAGATGTCGCCCCTGGCGGGGTGCTGTGCTGGTCAACTCACCAGCAACGTGAGATTGTTGAGATAATGAACCGTCAGTCAATGCAGTGGCCAAAGATTGAGAAGATGTGGTCGCTGCATCGACCGTCATAGGACAAGTGGCAGAAGAAGTTGATACGTTTAATGAAGCAGAAGGTTTTGAGAGGACTGTCAACTTGAATTTTGATTTTGCTTTTGGAAGAGGTAGGAAGTCATCCGTCTTGTCGGTTTTGTTCGTTTTGTCGATGCGTCTTCTCCTAGACTTGGCGTGGATGAATCCGTCATTCTGTATTTTATCGTCGGTCGATGTCACGACAGTTAAATTTTCAAGGCGTCTTTTTAAATTGACAGCCTTGTCAGATTTAGAATTAAAATTTGCATTATTGATTAACTATGTTACCTGGGTGGTCAGGCAGTCTATTTTACTGTTTTGATCCCTAACTGTCTCAGTCAACTCCTTTATTTGCTGGGTCTGGTTTTCGATGATCAGGGTCAGGCGCTGGATGGTTCTATCCTTTTCGTCTGCTTCAGCTGGTGTCATCAATTCCTTTGATTTAATGGTAATTTCTGTTCTCTCCTTCTGGCTGGGTCCATTCATCATCGGGGACGCTGGGGGATCATTACTTTGACTTCCAAAGTCTATCTCCATGTTTTTAAATCGGATTTTCTATTGAAAAACTTGAAAACTTTCACGAGCAAAAATATGACGTATTGTCAATTATCCCTTATACAGGGCGATATGTCCGCAGGGGTATTACGTATCTTGAAAAGTAACATGATGTCGTTTTTTTTTGACACAATATAGGTTTTTGTGACATTATGTAGGTTTTTCTACAAGATGTCGTCTTAGAACTATTTTTTGTTTACTTGATGTACTCTAGTTTTGTAGCTGTATGTGTTGCCTAAACATCATGACGCTGCATCAATCAATGTTTGGTTCTGATGTAACATCTGCTACAGGGATGGCATTATTGGAAGGCTAAGCTGTAAGTTGTATGCTACAGCTGGAAGGAAACGGCAGAATTTCATATTCAAATTTGCTGAATTTCAAAAATGAGAGAGATAGAAAAACAAATCCCTGCCTGGTCAATTATATTACAACTAACAGACGAGAAGATAGGCTACAGGCAGAAATATTTTTTATTTTTTATTATGAAACGTGAAAATGGGTTATTACATTTCACACTATTTTCATTTCCCGTTATTTAAATTTCGGAGAAACGTATTTTGCCACGCCAAGTAGAAAATACAAATCAGCGCCTAGATCTGAGGCACTGCGAAAATGTTTTGTATCAGACGCGTCATTCCTATCTTTGGCTTGATTACACACAACGCGAGCACCGTGGTGATTTCTTGTAATGCTTCTCAAAGGTTTTGAAAAAACAAAAAAACGGGGAAAATTGTAATTTATGTTAAAGTAATGTAATAGCTACCTTGGCAATAGATATTTTTTCAATATTTTATTGCAACAATATACCAGTTGCTTGTTAAACATGTGGCAAAAATTATAGATGTTATTTATTTTAATATTCTTAGGATATTTTATCCTCTGATAATTTTTGAAAAAGTTTGAAGTGTGAAGATGCAGGTCGAAATATTTTTCAACAAATCCAACTCTGGCATATTTCAAATTATTAATGTAGCCGAAATAAAAGTATGGCATACTACAGTGGACTTGACAAGTAAAAAAAAAAAATATTTATGTAATACATAGAACTGGACTTAGCAAGTAAAAAACAAGCGATAAAAAGGAGTTGTTATCATAGCAACAGAGTTTGTTAAGATTGACTAATTTTTGCCTTTTGGCGTGTAATTTCTGCCCTTAATACTTGAACGGTTGCTTGTGAAGTCCTCTATCATGATACGAATGACTAGATGACTGGCATGCATATCATTTATGGACTTACTGAAGGCAATTCATTACAAGCTAGGCGACTGTATTGTTCCAGTTAGAAAAATCTTTCAAAGTTATCATTTTCGTCTTCGAGAAACGGAAACATTAAAGTGAATTGGAGGACCAGGGAGGCCAAGGACTGTGAGAACGGTAGTCGTACAAGAGAATGTGCTCGAAATGATCCATACACTTCTGCTCTAAGAATTGAAAATGCTTTGGATGAAAGTAATTGGACTGTTTGGAAAAATTCTTAGAGACATATTTCATTCTGTCAATGGCTTTTGGATACACTGGTTGCCATCCTCCAACTACTAACTCTGACGAAGCCAGTTTCTCGCGAAATGTTATAAGGAATTTTCACTGTAACCATGAGTCGGCTGACGGAAATCCACATGAAGATTTGAATTATTACCAGCAAGACTTACCGGCGAAGTATACCGCAACTTTTTGGAACACACGCTACCTTAGTTTCTGGAAGATGCAACAATATATGGAGATCGCTGGGTTGGTCGAGGCGGACCTCACTCTTGACCTGCTCGGTCCCCAGACTTAGACCTCCTGGGTTATTTCCTATGGGGCCCTCTAAAGTCATTAATTCACACTCGGCCAGTGGAAGATGTGAACGATTTAAAAGATCGGATAATTGCTGACTATACTCGTAACTCAATATAAAACGACCCTGGTGTTTCCGAAAGAGTTCGAGAGTAGATGAGGAGAAGAATGGAGGATTGCATTAGAGCTGGAGGTAGCCCTTTTAAACAATTCTTGTAGACTAAGAAATCATACGTGTAATCTTAAGTCATAAATTGTTATTATTGTTGAAAATTTATTTCGTCCTGTATATTCGCAACAAATCTCTTTCCCAAAAAGCATCATAGCATTTTTGCCGCATGTTTGACAAACAAATTTCTATGAAATACCCGAGCACCCCGAACATTTTTTTTTTGATACGGGGTTCTAGAAACAGTTTTAAAATAAGAGTAATTTGTCGATGACCTCAAATATCACCTCACAATGATCTCTAAGAGAATCAAGACTCTATCACTCACATATTTTGAATTTTTGTTCAGAAAAAGGACACCTCCCCAAGCAGTGGAAGCTGGCATTAGTTAATCCTAAAATCTCAAATCCTACGAAACCTAAGCTTCTCTAAGGGATTCGAAACAAATCATCAGAAAGAATATTGTTTCTGCAAATTATACTTGAAGTAAAAGAAAACAGCAAATCTAAATCAAGAAAATCACGCTAACAAAATGAATGTCGAAATGCAGTAACTAGGTGTACACGATACAAATGGCCTATTTATGCATATGCCTTTACTGAGTTCGTTCGAACTAGCGACTGAGCGCTTTCTCATCAGACACCTCATATCTAATTCCATTAAGCCGTTTGGGTTGCATTCCGTGGAACAGATGTTTTTTAGTTATTTTCCGGGATAAAGAGTAGCCTATATTCCAAATTATAATCTACCTGGTGATTGAGCAACATCCACACTTATTCATTAGTAGGGGTTGAAAAACGTGGAATTAAAGAAGAAAAAGGTAATCAAACTTACCTGATCAACATTTTGAACTGGCCCAGGTTCGTATGGTGTTGGGGACTTAAATAGATTTTGGATTATATCAATAATATTGGGTAACAGCTAATAGAAGATAAGATTTTTTCAACTGATATGGATACGTGAATCGATACTTCTTTAATGTTTGTCGTGATAATGAAATGCAGAGTATTACCTAATCATAGACTGAAATTACAAGGGCGTATTCCTGAACCAAATTCAAGGAAAACAGTTCATATAAGCATGTGACCTAAGAAGTCTGGTTTCCAAATATTAGGTGTCAAGGATAAAAAATATGGCTTTTGGCAGAGAAAAAATAATAGCAACCGGTCACGGAAAGTCAAAAATGTCTTCATAGTACCGAAATAACATTCCTTGTCAACGATTTGATCTCATCTTAATAATTTTTCGATATGTAATCAAGTTGTTTTTATTTTTTCCACGCAAACGAAGTTGAATACGAAGAGATACCAAGCTACAAAAAAGCTGTATCAATAGCTGCTCAATCCGAAAGAAATATATGTTTTTCAAAATGTTCAGCCGGAGCTAAGTACCCCACACGAAATTTAGAGAAGTTCAGGAATTGAACGAGAATGGTGGAATAGAATTACTCACGTTCTGCCTAATAAACAACTTCTTATAAGTAAAATAAGAATTTCACATTCTAGAAGACTGTCTGTCAATGGGATCATTGCTTTCAGCTGTAGTGACCAAGTTATACATGTAGTCAATCGCCATCAAAAACTTCGATCTTAATTGGAAGATTTGGTTTCAATATGTGGATGATACTTTAGTAATCTATAACCAGGAAGAACATCGAACATCTAAAAAATCTAAAACAATCGATGCATCACGGGATCATGCTAAGATCTTACAAAAAGAAAAACATGGGCATCCGAGAGAATTTAAGGAAGCGGCTTCCATAATAATTAATGAATATGTTTACAGTAATTCAGGTGTGGTAAATTAAACCAGTATGGCATTCAATTTCAAAAAACATCAAACTACAACTCAACCAACCGCAACGAGCGGCACTTCACAATCAAGCACCGGCCATGTCATCAAATGGTATAAATAGCCAAAAAATCAGCATGTTCGCCATTTCACCTGGTGACGGTTGGACATCATTTCAACTGAAACGTGAATCAGAAAAACTTATAGGCAATGGAAACCAAGAAACATCCCAATCATTCACAAGGTCATCAAATTTGAAACAACAGTAGTCAAAATGCTTGTATCAAAACATACTTCTCATTTCCTTGTGTTTCTAATCAACTTAATCGTGAAGTATTTTAGCATCAATTTATGTTGAATTTTCACATGATATGTATGTTGGAGTGAATAAAAATATACTAAGTGACATATAAATCCGAACACCCAGTTTAAATGGTTTTATTTTAATAAAATTTTGTATAAGTACTTAATGAAGCATAATAATTAAATGATAAAAATTTCAAAATGATTGCACTGCTTTAAAGCCCTTTGACCTTTAATAATGTGTGGGTGCACCCTGATGTGCTACGCATTCTCCAACGCGCCTAGGCATGCCTCTGATCAGGTGGTCAATGTCCTCCTGTGGTATCTCATTCCAGGCAACCACCAACTCCTCTCGAAATTGAGCAATCTCCTACCCATCATATCCCACACGTGCTCAATTGGGGATAAGTCGGGAGATCTTGGTGGCCATGGTAACAATGTGACATCATTATGTTGAAAGAAGTCTATTGTGACTCTTGCAACATGTGGTCGGGCATTATCTTGTTCGAAAGTTGGATCTGCCAGGGTGTCAAGATAGGGTAAAAGATGGGGTTCTAGAACTTCGTGGATATAACGCTGCGCGTACATGTTACCTCTGATGAAGATTAAAAGTGACCTGGAACCATAAGCTATAGCTCCCCAAACCATAACTCCAACAGTGTGATGAACATGTCTTTCAACAAAAAACTGTGGATTCCTCCTTTCACCACGTCGCCTTCTAACCCTGGCACGACCATCGTGCATGCCTAAACAAAATCGAGACTCGTCACTAAAGACAATACTGTTCCATTCCTGATCCCAGAGTGACCATTGTCTGCACCACTCAAGGCGATTACGTCGGTGTTCTCGAGTTAAAGGGAGGACCCAGTGTGGCCGGTATGAAAACAAGCCAAAACTTCTCATTCGTCGGTAAACACTTCGCATGCCAATAGGTCTTCCGTGTTCTGCAAACCATTCATTTGCAATGGACCTGGTAGTGGAGAAACGGTCCCTTAAGGCCAAATCTTAGGCGGCGATCTTCACGGTCTGTTGTTCTACGGCGGCGTCCAATGCCCCTTGCTCTTTGCGTACGGCCTTCTCGAAGCCATGCCTGACAACACCTAACCACAGTGTCTACACTTCTTGGCACTCTAACTGCAATTGCCCGAAAAGAAAGTCCAGCTTCCCGAAGTCCCACTATACGGCCCCTATCAAACTCACTAAGTTGACGAAATGGTACAGGTCTCCGTACTCTAGGCATCGTAACCGATCGTAAAGGATGTCAAGAACCAAAATCCGCCAACGTTGATTCTTTACTGCGGCTGAAATATTCATTTTTAGAGCGTTAGTGAATTAAAAAAAAGCATTATAAAAACCGGAATGTCCAACTGATAAGGATGAAAATTTTTTCACTTGTTATTTACAGTAGGATAAATACATTCACCAACTTTTATTAAAATAAAACCATTTATACTGGGTGTTCGGATTTATATGTCACTTAGTATAATTCAAACGAAAACTTATGTTTCTTAGAATACCCCGCAATCTGACGATCGCCACCGATCGATGGTTTTTGCAAGCTGATTTTTTTAGAGGGAGCATTACGCTCTCTAGGTCGTACCGCTCGACGTTCTCCGCTTTGCGCAGAGATGTCGCTTCGCAGAATCACGGTCATAATGTCAAGTGGTCGGAATACCTTGTATTCACTGAGCAAACTTGCAACTTGCAATAGCTTTTCTATGCATAATAAGCCTGTAAATTGAGTGATGAGACTGGCAACGTAGCGTTCGAACTGGCAACACTGGAGGCACCGAGTTTGAAGGGGAGACAGGGAAACATATGATCCGCCTTCAGTACAAGTTTGGAGTCGCTCGAGTGATTTGGTTGTACCTAGCGATTTTTTTTTGTAAAACCCTTAACAAATAGCCTAGTTTTTCCAGCAGCTGCTGTTGTTGATAAGATGTGTTCGTATCAGATCAAATCCTCGGTGATATAGATTCCGAAAAACCGATATGAATGGCTCTTTGCCAGAACTCGGCCATCCATCGAAACCGGATGAGCGCTAGGACGCTTTTTGTTGGTCAAAGTACAGTACTGTGTTTTGAAAGCATTAAACTGTACAAGGTTGTTGCATCCCCAAGCGCTGACAACCTCCAGGTCTCTCAGATAATAAAATAATATAGTTTAAAAGTTCACTTACTTATAAAATCTATTCAAAATTGTTCTTGTTGACTGCAATGCAAGATGGGCGCGTCTAACTTTCACCAGCACGTGCACGTAAAACAATTGAACTAAATGTTTTGTGATGTGGTATGTGACTATTCGGAAATCGGTGTGCATACAAACGAGAAGCCGCTCGCGAATTTTGCCCTGCTTCTCCGTACGCTAAAACAAGGTCCACTAACTCCTGATTAGTGTACACATGGGCATTGCTCCCCTAATATATTACATAAAATCATAAAATATTTGATTTTCCATTATGATCATGCATCATCATCACTTACAACTTTTTTTTTATTAATAAATAACTCGCAAAATTAATTTTATGTTTAACTTCACAAAAATCGACCGTTCTTCATTCAGATAACCCACGATACAGAATGAACCTTATTTACGCGTTCTTATCAGTATGAAAAAACAAAAAATTCCTGATATTTTGTTTTCTTCAGTTGTTTGGTACAACATTTGCTACACTAAATTATTAATGCATGTTTTAATATCACGACGATGAACGGAAAATACAGATATTTATTTTTCAATTTATCTTTGAAACTCAGTTTTATAATTTAATTTCTGTAGGACATTTATTACTTTGTTTTTTGAGAAATCAACTTCTTTTGTAACAGTGCATATGTGGTAAAAATTTGTCGGGTAAGTTGTGAAACACCCTGTACAAGATAGTGTCGCACCACTGCGGTCAAGTTAGAAACAAAGGTATCAATTTTTTTAAACTCTTGTTTTTATTGTGATCGTAGCGGAGTGACACTTCCATTTTTATATATTTTCTTTGTCTTAGTGTTTTATTATAGATTTGAAAAAGAAAATGCTGCCATCACGAAAAAAAAAATTTTGGAACATTAAGGGTCTTCGCACACGCATCGTCAGCGTAGTCGTTTCGTAAGCGTATCGTTACGACGCAACGCTTACGTGACCTGCAGTGTTCTTTCTACACACGCATCGTCACGTACTCGTATAGTTTTGTAAGATCTCAGTTGAAATCATGGCGTCAACGGGACCAGATGTTTCTGGTGCACCCATTGTTGATCTAACATTTTCTTCAGATGAAGAGGATTCTTTATTGTTTGATTATGTTAGAAGTAGAAAGCGACGTGCTCATTGGATCCATCCATACATCGCAAGTAATAAGAAGAAAATATTGCTTGTTGCTGCACGTGGACTTTCAGAAGCTGATAATAAATTCCGAAGATTTTATCGAATGACGAAGAAGACGTGTCAGCCATATCGAGAGCAATTAAACAAAACTTTAGAATTTTACGCATGCTTCTACGCCTGCCTTACGCCAGACCGCTACGAACATCTCATACACTTCGCTGCAACACCGCTTCGTTTGCGGACTTGTTAGCATACATATGAGCTCGTTTAGCTCTCGTCCTACACGCGTATTTCGATACGCTTACGATACGACATAGTGTGCGAAGGCTCTAAGGGCCTTCGCACACGCATCGTAAAAGTAGTCGTTTCGTAAGCGTATCGTTGCGACGCATTATTCTTGAAAAATGGATGCAAACAAGCCATAAAAAGAGCTCCATTAATAATGGCATTTTATATTGTATTGTAAGAAAGTTAGATTGTTCTGGTTACTCTAAATAGCCAATATTTTTAAAATACTGATTTTCAAGTTTAGTAGTAGGTAAGTATTACTTCTCTCAAGATAGAGATGCATGTAAACAATATACCAGTCTAGCATGAACTATTTAATAGTAATTAATTGTGATTTGATAGAATCGTTCATTCAAATACTTGCTCTTTTGTTTTCATTTATAATACACTACTTAAACAAATTATGGGAGCAGGAAAAAATGCAAATTTAAAATTAAAAACTTACTGATCTTGTGTTTAATGATTAGAGATGCTTAGAATAATCCTCGTGTATATCAGAATATCAGATTACAAGAAATTAAAAATTGATTAAGGGCTTGAAGTCCTTGACTTCTCAGAGCCTATGTTTGCCCAAAGAGAGATTAAGTAATTCATTTAAAATACCCAGTATATTCTAGCATCAAGTGATATCTACATCTTCGTTTCTGGCTATCAAAATACTTTGATATAACTTTAATATAAAAATTGAGCTTCGTCATCAGAAATTCTGGGCCAAAATCTTTTGAACCATACGAAGTATAAAAGTTTTTTAGGTAGAAACCTAAAAATACCGGTGCACCACGACAGCTATAAAGAACTTGAATATGGCTTGTTAATCCGGTTTTTGAACTGACTAAGGTTAGCAGAACTGGTAAAAGCCTCCTCAGGCAGTTTTTTTCACAATCTCGACACCCTAGCGACAATGGAGCGGTCGTATCGGCTAGTTCTGGATCTACGAAGTTGTACATGTTTAGAATAGGAGGCCGAAGGCAGGCGGGTCTATGTGGCAGGCTCATCGCGCGGTGGCATGGAGTAGTGCTCTGAGGAGTAAAGCCCGTTGACATAGTGGAAGAGGAGAGCGATTTCGCAGACCCCCGTCGCCGGTGCAAAATCTCCTGAGCCTGTACGTGGAGGAGTGTCATTGATAAGTCGAACAACCCTTCTCTGAACAAAATCGAGTATGGAAAATGTAGTAGGAGCGCTAGAACCCCAAAAATGTGAGGAGTACTCAAGGCTAGGTCTGATCTGGGCCTTGTACAGAGTGAGAAGGTTGTGCAGAGAATGGTACTACTTAGGCCCATATCGTCAGTCGTCCCTACAATTGTAGGGGGCGTTTATGGCCTCCTTGATTGTCATACTCCTTTCTCTCCTTCAAAAATTTCTAGATTACACTTGTCCCGTGTCAGCGTCAGCGCTCTCCTATTGTGCAGTTATGTTTTCTTTTTAAATTGTAGGAGATTTCAGGCTGATAAAACATGAGATAACTCAAAAGCAAGCACAATTTGATGCAAATATATGTGTGTGACATAACCTCAAAATAGAGCACTGACACGGAGAACTAGAAAACTATGACAATCAAGGAGGCCATAAAGGCGCCCTACAATAATTGTAGGGACGACTGACGATACGGGCCTTAGCTCTAAACAAATAACCTAACTTTTTAACGGCAGCTGTTGCGAATGGAGATGTGTTCGTGTCAAATCAAGTTCAAATGGGCTCTTAACAATGAGATGGTACAGGGTTATATTAATTGTATAAAGAGAATGACAAAATTGCAGCTTGAACTATACTTTTAATCTTAACTTAGCGTCTAAGCTTGTACAACATTTTGTTTTCGTTATTTCTTAAAGCATGAATAACATTGATATTGCTCAGGAAGTTACCGTCTTCATCGGCGTGATGATGGATCGACACTTCCGTACCTGCGAAAAAATAAGACAAAATAATATAGGTCGATTCAAATAAAAATGACAAGAGTGGAAGGTACATCCAAAAATATCATGTTATGTTGATTTAAACATAGGTTTAGTTAAGTGTAGTTGCATTTTTAGACACAATTTCCTACGTTATTGTCAGTACTAATTGAGATATAAAATATATATTCTTCAAAAAAATATTGTTGTGAGATGGGATAGCTCCCCTAATATACGAGTATTACTAAAATCATAAAATAATCGATTTTCACAATTTAGCCTGCTATTGAAGTATCAGAAATTAATGAAAGTAACAGACAGACGATTTCAACTGGTCCATCTTAAAGGGAAGTAAAGTGCAAATGTTGATTGGTTGTTTTTTTCCTCCTTGCCCAATGATGATGCCGTTTATTGGGGTAATCAAGAATGATAACTAAATAGATATTACATATTTCTCTACCGTTTTTAAATATTCCTTAATGTGAGGCTCAGTATTCAACTCGAACTATTGAAATTGATAGGATACAATTTGACATGTAATTCATGGTGTGTGCTTATCATTATTTTATTTACCAAATGAGAGAAAATCTATTTCTCATTGGAATATTGAGGTAAACAATATTGTTTTCACATATCCTCACACCCTGTACATCTTCAAATACGAATACCAGAAATCTTAGTTTGAAATTGCAACTGTTCCTAACGTCAAATCGACTAAATGTGTCTGTCATTTTCATTAATATACGTTTACTTTGGTAAAGCACAAATATTTCTGTCAGACTACCTCCAGATGGCGTCATCATCGCGCACCCAGTGAATACTTACGATTCCAATCATTGATGACTATTGTTTCTATGACAACCGTCAGGTCTTTATTGTCTTGCTTCCCGATAACACTAAAAACAAGAAGTTAATTGATACAAGCAATCAAATTAGGTACTTTATAGAAAACAAATAGACACAAGGTAAGAAATTCTACTGAGAGCATCTATAAATTAAATTTCATAGCCCGCACAGGCCAATGTGACACAATCAATATTTACTGTGTTTATCCTAGTAGTATTTACTTAAACTTCAGTTGTTCCAGGACTGTCAATTTTTTTCATTTCCATAAGTGCATTTTTAAGACATTTTTAGTGGCTTTTCTCAATTTACTCGACATTTTGTACGAACCAAACAAAACTCAAATTCGGATTCAGCGCGTTGAAATACATATCGGTAGGTGGATTCGATCATATCTACACGCCAGTTTTTTATCTACCAGTGATAATGAGGAAGTCGCCTATTTTCTGAAAGACACTGACGGTCTAAGTAAACTGAAGTACAGTACCAAATAATGTTTTTTTTAGTATATTAATAAACGACGAAGTTACGCTACCCAGAACTTCCTTATTTGGAGAATTATGTTGCTGGAGCGTGAGACTAAGTGATGACGTCACATGACACCAGCTATCATCGCTACCACAAAAAGGTGCTCCTGCCGCGCATGCTTCGCCGCCAATTGCAAACGTTGCTCTGATTCGTGCATTTACGGTAAAGATGGATCAGACATTCGACTGTATTGTACCTAGGGATGCAACGATATATCGGAAAACCGATAAATATCGATATATCGACAACTAAAAATATCGATATTTATCCATATCGACGATACGCTGATATCGATATATCGATATCGAAAAATTCAATATATCGTATCAAAATATCGAAAAACACACCAAAATTAAAATACCCACAAAATCGGGTAAAACGCTTGACTGGCAACGTGACAACACTGACTCTCTAGAAAATGAGGTATGACGATATGACAAGTGACAAGTGTATATGTTTTGTGATATGACATGTGACATGTACACGTGTTGTACCTGTTGGTTGCTAATAAATGAATACTCAATTTTAATTTCAAAATATGAAGAGAAGTAGATTATGGTCATATTTCAAAAAAGAAGACGGTACTGCCGTTTGCACTATTTGTAACAAACGAGTTAAAACGTCTGCAAAAAAAATCAATCTAGCATCACATATTAAACACAAACATCCAGAAGAATGTGACGTTGGATATGAAACCAATTTTGGCAACAAGCGTTTCTTCGTCTGGAGCTGGAAACAATTATTGACAATAGCAACAATTAACAATTAGGACGAAAAATAGTTACTTACTAAGTCGGCGAGGTAGTTGCTGAAAATGTTTTTAAACAACAGTGAAGGGAACACATAGTCGACGAATAAAAAACAGGACTGATGAGGTTCGATTAGGACAGAATTATTTTATTATTAAACGGAAAATCATAGCTATGTTTTTTTTATTTTTGAAAAGTTTTCCACTTAGACGTTGATTGATTTTGGAATAAATTTGAAAATTTGAAAACTATCAACTATTGAAAATTCCTTCGAGATTTCATCTTTTTTTCCACTGATAACCTCCACATTAGCCAACACGTGCCGGCCAAATGACATTCTACAATGACGTATGAAGTTTGACATTGAAGTTATTGGAAGGTCATTCGTTGTGTCGTAACTGTGACGTGTGTTGCCTACTATGTAGGTAATTTTGTAATATAGTGCAAGAGGTTGTGCTATTATTGACCGATGAAGTACAAAGTTATTTTCAAAACTTAATAGATGTTGCTTTGGAAGGAGTCTAGGAAATCTGTAGGGAATATTCACACTTGAGGACAAAAGACTTTGAGCAATTTTGATTTTATTAAGATAGTGAAGAATTTTTATTCTGTAGATTAGCGATTATTGGGAGAGGTCGATGTTGGGGGAGATATGTTGCTTTTCCAATTTTTCGCAGTTCAGCAAATATGCATATATATATATATATATATATATATATATATATAGCTTCCGCCTTTAGTTGGGTACTTCGACAAAATTCAGGCAGTGAGGACTCTTTATACTTTATTAGTCTCTAGCTTTCAATGGACTTTGCCATCTTCATCAGGAGCTGCAATAACATTGAGAAGAAAAAATAGCAGCTAGTGTGCAAAATGATTTTATATTACTTACATTACTATGTGAGATTGTTGCTAAATGTTATTAACGGTTAGGTTGAGGGAAACGTTTAGTAGCCTGGTGAAGGCTGGATACATGGTACATTCGTTAAAATTAATATAAAATACACACAGCTGTATGTCAGGAATACATCAAAACGTATTAAAAAATATTTAGAACGAAAGTTAAAATTACATCGTGAACCACCTGATGCTGCACAAAAGGTGTGCCACAGGATCATGAGTAGGATGAAACATATGACAGATGACAGAGGTTGGTGGTGTCAGTGTCGATGGATGGAACGAAAAATTTTTGTAAAATGTGTGCTATGTTGCCAAATCACTTCAGATGGAGTGATTTATCTAGATATGTTAAATAAGAACTTGTCAACAGACCAGAGGCAGTTGAACAAACTATATTGTTGATGAGATGGACAAATGAATTGAGCAGTTATTATTTTATTATGAGAAAAAACAATTATTCAAAATTTGAATGGAATGGAATTTTGGAGAGAAAGGGTGGAATAGACCAAAAAACCAAATTCCATTTATGGTTGTGAAAAGTCAACATTTGGAGAGCTGTAAGTGCTCCATGATTAGTTTGTCGAAAGCTTGAGTATTGTAAATCAGAAGGGTACACTTAACAATTTGTCGATATCCCCAAAGACAAGTCTTCCACTTAGCTAGTTATTTCTACAATAACTATGAACCGCATATATATATATATATATACGTTATTATTGTTACACCGGGAACACTAAATACTTTTGATGCAATTAATAAGCATAACGTGAACAAAAATGTCCTTATACTCACTCCACTTTCAGCATGTGCTCTTCGGTAAATGACAGTTGGGCATATAGTTTTTTATTATCTTGATACTCAAAACTGACTCCGTCATCAGTATAAAGTTTGCCAGTAGCTTTCAAGTTCTGAAATAAATGGTTGGTAGAATACTCTAGCAACAAAAACCATATTTGATAGAATTATACATAGGTGTAAAACTTTTGTTTAATCAAAAATCATTGCTCTAACACGTTAATGTGAGATTATAGCCTTTAACTTATTTTTCTATAGGGGTGTTTCAAATTCAACCCTCACCTCAGTATATATACCCTATTTCACGAGTATCGATCACGGTAGAATGACAGCTGATTATATCTAGTAATATCTCAATTCTCCATATCGTCACAGGACACATAATTCTGATGCATCCGTCAACGTCAGGTAGTCAGAACCGTTTTGGTTTTTTGTGCGCTACAGATTCATTTTGTACTTGCTAACAGCTCTTTTATATAGAAAAGTTCATTTGCTTAGAAAAATCAAAACGCTACAAACAAGTTCTACTAGATTTACACCCGATTTGTTATGGCCAACGTCGCAGACTAACACAAAAATTTCACTTGCTGATCAGCTGTTCACCCAACGTCAAAGCGTGAAATAGGGTTTAACACCAACTTGGGATGCTTAGGTTAGAACTAGAAATAATATAGCCTACCTTATCCAAATTGACATAAACAGTCAATGGAAGTTGATGACCCTCAGCTGTGGACATAATGTTCCGATCTCTTGTGACTATGATACTGCCGCCTCTGTAAAATGCCGGCGACTAAAAAAAATCAACAATTGTACAATTCAAAGCAAAATCGAACGGCATATAGAACAAGATCACAAGGTCTCCAGACCTACGTGATCTTATAAAGGCCAATTGTTGAGCTATAAATTTGCTACGTTGAAAGCATCGGCGTTCACAGAAAAATATAGATAAATGTGGAAACTGTGAGGGGCATTTCTGTAGTATATAACAATATGCATTCCCAAAGTTTTCATTCACATATGGTGTAGCTCAACGACGATGAAAAGACCTAGACCTTTCTATTTACACTAAAACGCGTTGAAAGGATAAATATTAGGGAATTGCAATGTTGCCAGTTACTAGCTGATAGAATTCCTAACCTGGTAGTAAACAAACCTCAAACAAATATTTCATCGTGTAAACCAGCTATTTGGACTCATGAAAATAATAAAATTGTTAACATTCTTGAAAATCTGCATAAGCAATAGTGAAAAGTAGAAAAGTGAACTATTTTCGTATTGAATTTACCGTTAGCGAATTGGAAAGAGATTTCCTTCAGTCACAGAGCTTCAGTCGACATTGGCAACGTCGCATTTTTCTTATGAATGGACATTTTACGATAGTATAAAGTGCGTATTTTATGCTTGAGTTGTGGATTTTCACAAATCATTATTTTTGTGCTATTTGCCATAAGTTTGTTAGTGATATTGAACTGTTACCTGTTGAACAATGGTGCGATCGTGTTATGTGTGCAAGATAAACAGCAGTAATCCAGAATCGGCCAATTTATCATTCCATCGGTAAGTAAGGTTATGTTTTCATATCATAGGCGTGGCAATACAAATTTTACTGAAAAAATTATCATAAAACAGTCTTTTACCATCATTTTAGTAACTTTTTGTAGCTTCCTGACGAGTTTATATGAATATATATCCATCACTAGCAGTATGATACAATTTAAAGATGTTCTGGGTGTAGTTCATCAAGTACAAAAATATCCACATACACAATCTTCATGCAACTTAAGTAAACGTGAGTTTGCCATGATTTGATTATATTTTTGTGCTAACTAGTTTATAATCATTAGACAGATCATTGGTGTAAGACATGTGTTTACAATTTTAGACTCCCATCTGACCCAGCAAAGTGCATTTTATGGATTTCACTGCTTGGCATTGACTGGGAGAAAACGTTGCCGAAAGTGGCACTGATATGCAGCAAACATTTTCATGATAGGGACTTTGAATATGATTCTGCTGGAAGAAGGCTTTTGAAGTATGGTGCTGAACCAGTAGATGTTCGCTCCATACATGATGAGCAGGAGTATGCAAGGTAAATATGTTTGTTACTTTTTTGAGTTTTTTTGACATGCTATTAATAGCATACAGATACATTTGCCCTATATATTCATATTGATTAATATTTACTCAGCATTTCTATTATCTAAAGTTTGAAGAATTAAAAATGTGTCAAGATTATACTTGTACTTTACTCTAGACTCTAGCCCTGTAAATATTTACTTTGTTATTGTATCCATAAGTATCTTAAACAAACATTATTATTCCAGCTCTGATTCAACAGTGACACTTACTCCATCAAAGGAATCAAGCTCAGAAGCCCATAGCAGTCAAGGGAGCCCTGTCAGAAAGCGGTGAGTAGAGTTCTATACGGACTTGAACTATTCTCATATAATAAGCTTATACTACATATTATTATCAAAATAAACAGATTGGCACAGTAAAATAAGTCAGTGCCTGTGTGCTTCAAGTGTGCTTTAATAAATGCAATTCATACATTCAAGTACATTACCAAACAATTATTGTCAAAACTTATCTAAATAGTATCATGTGTATGTCAAAGGATTTTGGTTGTTTACATGTGTTATGTCCAGTATTTTATGTATACCTTTTATTTTAGATTGAGAATGGAAGAGTTAGCTATACCAGGGCCTTCCCATGTGGTGTCAGTATTCTCTTAATCTAAACCATTTCATTTACTCATGTAGAAAATATTTTAGCTCAAGTCATATTCCTTTTCCTGATGAAACTTCTAAGATGGTAGAGCCTCCAGAAATTTTGCACTCATTCACATCATCCAGTACTGCAACTGCTTCTGAACAGGAGTATCAATTGGCAATTAGAGGCAATGTCACCAAACGAAATGTCAGAACACCACGTAAAAGAAGGTATTTGAGGGAGACAAGAACTTGTTTCTTACTAGCTATTTTGTATCAAGATGAAATGATATATAATATTATTTAATGAATAAAGTATATAGTTGACACATTTATCCTTTTCAGGCTAAAACGTTATGTTGGAGATTTATCAAGTGATGACTTTTCCACTCCCAGAAAATCAAAGTCAAATTATCGGTTGATGAAAAGTTCCCTAATGACATTGAGGAAAAAAGTAAAAAGTCTCCAAACAAGTGTTGCTGCTTTGAGGAGAAGAATAAAAACTCTAAGTGGCTTATTGAAACTTTTGAAGCAGAAGAATCACATAACAGATTCAGCTGAAACTGTATTGAAGGTAAGCAGATTGATGAAGACTGTGTGTCCCAGATACCCGAATTCATTTGAATGGAGCTATTGATCAACTTTTTTTTTCAATATAATAATTTTCATTACAACACACACACACAACACTCAACATACCATAACTGGTCAGAAGACCAGTTGTAATCTTGCTCATTGAAAATAAGCATTATCATCTTATCACTTTTGCACATATAGCTCCATGATTTTTTTCTTTTAATTATAGCATTTGATATTCATTTTTTAATCGTATTTTGTTTATTTTGACTAATACTTGTTACAACAAGTATACATATCGTCATCTAACCACAGCAGGTCATGAGACTGGTTATGGTAGAAATAGAATTGAGTATGGGTATGTTCAGTGTTAATATCTTAGTTTCCTGATGTTATTTATCTTGCATAAATGTAATTAATACTAGTTTTAAAATACTCATTCTGTTCAGATTACATGATTTAATTGCATTCTAAATACTTAATATCTCTTTTAGGCATCTCTTTCTGGTATGCCTTTGGAAATCTTTGAAAGAATGTTGAGGGGGCGTACTAGCCAGAAATATAACCCTGCCTTGCGGTCATTTGCCCTCACGCTGAGCTTTTATTCCCCAAGAGCATACAATTTTGTGAGGAAGACATTTAACCTTGCTCTACCCCATCTGTCAACAATAAGCAAATGGTATAAGTCGATTGATGGTTCACCAGGCTTCACTGAGGAATCCATTGTGGCCATGAAATTAAAACAAGGAGAAGCTTCAACCAAAAACTCTACTGTTATGTGTAATTTAGTCCTAGATGAGATGTCTATTCGGAAACAAGTTGAATGGACAGGGAGTAAGTTCACGGGGTATGTTGATATTGGGGCTAACATAGAATCAGACGTTCTACCAGAAGCAAAGGAGGTGTTGGTTTTTATGTTAGTATGCTTGAATGGAGCATGGAAAATTCCGGTGGGTTACTTTCTGTTGGATGGCTTGACTGGTTATGAAAAGGCAGAACTCGTGAAAAAATGCCTAACCTTCATCCACACTTCTGGAGTTACTGTAGCATCATTAACATTCGATGGTGCTCCAGTAAATTTCACAATGGCTTCTTGTCTAGGGACAAATCTGAACGATGTAACAAACTTGAAGACTTATTTTCTCCATCCTATAACGGGTCAAAATGTATACATATTCCTAGACCCAAGCCACATGATAAAATTAGTCAGAAACGCTTTTGGTTCCATCAAATACTTAGGTGATTCTGAAAACAATCAGATAAGTTGGGATTATTTGGTGAAGTTAGTTGATGTGCAAAATATCGAAGGTTTACATTTAGGCACAAAAATAAGAAATCGTCATCTACAGTGGACGAGAGAAAAAATGAGGGTCAAAATAGCTACACAAACTTTAAGTAGAAGTGTTGCTGATGCTTTGACCTATTTATCCAAAGATTTAAAACTAGCGACGTTTGCTAATGTGGAAGGTACCGTAAAATTTGTTCAAACATTTAACGATATTTTTGATATTTTCAACTCTAGAAACAGGTTTTCAAAGTACCTATTTAAGCGCCCACTTTCTCCAGCTACTGCAGATACATTTTTCAAATTCATGGACGAGGCAGTTCAATATATCCATGGATTGCGACTAGGTACTCTCCCAATAATACATTCTCCAAAAAAAACTGGTTTTTTAGGATTTTTGATTTGCATTCAGAGCTTGAAACAGTTTTATAACTTGTGTATTGCAGAAAAGAAAGTTTTAAAATATATTTTGACAAATAAATTATCACAGGATCATTTAGAGCTTTTTTTTGGAGCTATTCGTAGTAAGGGAGGGTACAACAATAATCCCAGTGCAAGGCAGTTTGAAGCTGCATACAAACGATTGCTGGTGCATACAGAGATATCTGGCCCAGACACAGGAAATGTTGATAACCCAGAGCGTTTGACTATCTTATCTTGTGGCAGTGGATATCATATAACCAGGGCGGACGATGGTGAAGATCTTTTAAATAGCCCAGAATTACTTCAGTTTGAAGAAAAAATAAAAAACGATCTTGCCCTTTACCAGTGCACACCTTTTGCATGGAATCTTACAATTTATACAGAAGATGTTGTTTCATACATTGCAGGGTTTGTGGTGAATTGTTTAAAAAAATGTGTTACTTGTATAAATTGTAAGAATTCTTTAGAGGGCGATATTGACATGCCATTGCAAAAAAGAAAAGTTTATGGAGAATTGACAAAAGCCTCAGGACCAGTTATTCAAATTTGCCGTCATGGTGAAAAATACTTTCGTTTCTTCCAAAAGACAACTAATATCTTTAACAAAAATATCAAACATCTCTCGGATATTCTAGTCAATAATACCATACAATCAATATCACCACATATTTTGGGGTATTTTGAACACCACCTTCTTGAAGATGACCCTATTGATGGGCACTGCATATTTCTGATAAAACTGATTTTGAAAAAGTATTTCTCACTCAGAATTCATCACGAAACTGTGAAAAAATCGGACAGTTTAAAAAAAACAGAATTAGAAGTGTATATACGAAGGCAGTATTATTCAGCCATCAGTAAGATTTTTTTCTTTGTTGTATCTCTCGTAATTTTTTGGATTCTATGATATGATTCTAAGGTTGAGAAGTATTTTTAAATTATGTACATTTTTGTAGACCTGTAGGTGGCAGAAGTTTAAGCTTTGTTTTTCCCAAAATGCATAGCTAATTAGTAGATTTTTAATTTTCTGGCGACACTGATCGTGTATGTATAGGTCGACTACATTTCAGCTGTTTCGCATGTAATTGAAATAATTCAAGATTCCGCAATTTCTACCAATACACAGTAAAATGGAAATATCCCGACTGCATGTATTGTTTTTTTTTTCGTATTTCATGTTATAAATGGATACATAAGCTATCTTATAAAATTAATTTGCTATACAAATTTCTCAACACGATTACTACAACACTTTAGGTAACACCCCAAGATTGAATGAATTATTTACAATTATGCTTAATGTGTTGATGTATATATTTTTGATTATATTATATGTAATTAGATTTTATATAAAGTTACCTTTATATATATATATATAACTCGCATATTTTCCTTTAATTATGCTATAACTGAGACCTCGTAGATGAATGTCAGACGTTCATTCCATACTGTGATCCGTACGTCAGTATTTACTGATAGATTTCCTTCCGGATCGATGGAATGATTGAATTTCCACATAACCTTATGCAACAATAAAACATGGCATCAATACGCTAGGCTAGACGTTCAATGAATACGACCACATTCCTTGGAAAATACTAACGGATCAGAGTATGAAATGAACGTCTGACATTCGCTTTATAATACTGGCAAAGTAGTACTAATAAGATTTAGAGTGTTTGTTCTTATACTGTTCTTTACTATTATACAAGGAATGGCCTATGATGATTTTGTACCCATTGTTAAATTGGCGAGTGTGAAGTAGCTGCTTGAAGCAACTCTTGTAATTTATGATTTTGTAAAAATGTCAAAATAAAAAGTGTTCCCATTTCACAGTTTGATTTGTTTTAAAAAATATCTTATTAAAATGGATGGCGATCAAAACTGTTCAATCCAACTCTAATTTTTAAGTAAATATTGGAAACACATTGGTCAAGTATACCGTCTCTAATCTAGAGGCACCTCTGTCAAAATCCATCAAACCGTTCAAGCTGCAGCCTTGGAAATATGAATTTCAAGGTTGATTATTTTATTAATATTCGCCATTTTGTTTCAATGAAATTTTAATATACCCAGTATCACTCATACTGCTAGGACGAATCCGAATACCAAAATCCAACAAGCATTTGAGCCCGTGAAACAGAATTTTTGGATATATACATACAAACCAAAAAACATGTGAAACATATTCCTCCTGAGGCAGTCGGGTTAATAAATGTATAAAGCTCATCAGTTTTCAGAGCCTCGTCTGTCGCTGGCGACACTATCATGATTGGTCTGAGTGCATGTGACGTCCGGTTTGATTCATAGTCCTAGTTTTGACCGTTTCTTGTTGTGTTTATGTACACTTATATTTAATTGTACTTCGACGCTATATTTCGGCTTGCATATTCATAATTAGCATAAACAATGTATTTGAGTGACAAATTATTCCATTCCATTATGCATAATACTTTTACATTCATTGAAGTGCCCAAAAACTCCACAAAAATCGATTTCTAGCTATAGCTCTATTACCCCGATTATGATACGCCCATGGCAGTTGACGACTGTCCGCCATTTTCCTCCAGCTGTATATAGTTTTCTGTTGTTTATCTTGTCAACGTTCAGATAGACGTTTTATGAATGAATGTAAATGTCTAGGTCTTTTCATCGTCGTTGGTGTAGCTAGTAGGATGTCTGCATATCACGCAGCTGACTCCTATTTTTCTTTTCTTCTTCAAACGATATTTGAAAAATCAAACGTCAGATATATTTATTTAAATGAAAAAAAAGTCATCTGTGGTGGTAATGGAGCTGAGGCCAGTTGGGTGGTATACTGACAGCTTACCCATACATTATCTTGGAGATTTTCGAAAATTATATAATGGGAGTGCCCGTCAAAATGTTGGTCTTCATCTACAGATTTCTCTAAAATGCTCTCGCTTCCAAGATAACAAATATGAATGCATTTTTAAATACATATTGTTTTCTTCATATTCACATCCAGAATATTAACCCTTATAAAATGACGTACATCGGCCTTGGGCTATATAAGAATCATTCAAGACAAAAACGTACGTTTCCAAGTTTCTTGTTTGTATTTTACAAGTGAACGATAAGGGAACGTTTCCTCGCCAGATGTGGGTTCAATGAGTGGACCTTTACTTAATCAAAATACCTCTGCTCACCTCACCATTCTCTACATTAATCTTAATATCTTGCCCTCCATCATAAGGCTTAACTTTACTTCCATCGATTCTGTACCATTTTTCATCTTCTCCTGGTAAATGCACGTTCACCTCTTTGACTTCTTTCTCGAATACAGGTCTTGCTAATATACCGCTTCCTAAAAAAATAGAAAACATTTTACTACCCACGCCACTGGCAAGGAAGTATTGTATTCGCAAAACAATATAATGACATGTAACGTACGTCATGAAAACGATAAATTACCTTCCTAATTGAAATACAAACAAAAACCTTATAGCGTTTTCCGATGACACCACAAAGGTCTGAGTAGCAAATCAATTGATCTACTTTTTTCTACGAATATTGATAAGATACATTTAGAAAATTGGTTTTTATCAAATAAACTGACACTTAATGCTTCAAAGACACAGTCCTTGGTACTAAGTTTGTGACACCATAACGTCAATACCATAGACACAGTAAAATTTTTGAGTGTCAGTATTGATACACATATGACTTCGGAGGTATACTTTATCTGAAGTCACTTGAAACACTGTGAAATACCGGGTGCGTTTTATATATCTATATTTAACACGCTCTGTTGCTGCAAAAATCGCCAGATTTCGCAGCAAATATCCCCCGTATAAGAGATCAAAGGCAGTTTCACCGGTCCACGTGGAGTAAAGCACGCCTATGCGTGGACATAGCCAATGAGAAAGCGTGTATTTCAGAGCTCCGAACAAGTGCAGGTGGCTACTGAAAATCGAAACAATTTAGCCAGTGCCGTGTAGCGGTGAATAAACGTGTTTTCTTTAGTCTATCCGTGTTTTTTCATAGATTTTATTAGTTTGTGTGTTTTTGACTTTTGAATACTCAGTTTACTTGTTGATTTAATTGTTGTGTTGATTGTGCTTGTGTGTCCTAAATATGGCTCTTTGGAGACATTGGGAAAATGCTCCAAGCCACGAGGAGATGGTTGATGAACCTGTGCAGGCAGAATTCTTTCATAAAGATTTAGAGGAACAGACCCAAAGAGTAATCCTAAATATGTATGATTGTCTGAAAAACGAAAATCCAGATTCCTCGCAAAATCAAATTTTAAACAGAATTTGTATCCTGACAAAAATCAGTCGGTCTACCATTTATCGGGTTATAAAAAGGGGAGATGTAGTCAACCATTCCTTCCACAGAAAGCGCATAGGGCAAAAATTAAAAAGAATAGACGTGGGTTTTCAGGAAGATATTCGTCGTATAATATACGGATTTTATAAAGAAAATTTGGTGCCCACGTTGGAAATGATACGGGATAAATTAAAAGATTATCCTGAAGATTTTTATAATAGACTCACTGCACTGTATTGTAAAACTGTGTGGTTTTCAATACAAAAAATTGGATAAAAGAATGGTGATTATGGAGTCGTCTCGAATCGTTGAATTGCGCCAAGAATTTTTGCACAAAGTTAAAATCTATAGAGAGCAGAAAAGAAATCTGATTTACCTGGATGAAACGTGGTATGATACCCATGATGTTGTGCAGTACGGCTGGGTTGACGACAGCAACAAGTGCATTTTAAATGCACCATGCAACCGTGGAAAATGAATCATTATTCTCCATGCTGGCAGTGAAAATGGATTTATACCTAATGCCTTGCTGTTATCTGCCAAAAATATCAAAGAATCATGTGCCGAATATCATGAGGACATGACCTCCGACTTATTTGAAAAGTGGATAGAGCAGCAGTTAATACCAAACATTTCCCCAAATTCAGTGATTATTATGGACAATGCGCCATACCATTCCCGACAGAAAAACAAAATTCCGAATACAGGCACAAAAAAACAAGACATTATTGATTTTATGAAGGATAAGGGAATGGAAATACCACAAAAATCAACCAAAGCCATATTATTGGATCTTATTAAAAGACAAAAATTTGAAAAAGAGTATGTTGTTGACAATCTGCTTCAGCAAAATGGCCATGAAGTATTACGTCTACCTCCCTATTACTGCATTTTTAACCCGATTGAGTTGGTCTGGGCTGCTTTAAAAAAAAGTAAGAAAACATAATTAGACCCCTCAATTAAGTGAATCGCTATTGGCCACAATAAGAGATGCAGTATCTCATATTGCTGCCACAGACCTATGGAAGCAGTGTTCTAGGCATATTATTGAAAAAGAAAATGAATATTGTGTTTTGCCTCCTGTAAATCCCGTTGTAATTCCTCTACAAGATGACTCTAGCGACAGCTCCGAAGGCGAGGATGATATATAAATACCAATAATGTAAGTCTTTATATACCTTTTTATATACCTACCTGCTATGTAAATATTTGCCTATGTCAAACGTTGGAATTCTGTAATTTTTCCATTTCTTAACTTTTAGTCAACATAAATTAAACTCCCAATATAAGTATTTTTTATCCCAAATCAAAAAATGAGAAGATAGTAAAATCCATTTATTGTGATATAAAAACATTATTATTATCGTTCTAAATAAATGACCGCACGCCTATGATACGTCATGAAATTACAAAGGACGCGCCGACCAAAGGTTTTTATGCTATTTCAAGTGACTTCAGATAAAGTATACATGTAAACAGTATTCTTAGGGTACTATCCAACGCCATTTATTTAATTAGCAATCTGAAAAGCTGTGTTTCTGGTGATACGTTGCTAACCACATATTAAGGATACTTCCACTCAAGAATGTCATATGCAACTCTTGAACTGGGACACTCTGTGCATATCACTAAAGTATTTACACTATAAAGGCGCTGCATCAGTCATCGCAGAGTTATATGGGAGGGAGGCATTCATCAACGGATCCTTGTTCACCAATCTCTATATACATATATTTCTGTTTATGTTATGTACAAAACAATTTGGATCTATACAGAACGCATAGTGATGTACACAGTTACAACGCACGTAATATGCATAAGTTAGATATTCTTAAACATCGTCTACAAAGAAGTAGAAGCGGTTCTAACTACTATGGAATCCACTTCCTGCGGCACTCAGAATCTTATAATGGTGTTGTAGTGTGCTTGTTTACTTTTAATCTGTTTGTTAATTTGTTCGGATGTGCTTGCTCTATAGTTTTGTATTAGTTTGAAAAGTTTAAATTCATAGTATCATGTTACAGTTTTTCTGTTAGTGTTGTTTTATTTACAGTTTTCTGTTAGTGTCGTTCTTTCCAACAAATGTTATTGTTTTGTGAATTTACACTTTTGTATTTTAAATTTTACTTTGACCTGTGTAAGCACGCAAGTGTATTAAGCATCAATAAAAAAAATGAAATGAAATCTATGGATTAATTGTATGGGCCTGTGGCTAATGGTTAGTTGGCATGTTTTGACGAGGTTGCCAGTTGATCGGTATTGCCTGAAGGACAGAGAGAACATCTGGATCACAACGTTGTGAAACGGATGAGATCTTTCGACCAATTTGACTTATTCAATTCAACTTTTTTCATGCCATTTTTTAAATCACGGTAGACATTGTGGTTTTACAGATAAATTTAGCTTTTTATCTTTGAAATGGCAACGTGTAGGATATTTTCGGGACCTCAAAAACTACTTTCCAGCCCACGGAGTTTAATTTTTGCCAGTTGCGTTCATTGTTAACCAGATTATATCGATATTATGATTTTTAACAATTCATTTGGCCGAAGCCGGCACCCGAGCTAGCAATATTTCTTCTTGATACGTATGATTCTTGAACTATCGAAGCTTTTGGACACTACAATCTGACATCTATCGCATAACAGCTGATTGATGTCGCTGATGGATACTATGAGGACAAAATCTGTGACAATCAGTTAAAACGACATAGGTCAAATTTTTTTCAACATTTTTGCTTTTTCGTTATTCAGTGAAATTGTGTAAGTGGATAATTGAAAAAAGCCATTAAAATCACAATCAAAACCGAGGCTATGATCAAATTCGTCTAGTTTCGTTGGTAAAAAAGCCTCTTGTTGATTTTGTATAAGTCGACAAAAATGACTTATGCCCCTTTAAGTACTCGTACTTGCCATAGAAACAGCAGGAATAACAACTGTAAGTCCATTTTCGCATTTTTCTTCAAATAAACTGATTTTCAACAATTTTTACATAAACTATTCCCTATCCTACATAGAATCATTGAAAGTAAAACAAAAAATAGAAAATTCGCATCTTTGCTGTATATGATATTGTTGAGACATCATATATAAAAATAACTGAGAACTAGGTGAGTTTTTCTGAAGAAGTGCCTACCTAGCATGATATGATCGTTGTGTTCGACATCTCCAGGAAACTCATAAAACAGTGGTCTGATTACGGGTGCTCCAGTTTGAGTATGTTCATAGAACAGTTGATACCACGTGGGAATATGCCTGTATCTCATTTTCATTGCTTTTCGGATCAAATCTTGTGTATCTGCATTATACCTGTAAGGTTCTCTAGGCTCTGCATCCAAGCTAGCATGACCTCTGAAGAACGGCAACCATATGCCAGCCTGAAGTAGAGTTAACAAGAAGTAAGAAATTGTAACAGTTATTATGGCGCAGCTTTTCCAGGTACCTTAACTCATTGTGGAGACGGCGCAATAGGGTATTCACTTTGTTATGCTTGTAATTGTTAGAGACGTCATCAGACAGTATCACGCCGTATTTAAATGGAAAAGGTAGTATGGAAGTAAGCCCGGAGAGGTGGTAATTTGGGAGATTTCCTATCCCGCCGCACAGTGGTCTATTTATTCGAAAACCAGGCAAAAATTGAAAAAACAAAGTATCGGAAATGAATGGAAATTATTTTATAATTTAAAATTGATACTCTAAATAATAAGTTGGACATTGAATCAGAACTTTGCTTCCACTACCTTCACCATGACAGACTAATAAACTTGAACTTTTCGTGTATTATCAGTTTTTACCGGCAAAATTGAAGAGTTTCTGTATTATATGTTGTGATGAGTATTGAAAGTATTTGAACATGTGGATATAAACTTCAATAAGGATATTATGAATTTTTTTTGATATAATAGAAAAGTGTCATTGTTGTTGTGTTCTTGTACATCTTGAGTTTAACTGATTACTATATTTAGCTTCACTTTTTATGCTGGTACTATTCAAAGCATTGGAATAAATTATGTTTGTGGTCATTGACAAAATCTAGTGCCAGTTTCTGCCAACTTTTGCAAACTATTGAGAAATATAACATGCCTATACCGCCATATTTTTGCAGGTGGGCAGATACGCTTGTTTGACTTTTTTAAATTTATACTTTGAGAGACCTTAAAATACTCTTTAAATGCCTAACGAATCTCTAATTTTCATTCAACGACCGTAAGAACTTATGCAACACGCGTGTGGACACGAATGCTAGCCTTATTTCGAATGAGACCTTGATACTTTTTACCTGGGTTAAGTTGAAAAACAGCTATACTGACATTTCGTCTTTTTACCTGTGATACACTGTCATGTGTAAATAAAGTCCAGTTATCATTATTATCAGTATTGTTATTATTATTATTATTATTATTATTATTATTATTATTATTATTATTATACTAAGTGACATATAAATCCGAACACCCAGTTTAAATGGTTTTATTTTAATAAAATTTTGTATAAGTATGTACTTAATGAAGCATAATAAGTAAATGATAAAAATTTTAAAATGATTGCACTGCTTTAAAGCCCTTTGACCTTTAATAATGTGTGGATGCACCCTGATGTTGCTACGCATTCTCCAACGTGCCTAGGCATGCTTCTGATCAGGTGGTCAATGTCCTCCTGTGGTATCTCATTCCAGGCAACCACAAACTCCTCTCGAAGTGCTTCTAGAGTCTGAGGAGGACGTTGCAAATTGAGCAATCTCCTACCCATCAATCGCGAGCTTCTGGACTACCTCGAACGTCACAGCTTAATTAGCGACAGGCAGTACGGTTTCCGGCACCAACGATCCACAGGGGACCTCCTAGCCTACGTCACGCAACTGTGGAGTAAACTCATCCAGTCTCATGGTGAGGCTCATGTCGTTGCTCTTGACATCACGAAAGCGTTCGATCAGCTGTGGCACGCTGCCCTCTTAAGCAAACTTCCATCCTACGGCCTCCCAGAAAAGCTTTGCAGATGGGTGGCTGACTTTATCTCTGGCCGCAAGATATCCGTCGTAATTGACGGATTCTCCTCTTCATCCCACAACGTCAACGCGGGTGTTCCCCAGGGATCGGTCTTGGCTCCAACACTGTTTCTCTTACATATCAACGACCTCCTTTCCTGCACGATCAACCCAATCCACAGCTTCGCTGATGACAGCACTCTACATGCAGGAATTCAGAGTGACAAGCCGATCTCTGCCGCTGAGCTGGGAAAAAGAAGACTAGCGACGACTTCTTCTCTGACAAGAGACCTGGAGGCTATCACTGCTTGGGGACGCAACAATCTTGTACAGTTCAATGCTTCCAAAACACAGTACTGTACTTTGACGAACAAAAAGCGTCCTAGCGCTCATACAGTTTCGATGGACGGTCGAGTTCTACCAAAGAGCCATTCATTTCGGCTGGTCGGAGTCCATATCACCGAGGACCTGATCTGGCACGAACACATCTCTTCAATAGCTGCAGCTGCTGGGAAAAAGCTAGGCTATTTGTTTAGGGCTAAGAAGTACTTTTCTCCGCATGACCTTCTCACTCTATACAAGGCCCAGATAAGGCCTAGCCTCGAGTATTGCTCCCACATTTGGGGTGCTGCCGCCCCGACTACATTGTCCATGCTCGATGCTGTCCAGAGGAGGGCGGTCCGACTGATCGACGACTCTTCTCTAACAGACAGTCTCGGGACTCTTTCGCACCGGCGGGCCGTCGGCAATCTAGCTCTTTTCTATCGCTACACCAACGGCCTTTGCTCCTCAGAGCTCTCTTCCATGATGCCGCCGCGTGATGTGCCTGCCAGACAGACCCGCCTGACTTCGGCGTCCCATCCTAACCGTGTCAAACTTCGTACATCCAGAACTGGCCGATACGACCGCTCCTTTGTCCCGAGGGTGTCTAGATTGTGGAACAATCTACGGGAGGAAGCTTTTCCCAGTTCTACTAACCTTAGGCAGTTCAAAAATCGTATTAACAAAATTTCTTTGGGATCATCATAGCAGCCGCGGTGTTCCGGCATTTAGGCTTCTGCCTGCGCGGCTGTTTCGATAAAAAAAAAAAAAATCATATCCCACACGTGCTCAATTGGGGATAAGTCGGGAGATCTTGGTGGCCATGGTAACAATGTGACATCATTATGTTGAAAGAAGTCTATTGTGACTCTTGCAACATGTGGTCGGGCATTATCTTGTTGGAAAGTTGGATCTGCCAGGGTGTCAAGATAGGGTAAAAGATGGGGTTCTAGAACTTCGTGGATATAACGCTGCGCGTTCATGTTACCTCTGATGAAGATTAAAGGTGACCTGGAACCATAACTCCAACAGTGTGATGAACATGTCTTTCAACAAAAAACTGTGGATTCCTCCTTTCACCACGTCGCCTTCTAACCCTGGCACGACCATCGTGCATGCCTAAACAAAATCGAGACTCGTCACTAAAGACAATACTGTTCCATTCCTGATCCCAGAGTGACCATTGTCTGCACCACTCAAGGCGATTATGTCGGTGTTCTCGAGTTAAAGGGAGGACCCAGTGTGGCCGGTAAGAAAACAAGCCAAAACTTCTCATTCGTCGGAAAACACTTCGCATGCCAATAGGTCTTCCGTGTTCTGCAAACCATTCATTTGCAATGGACCTGGTAGTGGAGAAACGGTCCCTTAAGGCCAATAATCTTAGGCGGCGATCTTCACGGTCTGTTGTTCTACGGCGGCGTCCAGTGCCCCTTGCTCTTTGCGTGCGGCCTTCTCGAAGCCATGCCTGACAACACCTAATCACAGTGTCTACACTTCTTTGCACTCTAACTGCAATTGCCCGAAAAGAAAGTCCAGCTTCCCGAAGTCCCACTATACGGCCCTTATCAAACTCACTAAGTTGACGAAATCGTACAGGTCTCCGTACTCTAGGCATCGGAACCGATCGTAACGGATGTCAAGAACCAAAATCCGCCAACGTTGATTCTTTACTGCAGCTGAAATATTCATTTTTAGAGCGTTAGTGAATTAAAAAAAAGCAGTATAAAAACCGGAATGTCCAACTGATAAGGCTGAAAATTTTTTCACTTGTTATTTACAGTAAGATAAATACATTCACCAACTTTTATTAAAATAAAACCATTTAAACTGGGTGTTCGGATTTATATGTCACTTAGTATATTATTAAGTGACCGCCACATTCAGATGTCTCCATATTGACTAATTGGCCTGTGATTAATTAGAAAAACCTAAATGACTTCAGATTGTGCTCAACTGTTTGGCTTCTCTTAAAAATGTCCTTGATATGACCTTTAAATGTTCTCATAGAGACAAACTGATCCCAAAATTCAGCGATCCAGAAAATCCTGTTGCTTTGGAAATCGCATAAGTGCTGCAGAACCACTGTACGCCTGGAGTAGATCCGAGATAATCCAAGACATCTGAGATAATCCAAGGGGATCCCAGTCAATCCAAGAAAATGCAAGGCAATCGGTATACGTTTCTTAATAAGTGTCTAAAATTTCACAAAGCGAATGATTTAGTATTTTTTAGTCATACAGTTCACATGAACTTGGATGCGTGAGAGGCTTTCAAAGTTACAGGGTGTTGAAGTTATAAAAAAAATCTCGTAGGTGGCTTGAGGTATCGAGTTAAAATTTTGAACTTGTCCCGGTTCTTTGGACTTTTTTAGGACTACGCATAAACTTCCTAACAAGAATATGAATTCGACTTAATATTTAAATGTCCAATTCTGGTTCGCGTGTCATCACCTATTTTCAATGGGTTTGCTTACCAGCTTTTAAAGACAGATTTAGAATACTATTTCTTGAGTAAATAATGATAAGCAATTGAAATAACTTCTCAGAAGACTTAGTACAAACACTGAATTTGACCTTGACGTCCATAAATTCCGGGTTCCCCTAGTTTCAAAATTCCCTGTTATCTATAAGAAAAGCGATTTCTCATTCCCATCTACCTGAATATGCATTTATTGTTATTTCCATTCACCTCTTCCAATTTCATCGTGTTACGCAATCTTATAATGACCAAGTACACATAATAATCATTTTGACTTACCTGATATGCCCTGTAGACAAATTCTTCCGTGGGTGTGGGGTCCTTGAAAAATCCAGGAATGTCTGAACCACAGAAAACGTGTCCAACCAAGTTAGATAACATACATTCGGAATAGCTGTTTCTTAGATGGTCCCAATCTGGAGTATTGTCACCGGTCCACATCGCAGCATATCTCTGAGAGCCAGCAAAGTGGGATCTGGTCAAAATGAAGGGACGTTTAGCATTTTTGTCCCTTTTCATCAGTCCTTCGTGAGTAGACATCGTCTATATGTAAAAATATTCATAACAGTTAATCTTTCATGTTCTCCGAAAGCATTCAAAGCAAGTTCCCAGAAAGGGAATAGAACATCTACAGAAATACATACTCGTGCACTACGTAATGTTAATTACCTAAGGAATCCATACTCTCGACTGAATATGACTGAAAATAATAGGCCTAACGTTAAGTTATACAATTTATTCGTCAATGCAAATAAAGAACATAATTTTGAAAATATTATCGCTACTTCTTAAAACTTGCTAAAAAACATTGCTCAATCACCGGTTCTATTCACTTGGTGAGTACGTGGATGCTATGACGACACTTGGATAATTAATACATTAGTAGTTCGTAAGACTTCACATGTACATTGTATATACATCTTAAATCATTAGATTTAGAAATAACTTTTTAAAAAAATTTTATTTGAGGACTGAAGCTTCAGTCCATATAAAATACAAAGGTTTACAAATGTGACATTTACGGAGTCTAACCGGGTATTGAACATAAAGTTTACATAAGTGACTGTTACGGTGCCTAGCCGGGTAATGAACGACATGAAATGGGCGCAAGGCCTATTTATACTATTGGTGTGCTTACAAAGCACTTCTAAAAAATAAAGCGTAAACAACGTGTTAGCGAGAAGTCGTTATCTGTTGCTGAGCTAGCGTCTGGTGCAACATTGTATGGAATAGTAAGTTCATTGTTTTGAGTGCATATAACAACTTCCCCCTATTACAAAAAGTTGTTGCCATGCGACAACTTTTGATAAAATTAGAAAAGTGTAAAAGATGTAAAAATTCAAAAATGTAAAAATGTAGAAATGTAAATTGTAAACATTGTAAAATATAAAAATATAAAAGTAGGAGTAATAAAATTGCAAAATAACATCAGAAAATATAGATTCTGAAAAATAAAATTGTTAGCATAAATGCGGTACATTGGCGATGCTAAATAACATCTAAAAGCAAAGCTGGAACAAACAAATAATAAGATACAATCGTACAGTCGTACGGGCAAAATCACATGGTATATAACACGAAAATTGGAAATGTCTTTTTGAACAGTGAAAACACTTCACGGAACACTCACTGCAGTTCGATGTCTTCTTCATGTGGCTGGATAGTTGGTCTACGTCGAGGAAAAAGTCTGGGAATGTACCGGACTTTTGGTGCTCCTGGAGATGGACCATCGGCTGGATAATTTGATGCGCAGATGCTGAGTGGTCTACGTTTTCTGCACTTGCAGAACAGGTACAAAGCTACGATGATAACTAACAGGGTGATGATGAAATACGTGAACCATGAGAGATGTCTTGAAACAAACGGCTCGTTCATAATTTTGTCCTGTTGTTCAGAATATTGGTTTAATTTGTGATTGGCAATTTCGAGTTCTTCAGTATCGATCTTGCTTGGCTTGATCGGTTTTAATTTTGGTAAGTTTTGTTTCTCTGGGAGATGTTCACAGCATTTGTAGGGTACTTCTACAGGGTGACTTTTGTATGTGATATTCTTGTAGGTGCTAACAGAATATCTAGAATGTAATCTCGTGGTGCCTACAAAGCCACTGCATTCGGGTTGCATTTTTAAAAGTGAATTAACTTTTATCACTTTGGTGGTAGTCTCTCGTTGTCCACACTTCATCGTAATTGGCAGAGGGCTAGATATGGTGATTAGCCAAAAATTGGTTGCAAGTTCTTGGATTTGGTAATCTTGCAATGCCACAATTGCTATTTGGCAGGCTGTCGGCAGATCGACCGGATTTCGCAACAACTGTGCTTCGCAGACTGCATTACTGTCTATTCGATACGGCAAGAGGTTGAAACAGATTTTCACCTGAGACTGAAGAACTTTACAACTACCTAAGTTTTGAAAGGAAACGTACAAAAGAGAATCGCTATCTTTAGCAATGTACCTCTGTATAGTGGAGACTACATGAAACAAACTAGTACGTTTATCGAGAATGGGTAGAGGAATCACTCTGTATAAAGTATACATTTCGGGCTCTAATAACGGGATGCGTAGAACGAATACTACTCTTGTTTTAGTTTGATATGCTTCGAGTTCCATAAGATTAAGGTACTCTGACACTGTTGCTAAATTAACCGGAAGGGGTAAATTATTTCTCGACAAAGTGTGAGGAATTTCTTGAAGAGAATTTACTAAGTCTTGAGGAGTGATAATAGAAGGATGTATTATTTTTAAACGTGCAAAAGTAATTGAATTTAGAATATCATTAATTGTCTCTTCCAGAAACATGTAGCTTTCCATTAATTGTTCGCAAACTTCTAAAAATTGGAATTTAGCTTCATAAAATGCAAGATCGTCTGAAATTTCATAAATTTTGTTTTCAATGACTTTAATATCTTCATTAAACGTAGTTTCATCAATCATAAGTTTTTGAATAGTGTTATTAAAATTCTTGATAACCGACATGGTAACAGAAATTTGGTTCTTCATGAGGTTTTCGAGCTCATGTTCATCTTTAGAAATTTTGTTAATACAATCGTTATAGTATTCACCGTCCGATGAATCGAGGTTGCCGGTTATTGCTTTCCATACAGTACCTATAGCGTTAATCCGACCGCGTTTCATCCGCGATGCGCTTACAGTGTCATCGAAGATTGCGTAATATTTAGATTCCAAGGAACGAGAAATTTGATAAAGGAGACTTGTATGAGTTTTAATTTCACCACTAAACATTTTCATACGATTGGTGGGTTTGTCTACGAGATATGATAAGTGTTCCAGAATATTGTTGTTATCGTCAAGTGCTTTCTTAATGAGTTCTAAGTCTTTATATACAAGGAGTGTCCAAATGTCGTTGGAAATCTTAAGAGGGGCGTCTTCATGAAAATAGATACCTAAGGTGTTGTTAAGCGGTTTGATGTCTATCTGGGCTGTGACAGCCGCAAGAAACAGCAGACTGCACCTGAAAGAGAAGCTAAGTCTCAAAACATGGTTTCAGTCTGTCAAAATTAACTTTACTTATTCTATTTGTTTCCGGGTTCTTAAGGAGCGCAGAATTTTCAAAAACTTGAGTAATTTCGAATGGACCATCAAATTTGTTCTGAAGCTTGTTTGAAATTTGAGACTGTTTCACAAAGACTTTATCTCCAACTTTATATGATTGTAAATTGGGTGACACTCTACTATCAAAGCGAATTTTTGCTTTTTGCTTCTGTTCATCAGTTCTCACGCGGGCAATTTTGTAGTAATATTCGAGTTTATTCCGAATGTCTCGAACATACTTGGACATCAATTCTTTTTCTAAATATACGTGTTCGGGCGGACGACCAGAGGTGTGGCCAAACACGAGCTCGTATGGTGTAAAGCCAGTAGTTTTATTTCTAGTGCTATTGTAGCACTGAACAGCATAGGGAAGAATATTGAAGGGATGTTCGTCGGGATGTTCGGATACATGGGATATGATCATTTCCAATAAGGTGGCGTGAAATCGCTCAATCGAGCCATTGGACTGGGGATGACTGACACTAGAAAAGGTTAATTTAATGTCATAAAGACTACAAAGGTCTTTCATGAGGGCGTTGTCAAATTCTTTTCCGTAATCGCAGTGTATTCGGAGAGGTGTACCATAATGTTGGAAATATAAAAGTAGAGTATTCACTACAGATTTTGCAGATTTGTCGCTAATTGGATAGGCTTGAGAAAATTTTGTTAGCTCGTCTCGGATTGTGAGAGCGTAGCATTTAGGTGGGACTTCCAAAATGTCAATGTTGATTCTTTCGAACGGGGCTTTAGGGGTTTCGGTTACTACAAAAGGGGCACTGAGGTTTTTACGACAAATTTTGGTCTTTTGACAAATTTCACACTTTTTGATGAAATGCTCAACGTCTTTAGTTAAGCCGGGCCAATTATATCGTTCACGAATTCGCCTAATTGTTTCATTAATTCCTCGATGAATGTTTTTCTTACCACAATGGTATTGATCTAAAATGACAGGGATTTCATCGGGACTAGGAGTTTTGGTGACGTTTTGGCAAACGACAAGTTTGATATTATCATCCGAAAAAATAAAAGAGAAAATTTCTAAAATGGGTAAGTCCAAATTATTTTCAACGTAGATTTGTTGGGATAGGTCGAATACACCTTTGTTGGTTAGAATTACAGAGAAAAGATGCTGTATGCAAGTTACGGGATCGTATGGCACAGGAATAATATAGTATTTTCTATCTTTAGTTGTTTTGCTAGACGCGATGTTAATTTTATCTGCAGAAAAATCAAGATTTTCCTCGAATATGTCTTCGATAATTTTTTCGTGAAGATCAGATAGAGTGTTTTGTCTGAAAAACGTGACGATATGTTTATGACTTTTGTCTAGGAGTTGGGAATTTGAAAATTGGATTTTGGAATAATCGATCAGGGATGTGGTTTTGTAAAGGCGGGCAAAGATATCAAATTCACTTTCGGAAAATTGGGTAGAAGGTTCTCCTTCTTTGTCACTATGGGTAAGGGCGTTAACAGTTTTGGGTAATTTGATACGTGATAGGGCATCGGCATTTTTATTAGCCTTGCCTGGCTTGTACACTATTTCGTAGTCGTACTCCTCTAGTTTGAGGCGCCATCTTGCTAATCTACTTCCGGTGTCTCGGCAAGAGAAAAGCCACGTAAGGGGTCTATGGTCTGTTACGAGCTTAAACTTTCGACCATACAAATAAGGTCTAAAATGTTTTACACTCCAGACAATAGCTAGAAGTTCTCTTTCAATGGTGGAATATCTCGTTTCTGCTTTACAAAGTGTACGAGATGCATAGGCTATCGGGAGATCTTTACCTATGGGACCTTGGGAAAGAACGCCAGATATCGCAAAAGCGCTTGCGTCTGTTGTAAGCACAAAAGGCTCTTCAAAGTTGGGGTAGATCAGTATAGGAGATGTTGTTAAAGCATTTTTTAAAGTATCAAATGACTTAACACACTCGCTATCAAAGTCAAATACTGCGTCTTTCTGTAATAGTCTGGTAAGTTTGGTATAAAGCGTCGGTAGTAACCTGCAAGACCTAAGAAAGATTTTATTTCTTTAGGATTCTTGGGTTGAGGGAAATTTTTTATGCAATCCACTTTATCTGGATTGGGCTTAACGCCATCAGGGGTTATTACATGACCAAGATAGGCTACTTCCTTTCTGAGGAATTCGCACTTATCAGGCTGGATTTTGAAATTCGACTTCCGAAGACGCGTAAAAATTTCGGTAAGCCTACTGATGTGTTCTTGGATGGAGGGGGAATAGACAATTATGTCATCCATGTATACAAGACATCTTTCGTTTTGTATACCCATCAAGATGTTGTCCATGACACGTTGAAACGTGGCAGGAGCGTTCTTGAGTCCAAAAGGCATCCTCAAGAATTGGTAATGTCCGTTTTCAACTGAAAATGCAGTTTTAGGAACATCAACTGGATTTATCTCGATTTGATGAAATCCAGATGCCAAGTCCAGTGTACTAAAGTACTGGCATTTCCCTAATTGATCAAGTAGATCGGAAATGTTTGGCAGGGGATATTTATGATCGATGGTGATTTCGTTAAGCTTACGATAGTCAATCACCATACGCCATTTCTGTTTACCAGAGGCGTCCATTTTCTTTGGTACAACCCACACCGCAGAATTCCATGGCGATGTGCTAGGTTCGATAATACCTTGTTTTAGTAATTTCGAAATTTGATCTTTGACTTCTTGCTTGTGGACATAAGGGTATCGGTAGGATTTGGTAAAAATTGGTTTACTGGTAGTGGTATCAATGGAATGCTTAATTTCGTTTGTAAATGACAAGCTATCACCATCTAAATAGAATATGTCCGAAAAATCTAAGCAAAGATTCGTAATTAAATCTTTTTCCTCTTCGTTGAGATGATCGAGACGTAATTGATCTCTAATAACATCTCTACGGTTATACTGACTTTGATTTTGTAAAGAAGTGTTGAAATTATTGATAGAAGTTTCGTTAAAGGGCTCGAAAGTTAATTGGGGTAAACTTACATTTTTTTGAATGGCATTACAGTTTAATACTGTAGTAAGGAATTCGCCTTTAGAATCAATTTTAACTATGGAACTGGGTAGACGGACTTTTTCTACCTCACACGCCAGAAGAATGGCTTCAGTATTTCTAAGCTCGGATTTGAGCTTGACAACTTGTTCAACTCTGGGAGGAATGGAAATAACATTTTGAACTTGAGAATTTTCTTTAAATTGCGAAGCTTCGGACTTTTCTTTAAATTGAGAAGCTTTGGAATCATTTTCGTCACCTACTTTGAAAAGAGGGACTGTTTTGAAATTTGTAATCAATTGACGATTTTTCAAATCAATAATACAATCATAATGTTCAAGAAAATCTGACCCAAGAAGGCCATCGAATGAAATATCTAGATCATGGACATAAATTTTGTGATAATCATTGGGAGCAAATGGGACTAAGACTGCTTCAGTAATACTAATTTTTTCGTCAGTAATACCTCGGATAGAGATATTTTCTGCGACACGATTAGTATAATTTTGACAAGTGTTACGTTTGAAAATGGAGCAACCTGCACCACTGTCAATGAGAATTTGGAATTTTCCAGTAGCATCTTTAATGTAATATAAGTTATCTGGGCTAACGGGGTGAATTGTCGACGGGACTATAAACGGAGGGTTTATATGAACATCTGATCGCATGTGTTGCTGACGCTCGCACACGGTTTCGCGTTCGCGTCCTCGACACTGAGATTCGCTAAGTTCACCAACAAATGTATCGGCGGTTTGATTATATTCGTAACAATAATCGTTACTGGGTTCTCTAAAATCATCGTATGGGGAAGGTGTGTAGGCGGAGTATTGGGTATCGTCATATTTATTAGCGTAGTCCGTGTTGTATAGGTCTGGTTCACCGTAGTCGGAATAATCGTAAGAATCAGGGGCGACATAATTAATTCGATTGGAAGGATTTTGTCTAAAACTTCTTTGAAAATTAGGGTTTTGGAAATTTGGATTGCTCTGAATTACAGAGGGTCTTGGCGCACTCGCGTTACGCGCATTTGGTCGTATTACAGATGGTCTGGGAGGATATTGATTAGAATTTTGATGGTAGTTAGATGTAGATGGTCTAACTTGCATAGGTTGATTCGGCCTAGGGTAATTTTGAGGTTGGGGCTGGTTAAACTGTCTTGGGGCAAAGCTTGTAGGCTGTTGTCTCCGTTGGCATTCATTTGCTAAGTGACCGGGACGATTACAAAAATTACAAATTTTAGGGTTTGGTCTTCGAATAACTGAATTTTGATTCGGGTTTGGGGCTCTGGCGAATTTTTGTCGTTCCAAATATGAAAGTTGTAACTCTCGTTTGATATACGAAACTGCGGTCAAGATATCCGTGGGATGTCCTGATCGCACAACAGGTCCTATTTTTGAGTCTAATCCTGTTAATAGACAATTTAATGTCATCGTTTCGATGAGGGAACTTTGAGCAGATTTTTGCTCGCGATTTAGATTTTGTCTATTCACGGCGGAATGCATTTTGGCTGCATGCGTCTGCAGTCTAGATGCAAAGGTTAGGGGTGATTCGTTGGGGAGTTGGCGCATGTGTTGAAGATCCGCGATTAAAGATGTGAGATCTCTAAGATCTCCAAAGTGCGTTTCTAACAGGGACCGTATGTCTTCCCACGTGGAAGGGTTTCGGCTATTCACAAGTTCGGCGGCACGTCCGCGAAGTTTGTTTTTAATATGTAAAACGACGAGAAGCCGCTGCTCCTCGACGGCCATTTGATATGCCGTTCGGCACGCGTTGATGAAGGTCGATAGCAATATCGGGTTTCCATCGTACTCGGGTACAATCGAAAATATTTCAGATAATCTATAAGGTTCAATGTTCGCATGAACGTTATCAGGAATTTCAGCTGGTTGGTAATTATCTGAACCGTTAGTAGACATTTTAATGGAAAGTTGTTTCAAAAAGATTCAATAATGTCAAGGGTAAACGCAAAAATATATAAATGTAAAATAGAAAATACGTAAAAATGGGGAAAAATACGTGAAAATTGACAATATATAGAGTAAATGCGCAAAAATGCAAATAAAAAGATGTAACAATCACACACACAGAGATAAATCGCAAAAAATAGTTGGATTAAAATTGTACGTTACCAAGGGTACATCGGGAGGCAGTCGTGTTCTCCAGGCGGCTAGTGGATCTCTTGCGATGTTTCCAGTAGTCTGTCTGCAGTTGGGTGGCTGCTGCTCGCTGTGTCCCCTGTTGTTTTCTTTCTTCTTGTTGCTTTGTAGTTTCTTACTTGTAGTTTTCTTTCTTCAATGGGTTTCTTTCTTCTTAAGGCTCGTTGGTCCTTTTCAGCTTAAAGGATAGGCATCCACCACACTAGTTAGTATGCACGTGTTCTAATGCGTTGAAGCTATCCCACTTCTCTGACACCAATTTCTTAAATCATTAGATTTAGAAATAACTTTTTAAAAAAATTTTATTTGAGGACTGAAGCTTCAGTCCATATAAAATACAAAGGTTTACAAATGTGACATTTACGGAGTCTAACCGGGTATTGAACATAAAGTTTACATAAGTGACTGTTACGGTGCCTAGCCGGGTAATGAACGACATGAAATGGGCGCAAGGCCTATTTATACTATTGGTGTGCTTACAAAGCACTTCTAAAAAATAAAGCGTAAACAACGTGTTAGCGAGAAGTCGTTATCTGTTGCTGAGCTAGCGTCTGGTGCAACATTGTATGGAATAGTAAGTCCATTGTTTTGAGTGCATATAACATACATAATGTGGTCAATAAATTCTATGGCATGGTATGGTATGTTTTGACAGTTTGACCTCCAACTACACTAGCGCCGCCTAGCTGGAGCAAAATTGGACCGCCACGTCTGTGCTTCCATTGTCACCAATAAGTGAATGTCGGCGATTGTCAAATTGAAATTACTTGACGAACGAGATATATTATGCATGGCCTAATAAGTGTCAAATGTTTCAAAACATAATGCTAAGTTGTTGAGATGAAAATACAATTTTAAATGACAACTCCACCAAGCGTCTTAGTGCCACTCTTGAGTAGGTGATGCCTGACAGAAGCACGCTAAATATAAATCCGAACACCCAGTTTAAATGGTTTTATTTTAAAAAATTTTTGTATAAGTACTTAATGAAGCATAATAAGTAAATGATAAAAATTTCAAAATGATTGCACTGCTTTAAAGCCCTTTGACCTTTAATAATGTGTGGATGCACCCTGATGTGCTAAGCATTCTCCAACGCGCCTAGGCATGCTTCTGATAAGGTGGTCAATGTCCTCCTGTGGTATCTCATTCCAGGCAACCACCAACTCCTCTCGAAGTGCTTCTAGAGTCTGAGGAGGACGTTGCAAATTGAGCAGTCTCCTACCCATCATATCCCACACGTGCTCAATTGGGGATAAGTCGGGAGATCTTGGTGGCCATGGTAACAATGTGACATCATTATGTTGAAAGAAGTCTATTGTGACTCTTGCAACATGTGGTCGGGCATTATCTTGTTGGAAAGCTCGATCTGCCAGGCGGTCAAGATAGGGTAAAAGATGGGGTTCTAGAACTTCGTGGATATAACGCTGCGCGTTCATGTTACCTCTGATGAAGATTAAAGGTGACATGGAACCATAAGCTATAGCACCCCAAACCATAACTCCAACAGTGTGATGAACATGTCTTTCAAGAAAAAACTGTGGATTCCTCCTTTCACCACGTCGCCTTCTAACCCTGGCACGACCATCGTGCATGCCTAAACAAAATCGAGACTCGTCACTAAAGACAATACTGTTCCATTCCTGATCCCAGAGTGACCGTTGTCTGCATCACTCAAGGCGATTACGTCGATGTTCTCGAGTTAAAGGGAGGACCCAGTGTGGCCGGTACGAAATCAAGCCAAAACTTGCATGCCAATAGGTCTTCCGTGTTCTGCAAACCATTCATTTGCAATTGACCTGGTAGTGGAGAAACGGTCCCTTAAGGCCAATAATCTTAGGCGGCGATCTTCACGGTCTGTTGTTCTACGGCGGCGTCCAGTGCCCCTTGCTCTTTGCGTACGGCCTTCTCGAAGCCATACCTGACAACACCTAACCACAGTGTCTACACTTCTTTGCACTCTAACTGCAGTTGCCCGAAAAGAAAGTCCAGCTTCCCGAAGTCCCACTATACGGCCCCTATCAAACTGACTAAGTTGACGAAATCGTACAGGTCTCCGTACTCTAGGCATCGTAACCGATCGTAAAGGATGTCAAGAACTAAAATCCGCCAACGTTGATTCTTTACTGCGGCTGAAATATTCATTTTTAGAGCGTTAGTGAATTAAAAAAAAACAGTATAAAAACCGGAATGTCCAACTGATAAGGCTGAAAATTTTTTCACTTGTTATTTACAGTAAGATAAATACATTCACCAACTTTTATTAAAATAAAACCATTTAAACTGGGTGTTCGGATTTATATGTCACTTAGTATAGTTAAAAACCAAATTCCAAATTACTCTACCTGATTTAATACAGAACCTCAAAATTCAATTTGACCAGCAGTGAATTACGCTTATACTGATTGGTGTTTTTTTCGCCAAAACGCATAACGGATAATCCTGGAGAGTAGAACCTTGCGTAGTATCACTAGCACCCCATGGTATGTTTCCAACAAGATCATTCATAGATACCTTGACAGCCTGGGGACAGTACATCAAACAGGAACAGCGACGTTAAAGTCAAACGGAATCGTACAGCAACCCTTCATTGCGAGAGCCAGTAGGCTTCAAAGTCACGCAAGTAAGAGCGCAAGCACACAGCACCGCCACTCTCAATATGAACAAAATTAAATCTAGTGAGCAAAATTACAATTTTTCCACAATAACCAATCTCTAAGTTAATATTTGGATCAATTTGTATTATTTAAAATTATTTAAAAAACTTTATTAATCCGATTTTTGAATTGCCTGAGGTTAGTAGAACTCTGAAAAGCCTTCTCATGTAGATTATTCCACAATGCTCGATACCCTAGGGATAAAGGACCGATCCTATCTTCCAGTTCTGGATGTACGAAGTCGACACAGTTAGGGTGGGAGGTCGAACTCAGGCGGATCTGTCTCGTAGGCACAACGCGCGGCGGCATCATGAAGGAGACCTTTGAAGAGCAAAGCTTGTTGGCGTAGCAGTAGAAGAGAGCTAGATCGCCGACGGCTCAAACACTAGTTGACAATACCAAAGCGCCCCTTCGATTGAGGCACTACCTCCTCTTTGCTCTTCTGTCTGTCTGGTATACAGGCAACCTTACAATCTTTTAAACAAGACCAAAGGTCGTACGGACCGCTCTGACAGACGGTGTCGAATACAAAACAATTTTAAATTCCTATCCTTTCAAGAGTTTACAATGCATCGATGGTTATTTCTTGTTGTTGTATTGTTTACATATGGCATCTATTTTGTTTTAGACAGGTCATAAAAGGGGTCTTGTCATAGTGATACAGCGAGGATGGGGCAAGGATACTTGGGAGACACTTGAAGTCGAGCCCAAAAGCGGTACATATGGTTCAGTCCACGGGATCTCTTCTTTCTTCACGCTATTCTAGGAAGAGGAAAGGTATTTTCCAATGGAACGCTGTTGTAAGCAATAGTGATGTCTCTGGTCAGTGGTGAAAAAAGATTACTGCCTTGATGATATGATATACTGTATTCCGGTATTCATCTAAGGATTTGAAAGATGGTAGTGCCATCTATGAGACAGTGAAAATGAATTTGGAAATCTGCTTTGAAAAAAGTTATTGTTCGGTGCTGCCATTGTCTCATAGATGGCGCTAGTATCTTTCAGATCCCTTTATGAACGCCGAAATAGAATATATTAGCTACAGGTAGAAAAGGTTATGAATGGAACTGCGTACATGCAAAAAACCGTAGATGTTATGGATATCTCTATGTTCAATCTCAGCTTCTCCATCATTTGTTGATTTGTGTTTGTTATCGTAAGGCATTGTCCACTCATGATTGGGATCAAATACAGATGGTTCATTCATGTCGTTCCATATGCCCGCCAAAACTTCAGGATACCCATGATGAAATTCTGGGTCAGAATAATGATTCGCGTAGTATGTTCTTGCAGCTGGATTCAAAAAATCTACATAGCTGGAACTGCCAGGCCAACATTCACCTGCAACATAATGAAAGTCAATGATGGTATTATATAACATTTATATAATGTTATCATCTTAGAGGAATAAATGTTGGAATACTAAAGGCAAATACTGTATATGTATAACGCGAAGTCTAGAGTTATAGAGCGGTATAATAATTGATATGACCAATTCAATTGAAGCATTTTATAAATGGCGGCGTTTCCAGTGGGGTAATAACTTGATTATTTTAAGTGGGATACCTTGTATATCAATACATTTTTAGATTTCACGTGTGGTTTTAAAAACATTACACGTTAGCCTGATTTTTAAAATATATTAAATATAAAACATAACAAACGCAAGCCGATGTTATTAACTTTTCTTATATGTGTGCCTCTGCCGTAAGATTTGAGTCGATTTCATTGTGGAAGGAGACCTGCTTTAGTGGGCTTCTCTCGTTTTTTAGATAATCAACAGTGGATTCTGATCAAAATTAAAGAATGAAGTTTTAAATAACCCCAGACATAATTTTTATGTGAAAATTAGAATTTTTTAGTTTACGTTTGTTGTTAGGACAAAAAACGATCACCTTTTCAACCATATAGACTAAGTGTTTTTTGTGATACCGTCTGTTCTTACAGAAAAGTAAGTAAGCGATAGGTATGGTTTGTAGCAACGATTGGCTTTTGATCATTGTACAATACGCTGTGAAGAGCCGTTCTGTATATCTAAATTTTCAACAACTCAGCGAATTTTTTACCTTGTTTTATAAAGTATCCTCCCGACAAGTATTTCAGTGCGGACCTGTATTTGATCGTGAGGTCTTGGAGCACCGGCTTGCCCTCCCCTGTGAGGTCTTAAGTCACCTGATTCACGAGCCCGTTGTACTACATTAACAAAGGCACGAGGGGTTGGTTGCACTCGATTGAGAAACCGATCCGCATAAATATGTGCCATTTTTTATTTCGTTTGAGCCACGCAGCAAACACCACTATTCACTCACGCGTTGCCGACTGACACATTGACTGAATAAAAACTTCGTGATCAGCGTTTCAAATTCTTTCGCTTTTTTGTTTCCGATGCGATGAACCGATAAGGCGGATTATATCCGTTGTTGCCAAACACGAGCACATAATATTATTATTGAGACCGGGCGGTACTCAAACTTCTAAAGGGCTATAACTTTGTTACTTTAATTTTACCACAAAAATGTTAAAGGAAAAAAACATTTCTTTTGATCAGATCTACTCACTGTTAAAATAAATGACTCAACTTCGAACTCACCCTGTATAATACTAGAACATGGCATGATCTGAGTATACCGACACATAACTCTGCTCTATTCAAAAAAGACAGTAATATCCTTGAAAAAACATCTCAGGAAATATCTGGTCAAAAAAGGCGTTTACTGTGTATATGAGTTTTTTTAATATATGAAAGGCTATGATTTCTCTTAAGCTGTTAATCATCTTGTTATCGATGAGGTGCCTGTTATCGTGTGGTGCATCTATTTTAATTTCAATTTTTATTCAAGTTTTAATCCAAGTAAACATATTTCCTACTCTTTTTGTATATACATACTCCAATAATGTCTATCCACTAGACGAATATTTCTTGTGATAAGGCATGTACCTATATATTTTCAGGTACAGGTACAGGCCTATATGTGCTTTAACTTGTTTAAGTGTTACTTTATATTTACACATATTTCCCGTTGTATTTGCTCAAACGCATATATGACTTTTAGTTTTACATTGACAAGTGTTATATTATGTAACATATCTACAAGGACAATATCTATCTAACTATATGTAAAAACAAGTTGTTTCTGTTAAATAAAATTGACTATTTGGATTTCTTGAAATAGCATTTTTAATCTCTATTTTTGATCATCTTCCAATATTACTCATCTAAAAATCGGATTAAGAAGTATTTATCGGCCGCCTTTGTGATCTTTTACAAAAGATCTCCAAACCTGTTATACTTTCAGTACTGACGGTTAGAGATGAAATATATTCAGATTCTGCGAAAGTCAAAATACGTATCACTTTACAGGGCATCCCATTCCAAATAAGCTTGTTGGTATCTACTTCTGGCACAGTAGGGTGTACCACTATTTGGAAAATATTTCAGCCAAAGGGTTCTCATCAATTTTACTATGATCCCAAATTATATCTCTCATATTCTGAATCATGCACTCTGAATTAACCAATAATTTACGGGTTAAGAGGTGAGGTTAATTTTATTGACAACAATAATGACATGACTAACTCTCTCCCTCTGGAGGTGACGGCCAATTGAAAAAATACTTATTTTGGTTAGGCTCTGCAAAAAATTACTATTTCGTCGAATCTAAAGGTTCTACAGATTGACAAAACGTCATTTGTTTGTTAATAGTATTGCATGTAAGATAGTAGTTTATGACATGAAATCGATTAAGTTGAAAAATCTCTCTTTTGAAAAAATTAGTAATACTCACGTACCTACGAAATCCTTTTTTCCATCTTTTTCCTTGACGAAATAGTTTCCATCTTTTCCTTCCTTATATACGGGGTAGTTCTCATCTACCTTTATGTGAGGATCAATGATAGTCACTAGCTTTTTATTCTTGCCTTTTAGAGTCTCAAGCATCCTTTCTACACCTTTTCCATCATCACCAATGAATTTATCGGACCAAGTGAAATATTTTTTTTCATCGGTGTAGTCAATATCTAACCACATTGCATCTAATGGAAAACCACTGTTAGTCAAGTTTTCGACGACATTTAAAACCTCTTCAACGGTAAAATACGACCAACGACATTGATGGTATCCCAGCGTCCATAACTACGGATAACATAATAGCAAATTAAAATAGTTATTTGCTAAAGCGCTAAGATTAAAAAGCGCTCATACTGTATTTTGATGTAAAAATAACATTTGAAAATCAATCAACGGTGGCTTGGCGCTATCGTATAAAACTTTCTTAAACTATTGAAAAAACTAGAATACTCTGGCATAAGAGATACCAAGCTCTGAGTGCACCGCCTCTGACCTTATACATATTTGCAACGGAGTACAGCAGGGATCAGCACTTGGCCCTCTGCTATTTCTAATATTAATATATATATAACAACATTTAGGAAAATAATGGGTAAAATCCGCAAAAAGGAGGAAAGTGGATTCGAGCAGAAAATAGTATAGGTAACCCGAGCGATACGTATTTCTGCTGGTTGGCTTCATCAGGCCCGAAATGAATGCACATATGAAACTACAAAAGTAGATACACATGCCCACACATCCGGGTACGGGTGTAACCTGAGGAAACGAAGTTGGAGGGGAAAAACGACACACGAAGTCCACAACAAGAGCCAACCTACACATTGTAGTATAAAATGGCTTTACGACCTCGAATTTTCAAGGAGACGTCTAACCACCACCACGCGGCCGGTTATAGCTACTTGCTGTGGTACTTCAAGCCCAAAGGTTTCGTTTCCTCAGGTTACACCCGTATCCGGATGTGTGGGCATGTGTATCTGCTTTTGTAGTTTCATATGTGCATTCATTTCGGGCCTGATGAAGCCAACCAGCAGAAATACGTATCGCTCGGGTTACCTATCCTATTTTCTGCTCGAATCCACTTTCCTCCTTTTTGCGGATTTTACCCATTATTTTCCTACCTGTTGTTATATACTTTTCTCCGCATGATCATTTGTATATATATATATATATATATATATAGGTAATAGGCAAACTTTTTAGGCTTTAGTAAACTCGTTTAACGGTAATCTCGAGCTTTCGGCTTCTCTACGAAGCCATCTTCAGGAGTCGTCGTTCAGGTCGTGCAGCCAAATCGTGTTTCAAAACGAACGCGTGGATGAGAGCACTTGTTACAAATATCAAACCGAACGGAACGACACATTGGGTTTATTGATAATGACGGAAACCATCGTTAGGTGTTAACACTATATATCAATACACCCGAACACATTAAAAATTATCGAAAAACAATTTCTCCTTTTCTCCACGTGAAACAAATCTATTCGTAGGAGGTTAGAAGGGACTTTGCCGGTTTTTGTTCCCAAAATTGCTTTTCGATAATTTTCAGTGTGTTCGGGTGTATTGATATATAGTGTTAACACCTAACGATGGTTTCCATCATTATCAATAAACCCAATGTGTCCGTCTGTTTGGTTTTATATTTGTAACAAGTGCTCTCATCCACGCGTTCGTTTTGAAACACGATTTGGCTGCAACCTCAACGACGACTCCTGAAGATGGCTCCATATATATATATATTAGTAGCCTACTTTCGAGTATTGATAACGGATCCTGCTTCCTATTTGCAGACGATACCACCTTGCTGTCTAGATCCGACCAAAACACGGGTGTGGCTAGTTTGGAACAAGCTAAAAGATGGTTTTTAGCTAACAAGTTATCGTCAAGACATATCATTTTATATTTTCCTCTGACAGGTGGATTGTGAGATCCGAGCTATCAAAACTTCTAGATATAGTACTCGATACCAGACTAAACTGGACATCGACATGGTTTATTTGCATTTAGACTGTTTACACAATTATTTGTTCTTAGGCAGCTATGGTAACCATACTTTGCACGTAGTGAACGTCAGCATGTTCCATAGTCACATTACATATGGCACAATGCTCAAAATTTTAATTTTACACAAAACGTTTTTAAGGATAATTACAAATTCCAGTTATGGTTCAACGTGCAGAAATCACTTAAAAATTTTACAAATATTACCACTTCCATCAATTTATATTTTTAAAGTCCTATGTTACTACTACTACTACGTAATGTTAATTATAGTTGTAGTCACCGTTCTTGGTTACGTTATCAACGCCATATGAAATAAGTAAACAGATCGAGTCTCCGTACCATGGGCGGAACACCGCGCAGACTAATCTTCAGCGCATCTGCTACTCTCTCCACGCTTGAAGTGGGTAACAGGGGACCGCTGTTTTAAATCTCTTCCTGGAAATACTCTAATAAATTTAACACGAAGTGTCGGACTTCTCCATTGATGTTATTTCCGGGCATTGTACAATTTTATATTGAAGATCGATAACAGGACAACTCGAATTGCACGCCGATGTCAAATAAGTTGTCACTCTGACAAATATTATTGAAGGACACTCATACGACAAAGTTTTCGAGACGGAGACACACAACTAATAAATGTCTTTGAGCTTACCGAACAAACGTTCACACACAGGGGTACGTTGCATGTGTATGTATGCGGGAGACCTGTCAATAACGGTGACTACAACTATACTTAAGGCATCCATACTCGCTACTATATATTACTAAAAATAATAGACCTAACATTGAATTATATAATTTATTCGTTAAAGCAAATAAAGAACATTGATAAACCACTGTTGTTTCTATTCAGTTGATGAGTACGTTGATGCTATGACGCCACTCGGATAGTGAATAAATTATTTTGTAAGACCTCAGATGTACATTGTATATACATAATGTGGTCAATAAAAATGGTATCCTAGCAATACAGTGGACCTCCGGTAATCCGACAAACATTATGCAGGGCACTGTCGGACTATCGAATTTGTCGGATTATAGAGCACTGCCTAAGACCCCCTATAGTCCGGAATTTTTTACAAAAGGGTACCTTGTAATCCGACAAATTACATATCCAATGGTAAGATTATATATGTTATGTACATGTATGTACTTTGAAGTACAAATCATACATAGTTTATGTATGTCGAATTTAGTAAATTAAATAACAATAGAGAGCTTACGTTTTATTATAAAATTAAGCATGAATGCACATACATATGTACCAAAATAATCAAGAATTATTAATCAAAATTATTAATGAATTTATCAAATTATGAAACTTGGAAATATTCATCAATTTTTTTTTGTTTAAGGTTGTTATAACGCGAGATCAGAGCTTTGTCCCTCAGTCTTCTCAAAAGTAAAAGTTCGTTGTAGGATATACAATTCTCTTCAGCCCATTGTAAACCTAACTCAAAGGCGTTAATTGCGTCTTGTGCTGTGACTTGTGGAGCAGTTGCAATCACGTCGTCCTTATTTTCCTGATTGTTTGTTGTATAATTAGAAAAATCTTTTATAATCTCTTTGTCAGACATTTCATGAAAAACATTTTCGTCTTTATCCATTCCACGGCACCAGATTTCCAAATCTTCCGGACTTATCTGTATTTCAGTAGCGACTTGTTCTATATCTTCCGAAGTAACACTGACTTGTGGAACGTTGCTAGGAGTGGTGACTATATCTGGCAATAACTTTTAACTTTTTCCAGGACGATTTAATAGTTGATGACGGTAACGCATTCCACGACTGACAAAGAGCAAAAACCAAGTCTTTCATATTAAATTCTTTTAAAGTTTTTTCTATTGGTTGGTCTTTTGATACGGCTCTCAGAAGTAGGTTTTTCTTGTCTTGCTTGACAACCTGAATAATATTCTAGTCCATTGGTTGAATCAGTGCAGTGCGCTTTGGCGGAAGAAACATCGCAGTGATGCATTTATCCTCAGTTGTTAGTTCTTCTTCAGACGGATGACCTGGAGCGTTATCAAGAAGCAACAACGCTTTTTGAGGAAAATTATGATCTTTTAAGCATTTTCTAACTTCAGGTACGAAGCATTCATCAAATCACTTTTTGAAAAGGTCTTTTGTCATCCATGCACTTTTTTGTCCGTAATAGTGTGCAGGTAAATCAATGTTTTTGAATGCCCGTGATTTATTAGATTTCCCAATGACCATCATCTTAAGCGCGTGTGTGGCCGCAGCGTTAGCACATGGTAGTAAGGTTACACGATCTTTACTTACTTTTCGACCAGGTACGGATTTTTCGTTACAAGAAACGAAAGTTTTGTTAGGCATCACACGCCAAAAAAGCCCTGCTTCGTCTGTACTGTACACCTGTGACGGGTCAAGATTTAAATCGTTCACCTTTTGCAAAAATCTTAACTTAAAGGGCTCTATGCAGATGGCATCGTTAGAAAGTTTCTCTCCTGTAATAGTCATTAAACGTATGCCATGACGACTTTTAAAACGTTCTAGCCATCCTTTGCTGGCCACAAAATCATCTTTTTTTGTTATTTCCTCATAAAAAACTTAGCTTTCATGGCCAACATGGGTCCTGAAATTGGTGCCTGCCTATTTCTCTCCTGAAGAAACCACATGTACAAAGCTTCTTCCACTTCTGGATGTTCAGCTTTCTTGAGTGTCTGTCTCTCGCCTGGCCGGCAGTCAGTAGTCGACACGAACTTCTTGATCTTCTCGTGGTTTCTTTTAATGTCATAAATTGTAGATCAGCCTACACCGTATTCACTTGCTAAACTACTGAAAGTGTCATTGCGATTTAAGCGGTCTAAAATATCAGATTTTTTTTTAAATGTCAATGTTTTGTGCTTTCGGTTCTGAGTTTGTGATGACATTACTTGGTACTATACTTAATACACAATGAATAAATAGTAAACAATATACGCACGCTAGGCCGTACCGCTATCACCAGTAGTCAAATTCAAACTAAGTAAAACAATGCTTACGCGTCGAGCACGATAGCGGTGGCGCGTACAAATTGTAACACGTTCAAACCTGCGTAATCTACATTATCGAAGATTGTCAAATACGTATGTATGTAATACATATTCAAAGACATGTCGGATTACAGGGGGCGCCGGATTAGACAGCGGCCGGATTATCACTGTATTTTCAGGATTTTTTATCTAGAAATGTTTGTTAGCACACTCATTATACACCACTCTGTAAAATCGTGTTCCTAGTACAAAGCTTACCTGTGGCATGTGTGCTTTACCAGTAAGGTCGGTGAATTGTTGAATTACATTTTCGATTTTTGGTCCTAGCATTACAAAAAGATCGAAACTTCCACTATCCACCATAAAATGAGCCGATGGAGAACCAGCCTTCTTGTAAGTAATGTCCACCCATTGTTCTGCAGCATTGTGAAGAAATATTCCGGTGGTCGAAGTTTTTCTAAAAGTTACATTTAAAAATCAAGAAATATATTATGTTGAGATATTGATATATTTTCCTTCTTTTTTGGAAACACAATATTTGTCTTTAAGGGCAAGAAATATGAAGATTTTGGATGAGGAAATACTACAATTAGTGCAACAGTGAATTTTTAGGTGGTATTGTTAGAGTATTGCTTCCAGTGATAAGTTCGAATTGTCGTCATGATAGGTCTGAAGCATTTGCGGCCATTTTGTTAAACTTGATCAAATATCTCGTAAAATATAAACAATTTTGAAGGGAATTAAGTTCTTTATTACTTTGATTCTATAAAAATTTGTGGTACAGTCTACAGCTTACGAGAAACCAGAGGGTAAATGTACAAATACATGTAATATTTTCGCTTATGATGGCAAAATTAAGGATCCAAGAGTATAAAACACTACTCTCTCCTATTTTAGAGAATATTGTCAAAAGTGTCATGTACTGAAGAAGGACCGAAATTATTGCTACATTAAAAAAAAAGTTTCAAATGCATGTGGTTTCATTGGCGAGGCGAGACAAACATGAAAGATCATCGACATGTAAAACCATAGGACAAGTTTCAGATGTTTCAGTAAAATTTGCAGCGAATTAATGGAAGAGGAGGTGTAGTAAACTCTGGGCGCTGAAGAAAGACATTAAACGTAAACAGTGATCAGCACGTGAACAGATCCCTCGAAAGCATCCACGGATATACTCCAGTCACTTTAGGTCTAAACATCCTCGGCAGTGTATTTCTAGTGAATCCACAGACCCTTTTTCGTGTCATCTTGAGACTAGAAAAAGGATGACTGTTAAAATAAGTTACCTTGATCTTTCATGAGCTCTCAGTACAAAACATCATCGATATATTTTTGATGTAGGAACAACAAATTGGTTTTTCTAAAAACATCCACTTTGAACCTAAATTGACTGGAGTAACATCGATCTACAGACAAATTCAAGGTCACTAGCAGTCGTCGGCGCTCTACGAATCTGCACAGGTTTGGACTTGTAAACGTGATTGTAGATGACACGACAGGCATCTAACAGTTAATTCACGCACAGGATTGCATTGCATACGTATTACGCATTTAGTAGCGTATACTCGTTTTTCGCGAGTGGAACGTTTTGTTTATATATTGCCTAAGATACAATGTCTGACACAGATACAGCCGACGAAGTGGTTGACATCAGCGCAACCCCACCCAAAAAAAGGGCTAAGAAGCTACATTTAAGTGCAAATGAAAAACAAATAATATTAAATATATACAAAAACCAAATTCAAGAAAAACCCGATTTGGTCGTGGACGAAGTTATATGTAAGGTAGCACATATTTCTGGAGTATCTCGGTCCAGTGTTTATAGGATCATTAAGGAATATAGGAGCACTCACTCACTTTCTGAGCCAAAACCGTATCCTGCAAGAAAAAGGATAACGCACGGAGTAGATGACTTTGACAGAACTGCCATGAGGAGGAAAGTGCATAATTTTTTCTTCCGAAATGAGATACCTACAGTAGATAAGATATTAAGATTAGTTAATGCTGATGAGGATCTTCCATCATTTAAAAGAACCACATTCCGAAAACTTTTGAAGGAACTTAATTTTCGATTCTTGAAACGGGGAAGAAACAGTATGTTAATAGAGAAAGAAGAAATTGTTGTGTGGAGAAGGGAATACCTTAGGAAGATTCGGAAGTTTCGCGATGAAAAAAGAAAAATTTACTATTTGGACGAAACGTGGGTGAATGCTGGACATACTCAAGCGAAAGTTTGGGTCGACAAATCAGTAACATCATCAAGGCAGGCTTTTCTAGACGGTCTTTCGGCTGGATTGAAAAATCCTGCAGGTAAGCTCCTTCATCTATCCGGCAATTTAATTTTGATAAATAAAAATGGTGCATTCGCAGTGTAGTCATTAGGAAAAAAACTTCGACCCTCTTTTAAGCGTTATTTTGAAATTTATTATCATTTTTGGGTGCAGTCAATTTGCTTTGAATGGGTTTTGAGAAGTTGCAAACTTCAATTCAGCTAAATGAACTCGATTGCCTCATTCCTTCAAATTTAATCAATCCATAGTGTAAGGAATAATTTATTTCCAGGAAAAGGCAAACGGCTGATCATTTGTCACGTAGGTAGTGAAGACGGCTTTGTTCCCGAAGCACTGTAGGCCTTTGAATCAAAAAAGACAGGGGACTATCATGAGGAGATGTACGGCAATTCCTTTGAAAATTGGTTCTCCACAATGTTACTAAAGCTGGAGAATAACGCTGTTATTGTACTGGATAATGCCCCGTACCATTCTAGAAAAATAGAAAAAATTCCCACAATGGCAACTAAAAAAGCAAACATACAACAATGACTGGCCTCAAAACAGATCGATTTTGATGAAACAATGGTCAAGGGTGAATTGATAAGTATAGTCAATATACATAAATACAAATACGATTTTAAAATGATCGACGAAATGGCCAAAAAACAAAATAAAACTGTCTTGAGACTGCCACCCTACCATTGTGAGCTGAACCCTATTGAGCTGATTTGGGCCAACATAAAGCAATACGTGGCGTCGAATAATAATACTTATAAATTTTCTGATGTTAAAAATCTCTTTCACATCGCAGTCAATAGAGTTACGGCAGAGGAATGGAAAAACTGTATCCGCCACGTTCGGGAGAAGGTTGAGGTCAAAATGTGGGACTTGGACAATGTCATCGATACCCAAATTGAACCTCTAATAATTCATTTAAACGATTCAGAAGATTCAAGTTCCCCTTCTGAATGAGTGCGCGCAGCTTACTTACTAATAACTAAAAAGTGTAGTTAACTCATTTGTGAATCTCTAACTGAAATTTACTGTAAAAGGTAATAATTATCTTGTATGAAATTTTTGATGACCAGCCATAATATCTTGATGCGGTCCTGTAATGTCTCCTGCGCCTAAACACTCACTCACGAGCAATATGCGTGTATTTGTTTGGGTTTAGTTTCTTTCTTCAGCGCCTAGAGTATAGATAATGCTGGTTTATGACATCACTCCCTTTTATTAAAATCGTTTGCTTCGGTTGGTGCATGCACTTTCAAACGAAATTCTTAATCATTCATAGTGATTAATAAGTATTTACTTTAAAGAACGTATTACTTACGAATGTCCATAAATAACTGGCACAGATCCGTAAAGCGCCATGGGCGAGTTAGATTCGAAACCTGCAGTATCAGAATTTCGCAACCTAAAGGGCTCCATATCGCTTGTATCTGGTAATTCCAAATCATAAGCATGGTGGTGTAGACCATACAACTTCAAGGCATCACTAAACTTCACACTGAATCCAATATCTTTAATTTCTTCATCCTTAAAAGTAAAAACATCTATCAGTAAGAACATTCAATCATTAGAAAGGCAATATAGTTTATCCTTGATTTCTAAACCTTGATTTCTAAAACTAGTGTAATTTATCTTTTCACCTAATAACGCTGTTCGGGAGGTAAGTGTGAATCTAATCAATGCCATTTTTTTAATCGTGCAAAAGCTCGTTAAGGTTAAGATTATGTTGCGGATAAAAAGTGAACGTAGTCATTGACATTTTGACAATACCTGTGGTATACCTCTCATTCGTTGGAGAACTAGATTTTCGTCATAATACCGGTTGTTGGATGCCATTTATAAACATGAATCAAGTGACTGTTAGCAGTAACTCGGTACGAATTTGCTTAAGCCATTATTTTTTACACACAAGCAGCCGCGCAGGTAGAAGCCTAAATGCTAGAGCACCGCGGCTGCTATGAGCATCCCAAAAAACTGTGTTAATCAGATTTTTGAACTGCCTAAGGTTAGTAGAACTGGGAAAATCCTCTATCTGTAGATTGTTTCACCATCTTGACACCCTACGAACAAAGGTGCGGTCGTATCAGTTCTGCATGTACGAAGTTCGTCTCGTTTAGGATGGGAGGCGAAAGTCAGGCTGGTCTGTCTGGCAGGCACATTGCGCGGCAGCATCATGGAAGAGAGCTCGGAGCCCATTGATGTAGCTGTAAAAGAGAGTAAGATCGCCGACAGACCGATGGTGCGAAAGTGTCCCGAGATTGTTAGAGAAGAGTCATCTATCAGTCGGACAGCCCTCCTCTGAACATCATTGAGCATGGATAATGTAGTCGGGGCGGCAGCATCCCAAACATCTGAGAAATGCTCGAGGCTAGGTCTTATCTGCATCTTGTATAGAATGAGGAGGTCATTTAGAAAAAAGTACTGCTCAGCCCTAAACAAATAGTCTAGCTTTTTCCCAGCAGCTGCCGCTATTGACGAGATGTGTTCGTGCCAAATCAGGTCGCCGGTGATCTGGACTCCGACCAGGCGAAATGAATGACTCTTTGGCACAACTCGGCCATCAACCGAAATCGGATGAGCACTAAGACGCTTTTTGTTTCTCAAGGTATGTTTTGAAAGAGTATACTGTACAGGATTGTTGCGTTCTCATCCAGTGATGACCTCCAGAGGAGAGAGGAAGTCCTGCATGTAGAACGCTAACATAAGCAAACATGTGGATTGGATTGATAGTACACTAAATGGGGTTATTGATATGTAAGAGAAACAGTGTCGGAGTCACGACCGATCTCTAGGGAATACCCGCGTAAGCGTTGTGGGATGAAAGAAGAACCCGTCAATCACGACGGATATCTTGGGGCCAGAGAGAAAGTCAACTACCCATCTGCAAAGCTTCTCTGGGAGGCCATATGATGGAAGTTTGCATAAGAGGGCAGCAGGTCACAGCTGATTGAACGCTTTCATGATATCAGCAGCGACATGAGCCTCACCATAAGACCGATTGAGTTTACTCTACAATTGCGTGAGGTAAGCTATAAGGTCCCCTGTGGATGACTGGCGCCGGAAACCATACTGCCTCTCGCTAATCAAGCCGTGATGTTTGAGGTACCCCAAAATCTCGGAATTTGTGCACCTCTCCATCACATTATTTATAACAGAAAGCAGAGCTATAGGGCTTAAGTTGTAAGGGTCAGTCTTTGAACCCTTTTTTGGAATGGGTTCGACATGAGCATATTTCCAAATTTCTGGGAATATGCCGGATTCTTTTTTTTTATATATATCGAAACAGCCGCGCAGGCAGAAGCCTAAATGCCGGAACACCGCGGCTGCTATGATGATCCCATAGAAATTTTGTTAATACGATTTTTGAACTGCCTAAGGTTAGTAGAACTGGGAAAAGCTTCCTCCCGTAGATTGTTCCACAATCTAGACACCCTCGGGACAAAGGAGCGGTCGTATCGGCCAGTTCTGGATGTACGAAGCTTGACACGGTTAGGATGGGACGCCGAAGTCAGGCGGGTCTGTCTGGCAGGCACATCGCGCGGCGGCATCATAGAAGAGAGCTCTGAAGAGCAAAGCCTGTTGGTGTAGCGATAGAAAAGAGCTAGATCGCCGACAGCCCGCCGGTGCGAAAGAGTCCCGAGGCTGTCTGTTAGAGAAGAGTCATCGATCAGTCGGACTGCCCTCCTCTGGACAGCATCGAGCATGGACAATGTAGTCGGGGCGGCAGCACCCCAAATGTGTGAGCAATACTCGAGGCTAGGCCTTATCTGGGCCTTGTATAGAGTGAGAAGGTCATGCGGAGAAAAGTACTTCTTAGCCCTAAAGAAATAGCCTAGCTTTTTCCCAGCAGCTGCAGCTATTGAAGAGATGTGTTCGTGCCAGATCAGGTCCTCGGTGATCTGGACTCCGACCAGCCGAAATGAATGGCTCTTTGGTAGAACTCGACCGTCCATCGAAACTGTATGAGCGCTAGGACGCTTTTTGTTCGTCAAAGTACAGTACTGTGTTTTGGAAGCATTGAACTGTACAAGATTGTTGCGTCCCCAAGCAGTGATAGCCTCCAGGTCTCTTGTCAGAGAAGAAGTCGTCGCTAGTCTTCTTTTTTCCAGCTCAGCGGCAGAGATCGGATTGTCACTCTGAATTCCTGCATGTAGAGTGCTATCATCAGCGAAGCTGTGGATTGGGTTGATCATGCAGGAAAGGAGGTCGTTGATATGTAAAAGAAACAGTGTTGGAGCCAAGACCGATCCCTGGGGAACACCCGCGTTGACGTTGTGGGATGAAGAGGAGAATCCGTCAATTACGACGGATATCTTGCGGCCAGAGATAAAGTCAGCCACCCATCTGCAAAGCTTTTCTGGGAGGCCGTAGGATGGAAGTTTGCTTAAGAGGGCAGCGTGCCACAGCTGATCGAACGCTTTCGTGATGTCAAGAGCAACGACATGAGCCTCACCATGAGACTGGATGAGTTTACTCCACAGTTGCGTGACGTAAGCTAGGAGGTCCCCTGTGGATCGTTGGTGCCGGAAACCGTACTGCCTGTCGCTAATCAAGCTGTGACGTTCGAGGTAGTCCAGAAGCTCGCGATTTATGCACCTCTCCATCACTTTACTTATAACAGAAAGCAGAGCTATAGGCCTGTAGTTGTAAGGGTCGGTCTTAGATCCTTTTTTTGGGATGGGCTGTACATGAGCAAATTTCCAGTTTTCTGGGAAGGTGCCGGATTCATAAGATATCTGGAAGAGACGCGAAAGAGCTGGAGCAAGCTCCGCTGCACATCTCTTCAGTACAACGGCAGGAATCAAGTCCGGACCAGAAGCTTTGTTGATGTCGAGCGACAAGAGCACTCGTCTTACGGTCTTATGCCTGAATGTTACCTCCCGCATAGTGTGGGGAACCCTTTGAATTGACGGCACTTGGGCGTTGGTGGGGACGTCCATGGTGGAGTTGGCAGCAAAGATCTTGGCTAGCACTGCCGCCTTGGCCTTTGAGTCGAATACAATAGTTCCATCCTGACACGTAAGTGGTAGAAGGCTACTGTGTGAGAAGTTCTTTTCAATCTGCTTGGCCAGCGTCCAGAAAGACCGACTGCCATTGCGCTGCGACATTACCCTGTGCCTAACTTTTATATCATGCTGGTTTTTGGCATTGCGAACCGCTTCGTTATATTTGTTTCTGGACTCGACGTCGGCTTGTCTGTTCTCTACAGTGGGGTTTTGTAAGTAGGTTCTGTGGGCCTTGATCTTCTGCTGGCGAGCAGTGTCACACGATTTGTTGAACCAGCCGTTGGACCCTGGTTTAGGAACTTTCACTGTGTGAGGGATGTATTCCTCCATTCCGACGTGGATAATTTCGGTTATTGAAGAACAGACGGTCGACGCATCCGCGTCAGTAAAACAGACATCTCTCCAAGGAAAGCTAGAGAAGAAGTCGCTGAGCCCCTCCCAGTCGGCATGTCCGTAATGCCAAGTTTTGCGGCCTGTGCGAGTTTCTGCTGCCACAGCGGCTTCTGACCGAAACCTAACCTCCACAACACCGTGATCTGAGTTACCCAGGGGGACAGGACAGCAGTGCTGTAAGGGGCAGGATGCGTGGTCAGAAAGAGATCCAGCAGGCTACTGGCGTGTGACGAGACGCGGGGGAAAAAAGTAGGGCTCGTCACCAGCTGGGTCAGCCCTTGAGTAAGAGCGAACGCTTCGACTGCACGACCTGCTGCATCGGTCTTATTTGAGCCCAGCCAAAGCTCATATGGGCATTGAAATCACCGAGAAGAACTACTTCTGAAGCGGGGTGATTGATGTTCAGGAAGTCGATCTGGACGGCGAGGTATTCGAGTAGGTCATCCCAGTTATGGTTCGAGGGAGAGCGATAAAGGCAGCAAATGAATTTGGGTGATGTTTTGGAGTTGAGGCGAAGCCACAGAATGTCCTTCCGGTCTGATTCCAAAGAAAGATCCCTGGAGCAGGAAAGACTGCTGCGGACAAAAGCCACAACTCCCCCGTTCTTTCTCAGATTGGAGTGCACCTCGTAGTTTGGGAAGTTGAGATGGTTAATCGGTGCAGTCTCTGAGATTTTTGTCTCCGCCAAGAAAAGCACGGCGGGACGATTAGATTGCAGGTAGTGATGAACAGCATCAATGTTGCTGTTGATCCCGCAGATGTTCGAAAAACAAATTTTATCTTCGATGTTGTTCCCTCGAGCCCACCCTCCACCCGGACATTCCGAGAGTGGAGTGAGTTTACGTCCGGAGTTTTTCGTGAGATATCTGGAAGTACGGACCAGAAGCTTTGTTGATGTCGAGCGGCAAGAGCACCGATGTTACGGTCTTATGCCTGAATGCTACTTCCCGCTCACTATGTGTAGGTAACCCTTTGAATCGACGGCACTCGGACATTTGGGGAGACGTTCATGGTGGAGTTGGCAGCAAATATGTTGGCAGGCACTTCCACCGTAGCCTTTGTGTCGGCTTAAACAAATCACAAAAAATGTTTTTTTCGATCCGGAAATGTTTTTGACCATTCTAACCAGAAAAGGTTTCTCTAATGTTGACCGTTTCCGTGTCATAAGCGATTTAAATAAAAATTCTGATAATGTCCTAATTCAATGTTCAAAAATTAGTTTTAAGTCACCTTTTTGATGGTTTCCCCGTTCATAAAGTTATGACATTTCCCAACAACAGATTATTTTAAGTTCAATTCATAATTTATACGAAAACGTTGTTATTGAATGGGCCACACGCGCATTCCCCTACTCTCTAGTGTACGGAAGCCACGTGGCACTGTGGTACGAGCGACTGACGCGATATTCTAAGCTAAACTAAGCGCGCTGCTAATACCTCAAATGGTCAACCATGTTTTATCAAATCGTAAAATAATTACATTAATTACGATAGAGGCGCTAGGACCCGTTTGTTTATATTTCAACAGGGCGGTCGGTAATAATAAAGTTGTTTTTCGAACTGAACATTCTAATAATTCGTTACTAAATGAGGAAGAGAGTGAGAATAAAAAACGATAAAAAGGCACTTGAGTTCTCGAGTACTATGCGAGTCACGCAAATACCGACCAAAACGTTAAAAAGCTGTGGAGTTCGGAACTTATTTTAAGTAAAAATCGTGTGCCAGCTAAAATATTGGGTTTGTATAATGTCTACCGTATTATTCTGCATATTATGTATTTATTTGTATATTTATTTATTGCCTCTCAACAAAAAATGTTGTATAGGAAGAGTAATACATTCTTAACTTAAATCTGAAAAACCTGTCCAACAAAAAACAGACAAATAGTAGATTTAACGGCATATATCACATAAAAGCGATTTTCAATCAAATGGTCTATGTGTGGTAATTATATCCAAAAGAAGCAGGTCAAAAATATTTAGGCCGTTAAAGTTTGGGGGCGCATGATTTGAGTTCTATAGGATATAGTATATAGAAGTCTTCACTAATCCTCGTATTAATTGAATGCACTTGGCCGTGTGTTGGCATTTTTTCTCTGTTCTTAAATATATATATAAAAAAGTTATAAATCATCATACTTTGATTCTCTTAAACAGATCTCTATATGATGTGATAGCACATTAGTGATATAACACCTATTATACATCTGAAATTTGTTTCTGTTTCATGAACACATCCTTTGAATAAGTAGAGATCCCCCAAAAAAATATACCATTCTTTTAACAGAGTCAACCTGTGTATGATACAAACTAATTAATTGACCTAATTGTAGAATATCTCTTAAATTTATTAAGTCATTACATAGTAACAGCGCTGCTTCCACTCCATACAGGAATCCAAATACATACACACTAAGGAATTTTATAGATTTCACATCATTGATAATATTATTTAATTCGAAACTTAGTTCGGTGCAAGTTGTTCACCTTGTGTCAAATCTAATACTTAATGTTGTTTATATTTAAATATAAATTATTATTTGAAAAACAGTTATGGAGCCTTATGCATCTGAAATGTGACAATCATTTTTAGATTATACGTCAAATAAATGAGGGTAAGGTAGTTATTTCACGTTGTTCAATTTTAAGTCTTTTCAGATTGTCTTAACATAATTATTCTTTTCTAATTTCCTAAAGTTACTTGTTTTGATAAAAATGTTTGTCGTACTTAAAGAACAATAAACGAGTTCGTAACATATTCTGGATTTCTATTAAATATTCTATGGACATCCGATTTTACCGTATGATCAATCGCGGAAGACCGAATCGTTAAACGTTGATGATCTTACAATATGGTCAGTCGTAGATGACCAGATGGTTAGACGTTGAGGATTTAAAATGATATGGTGATATTTAGTTGGAATGGAATGGTCAATTCTACGATAAGGCTGCGGTATACTTACTTTTCCATCATAAGACTCCTTCTTATATTCCATAACCAAATTTGTACTATCCAAAACCACCATTTCCTTCTCATCATACAAAAATGACACTTTTAAAGGTTTTTTATAAATGACAACTGAATGTTTTTCATTGATTGAGGGATGAGGCCTTATTGTTGTCTGTCTATCCCGTATCGTTTGTACTTTGACTCTGCAATATAACAACAAATATTTCAAGAGTGGCTCAGTTCTTGCTCTTTATGATACATATATATATATATATATACTAAGTGACATATAAATCCGAACACCCAGTTTAAATGGTTTTATTTTAATAAAATTTTGTATAAGTACTTAATGAAGCATAATAAGTAAATGATAAAAATTTCAAAATGATTGCACTGCTTTAAAGCCCTTTGACCTTTAATAATGTGTGGATGCACCCTGATGTGCTACGCATTCTCGAACGCGCCTAGGCATGCTTCTGATCAGGTGGTCAATGTCCTCCTGTGGTATCTCATTCCAGGCAACCACCAACTCCTCTCGAAGTGCTTCTAGAGTCTGAGGAGGACGTTGCAAATTGAGCAATCTCCTACCCATCATATCCCACGCGTGCTCAATTGGGGATAAGTCGGGAGATCTTGGTGGCCATGGTAACAATGTGACATCATTATGTTGAAAGAAGTCTATTGTGACTCTTGCAACATGTGGTCGGGTATTATCTTGTTGGAAAGTTGGATCTGCCAGGGTGTCAAGATAGGGTAAAAGATGGGGTTCTAGAACTTCGTGGATATAACGCTGCGCGTTCATGTTACCTCTGATGAAGATTAAAGGTGACCTGGAACCATAAGCTATAGCACCCCAAACCATAACTCCAACAGTGTGATGAACATGTCTTTCAACAAAAAACTGTGGATTCCTCCTTTCACCACGTCGCCTTCTAACCCTGGCACGACCATCGTTCATGCCTAAACAAAATCGAGACTCGTCAGACAATACTGTTCCATTCCTGATCCCAGAGTGACCGTTGTCTGCACCACTCAAGGCGATTACGTCGGTGTTCTCGAGTTAAAGGGAGGACCCAGTGTGGCCGGTATGCAAACAAGCCAAAACTTCTCATTCGTCGGTAAACACTTCGCATGCCAATAGGTCTTCCGTGCTCTGCAAACCATTTATTTGCAATGGACCTGGTAGTGGAGAAACGGTCCCTTAGGCCAATAATCTTAGGCGGCGATCTTCACGGTCTGTTGTTCTACGGCGGCGTCCCTTGCTCTTTGCGTACGGCCTTCTCGAAGCCATGCCTGACAACACCTAACCACAGTGTCTACACTTCTTTGCACTCTAACTGCAATTGCCCGAAAAGAAAGTCCAGCTTCCCGAAGTCCCACTATACGGCCCCTATCAAACTCACTAAGTTGACGAAATCGTACAGGTCTCCGTACTCTAGGCATCGTAACCGATCGTAAAGGATGTCAAGAACCAAAATCCGCCAACGTTGATTCTTTACTGCGGCTAAAATATTCATTTTTAGAGCGTTAGTGAATTAAAAAAAGCAGTATAAAAACCGGAATGTCCAACTGATAAGGCTGAAAATTTTTTCACTTGTTATTTACAGTAAGATAAATACATTCACCAACTTTTATTAAAATAAAACCATTTAAACTGGGTGTTCGGATTTATATGTCACTTAGTATATATATACATATATATAGGGTATTTCAAAGTACAGTACAATCGCATAAGGTACATTCATGGATGCTGAAAAGCCCCTTTACCGGAATACAGGATGTTAAATTTGGTAGTTTCAAGATCGGGAAAATATATCTCCGAAGAGACATTTTATACATGTTGTATGAAGATAACAGCATTTCAGATACGTGCAAGGAATTTTGTGACTCAAGCTGCACCAGAAGTATTGATACCGGGATATCTTTTATCCTACAGAAGAAAAATATTTCCTGCTGACTTTTATAGACAAATTTCATTTTTGAATAAGGTATTCAAACTTGCATGAATTATTTCTCCTGAGAAATTGTTGTAAGGTAGTTAGTTTTAATTTGAAAGTACGCTCTAGTTAGTGCAGTTCGATAATGTGATAAACGATGTCACCACAATCAATTTGATGGTTATTCACGTTTCACCCCCAATTAGTGCTGTCGGAAGCATAGGAAAATTACAACAAATTGGTGATGTGACATTCCAAAACCCAGATAAAATTTTTCTAGCCAGTTTTGATATTACGACGTATTCGCAAAAAAGCATGAATCATACGGGGTCATCAGAAAGTCCCGGATCCGGTACGGTGACCTTGAAGTTGACCTTAAGCATGCTCTTGAAGGTCAAATCAAAGTCAAGACAATGTATTAAATGAGTCCCCGAACTATTCACTCCGGAACCGGATAGAACAAAAATGTTACTCTTAGATATATCCTTGGGTGACAATTAGTTGTAACTTTTTAAATGATTATTAAGCTGGCTTCTTATTCACTGGATCATTCTTAAGTTCAGCCTAAGCTAAAGAAATAGCCTTGAATGCTCTTGTAAATATACTTACTTTATTCGTTTTGGTTGATCAGCATCGAGCACATCTTTCAATTCGTATCTCTTTTTATTTTCTTCTTTCAGTTGGAACCGCACTTTACCTTTCTCTAGCAGTTGTATTGTAAGCCTGAATTTATCCTTTCCTCTGCTAAGCTTCCATGAATTAATGTAATCGCCTTTTGATGTTGGTTCCAAGTTGTCTATTTTGAATAGCTCATTTGGAGGAGTTTTTCTCAATCGACTAAAAAATATAGGAGATAGAGAATACAACAAATATACCTTATTTGTCCAAGGTTTAGTTTTGTTCAGATTTATGATTACACAAAAGTACTAAGTTTCCAGGTATTTATATTCATTTGAGGCGTGATGGCTCACCGACCGTATTAAAGTTAACCTTTATGGTGCTATGTACCTAGAATTTTAAGAATTTACGCGTTTCAACTCACGAGCGAATTATAGCTTATCTTATCAGAATATATCCAGTAACAAAAGGATAATTCTTGGAAATGCGATTTGTATACCAGAAGTCGTCTTGTCGACTGCACGCATTCTATGAAATACCCGAACAGCACGAAAACCCGACAAACCAGGAATTTTTGGGAAAAAAGCTATGAGAAAAGTTTCAGGGTATCAAAAGAGCAATTTGTTCGATCTAACTAGACAATGAGCTCAGAGGGCATTTGTAGGTCAAATTTGTAAATTCAAATGCCAATCGTCATTTTTGACAGCAGGTTCGTATCGACTTCGCGATTCTATGTAGAAATTCATTTCTACACATTAGGCTAAGCGGTCATAAGCTGTTCGGTCAACATTAACTACCGTAACGCCAGGCACAGTACTCGAACAACCCAAAAACTTGGCACCTACGAATTTTCGTAAACAAGGGTTAAAAGAAAGTTTTCGGGGTATCAAAAAGCTATTTGTCGATGACCTCAGCTATGACCTAGACAATGACCTCAGAGGTCATTTAGAGGTCAATTTTGTGAATTCAAATAACAACTACCATGTTTGCTGGTCGATTCATGTGAAACTCGAGATTTTACATCATAGTCAATTTTAATGCATGAGGTGAAGGAGTCATAAGTAGTTCAATCAGCATGATCTACTCAAAAGTCGGTAAAATAGACGAAAACCCTGAAAACTTAGCAACCACGCATGTGCTTGCAATGTTTTGAGATATCTTGAAAGCAATTTGTTGATCACCTCAAATATGATCTAAAGTGTATCTAACGAAGCTACAAAGTAATCGTAAACAGTGGTTGATTCGTGATCAACGCGTGATCGGTAGCCATGGCGCTCTGTCGGCCTCTTCCTGATTGGCTTGTAGCGACGAGCCTCCAGACAAAGTCGCACGGTTGACACGCTCGGCGAGTTTTCGCCAGAGTGGTTGATCACATTCGCATGGATCACAAATCAATCTGTTGGTGCAATACGTGCAATAACTGTTGTAAAGGACATTATATAACAATAAATGGCATCACAAAGGTATATTCCAATTTGATCTGCAGCAAATTATGAACGGCATATACGGAGTTGCGAAAACAAGCTCAAAAAGGTGAAGAAAATTTTTGTGCAATCTTTATAGTTAAATTTTTCCTAAGAGACAGCATCAGTGAGGGAATTTTTTTCTATTGTCTTATTTTTCACATTAATGTGATGTCGAGGTATGTGGCCCTATCGCAATTGAAAATAAGGTTTCCATAACATAACAGCTCCCTACCCTTCCCCCCTATAAGAATATCGATTTGTAGCCTCACATTTCAAGGTTAGACTTCTTGTAATGTTTCTGTTCAACATTCGGCGATTTCTGACAATTTTCCCAATAAAACATGATCATTGTGACATTAAGCCTGGCAACGCTGCATAGTAGAGGGAACTCTCAGCGTCACGTTGATGGTTCGTCACCACGCACAGGATTGTAATCAGTTACGGATACCCGTTTATGAGCGCGAACGTTTTATGCACGTCTTGACTTGATTTTTCTTGCGGAAATTTAATATTAGTCTAAAATGTCTGACACAGATACAGCTGATGAAGTGGTTGAAATCAGCTTAACGCCACCCAGAAAAAGGGTTAAAAAGCTTCATCTTAGCGCAGGTGAAAAACAAATTATTCTAAATATCTACAAGAACCAGATGCAAGAGAATAGTGGATTGGCTATAGAAAATATCGTATGTAAGGTTGCTGAAATTTCTGGAGTAGGTCGATCAAGTGTTTACAAAATCTTGAAGGAATATAGACAAAATCACTCACTATCTGAGCCAAAAACATATCCAGCGAGAAAAAAAATCATCGAAAAAATAGATGACTTTGACAAAAGTGCCATTAGAAGAAAAGTACATCACTTTTTCTTCAGGAATGAAATACCTACAATAGATAAAATATTGAAGCAAGTGAATGATGATGAGGACCTGCCAAATTTTAAAAGATCTACGTTCCATAAGCTGTTGAAAGAACTAGACTTTCGATTTTTGAAAAGAGGAAGGAATAGTTTATTGATAGAAAAGGAGGAAATTGTTATCTGGAGGAGAGAATACGTTAGAAAAATTAGGCAATTCCGCGCTGAAGGAAGAAAAATTTATTATTTAGACGAAACATGGGTGAACGCGGGGCATACGCAGGGAAAGGTTTGGGTAGACAGATCTGTGAGGTCCTCAAGGCAGGCTTTTTTAGATGGCCTTTCGACGGGATTGAAAAATCCTGCAGGTAAGTTTCGAAGTATATGGTACTTTTTTGGATGCAGATAATTCATTTTCTGATCGAATCAATGATTGGGAAGCTCCGAACTCAGTTTTGCTATCTCATCCAAGTTTCTGAGTATTTCCTTCACCCAAAAACTAATCTAAGACCCTATCCTACACTAACCTAAAAAGAGTAAGTTGCTTAATTTCGTCATTTAGTGCGCTCGCTGAGAAGTAAAATAACTAATTACTTTCAGGCAAGGGAAAACGCCTGATCATTTGCCTCATAGGTAGCGTAGATGGATTTGTTCCTGAAGCATTGTGGGCATTTGAATCCAAAAAAACTGGAGACTATCACGAAGAAATGGATGGTAACTCATTTGAAAATTGGTTCAAAAAAATTTTGCCGACACTTGATGATAACGCAATTATTGTGATGGATAATGCCCCGTACCACTCCAGAAAATTGGAAAAAATTCCAACAATGGCCACCAAAAAGGCAGACATTCAACAGTGGCTTGGCTCAAAGAAGATCGACTTCGACCAAACAATGGTCAAAGCTGAGCTGATAAATAATATAGTCAAGCGACATAAGTATAAATATGATTTAAAAATTGTTGACGAAATGGCCAAAAACCAAAATAAAACGATTCTCAGGCTGCGTCCCTATCACTGCGAACTGAATCCTATCGAGTTGATTTGGGCCGACATCAAGTAACATAATACGTGGCGTCAAATAACAGCACTTTTAAGTTTTCTGACCTTAAAAAACTGTTTGATATTGCTGTCGATAGAATTACGCCAGCAAAATGGAGAACATGTATTGACCATGTCCAAGAGAAGGTTGAAACCAAAATGTGGGATATGGACAATATCATTGACACCCAAGTTGAACCCCTTATAATTGATATCAACAATTCTGATGATTCAAGCTCCTCGGAATACAGCATATAAATCGATTGATACCATTAAGACTGGCAGTTTAACGGGCTTTTTGGTAAGACAGGTAAGTTCATTATAGACTGCAATCAAAGTGTAAGTTTCTAGTTATTAATGTGGAAATTCCAAATTTATAATTACACAAAATTAGGGTTAATTTAGGAGTTCCAAAGCATAATAGTGCCATTTTGACCTTCTTCCTATTTCTCATGTAAATTTTAATAGCAATCAAACTAACAAACTTTATGGAGTCTGTAATAAACTTTTGTACTACTACTACTACGTCTGTAGTTTCTATTTGCTCAAAAAAATTTGCTCTGCATTGTGAATAGAAGGTTGATTTGTAAATATTATTGGGTATATATGTAAGTTAATAATAAAATATGAACAATTTCAATTGAGATGGTCCACAAGTTTTTTTCGTGTGCATTTTAGTAACATTTTGCTGAAATGGTGAATACAGAATTTTTTGCACTGATTCCTAATGTCGAAATATGATTAGAAAGGCGTGGTATATTCCTGATAATTTACTATGCTTTTGATAGAATTTACAGCAACACATATCTTGTACGACATTTTTTGATAGATCAGTCACAATAGCTTGATAGGGCCCTGTAGCGTCTCCTACGGTTAAGTTCTTGATCACGTGCAATACGGGTGTATATGTTTGATTTTACTTTGTTTCTTCGATGGATACAGTTTAGACAATGACCTCTGAGATCATTTGGAGGCCAACGTTGTAAATTCAAATAGCAATCACTATTGATATCAAAATGATTGTGTCGAGCTCCAGACATCAGAATGTTTTTATCTACACGAGGTCAAGTTGGAATAAGTGGGATAGTCAGACTGATCTACTCGTCTGAAAAGTTCTGTAATACGCAGAATACGTGGCAACCACGCACTTTTCCTTATCCTATATTGTCGGAGTGCAGTACATGTTATACAATCCATTTTGATTTGAAATGCGTTGTTATGGAGTGCTATCTGACATCATCGAAAGGTTGCTTATCTGATACTCTGGAACTTTCCTACCATTTTTTTTCCCAAAAAGGGCATGGTTACCAAGTCCGTCCTCTGGGTGTTCGTGTATTCAGTCCTTTTCAGACATTACAGTAGGGCATGAACATTGAAGCATTGAACCACATATGACCGCTTAACCTCATGTACAAAAATGGATTCTGATGTAAATTCTCAAACCCGACACGAATTTACTGTAAAAAATGGTGCTTGCTATATGAATTAACAAAGTTGACTTCAAAATGACCTCTGAGGTCAATGTCTAAGTCATATCTGAGGTCATCGAAAAATTTCTTTTTTGATACCCTGAAACTTTTCTGGGAACCTTTTTTCGGAAAAATGTGTGGTTTGCGAGTTTCCGGGGTGTTCGTGTAATTAATGGACGCGCCTATATCATCGAATTAGCCTCGCAGCGAGGCATCCGGTATCGTTAATGTGGGTACCGGGGCACGCTGGGATAAGGGGCAATGAGACGGCGGACACTCTGACGAAGATAGGATCAGCCAGCTCGTTGGTCCTGAGCCAGCTCTAGGAGTGACCGCGAATAGAGCTAGGAGAAAAATGGAGACGTTGCAAGACAACACTCTCAGAAATGGAGAAATATCTCTAGAAATCTCTGCCAGGCACAGGAACTCATTGAAGGGTCCAGTGCTAAGGATGGATGTTTCTGCTTATCTCTGGATAGAGCCAACCTAAGGTTGCTGGTGGGACTGTTGTCTGGCCATAACACGTTAAGGCGCCACCAGCACGTGATTGTAGTGGCTGAGGATCCCTTGAGACCTCGGCGTACATTTTGTGTCGCTGTGAAGCTCTGAGCTACTATAGGCAACTATACTTGGATCCCCAGGACGTCAAGGAGCTTGGACTCTCGGCGATTCTCAACTTCGCTAAGAGGGCGAGGCTTGTGATCTAAGGAATGCAGAGGTGCATAAGAGCCCGCTCAAGCGGCCTATGCACTGGCTCCAGTGGCGACGCGTAACTTTTCCTAAACTGTTACCAAAAAAAGTTTATTTTGAACCTCCCAAATATAAGTTTTTACTTATCTTAGGTATTTTATTTAAACTATCTTTAAATTAAAGTAAACATTCCTGGAGTGAGCGTCTGGGGCACTTGATATACCTCATCGTCTTATGCTATGACAAATCCAAGCCGTCCAAAAAAACAGTCGACGTTTCTAGATGTTCGGAAAATTTTTGATCTTTTTTGGCAATGAATGTTAACAATTCCCTGTAATTTCCTCTATTGTCAGAGTCATCCCCTTCAAAATGAACGGTTATCCCTGTTTTGCCAAAAAACATACGGTATCTAGAAGTGGGCTGCCTAAAAGCTTGCTTAAGAGCACTTTCGATTCTTGTTTTGCCAAACTGGATTAAATTGGCTACACATCTCACATGTAACGGAGACATTTCATTTCTCCTCTTTAGAGCCCTAAAACTATTTAAATCGTTGACTCCGCTTCTGGTTCACCCATTTTTTCTGTATAAAACAGAAGACATCGCCAATAATACAATCTGTTTTTTTGCAACCTTATAACCAAGAGTTTCCATATACCAACTTAATTTAAAAAATCAAACTACGTTTTTTATTCCCTTTTAAAATTATCTAAAATAGGTGTTGGTCTTCCATTTTCAATGATCTCCTTTTTTTCTTAAAAATAATACAAGGATAATGACTTTTCAAGTAGTTGATCGATTACGCAGCGACACTCATCCATCTTTAATTGCACGCACACTAAACTCTGGGCGCTGAAGAAAGACATTAAACGTAAACAGTGATCAGCACGTGAACAGATCCCTCGAAAGCATCCACGGATATACTCCAGTCACTTCAGGTCTAAACATCCTCGGCAGCGTATTTCTAGTGAATCCACAGACCCTTTTTCGTGTCATCTTGAGACTAGAAAAAGGATGACTCTTAAAATAAGTTACCTTGATCTTTCATGAGCTCCCAGTACAAAACATCATCGATATATTTTTAATGTAGGAACAACAAATTGGTTTAGAAAACATCCACTTTGAACCTAAATTGACTGGAGTAACATCGATCTACAGACAAATTCAAGGTCACTAGCAGTCGTCGGCGCTCTACGAATCTGCACAGGTTTGGACTTGTAAACGTGATTGTAGATGACACGACAGGCATCTAACAGTTAATTCACGCACAGGATTGCATTGCATACGCATTACGCATTCAGTAGCGTATACTCGTTTTTCGCGAGTGGAACGTTTTGTTTATATATTGCCTAAGATACGATGTCTGACACAGATACAGCCGACGAAGTGGTTGACATCAGCGCAACCCCACCCAAAAAAAGGGCTCAGAAGCTACATTTAAGTGCAAATGAAAAACAAATAATATTAAATATATACAAAAACCAAATGCAAGAAAAAGGATAACGGACGGAGTAGATGACTTTGACAGAACTGCCATCAGGAGGAAAGTGCATAATTTTTTCTTCCGAAATGAGATACCTACAGTAGATAAGATATTAAGATTAGTTAATGCTGATGAGGATCTTCCATCATTTAAAAGAACCACATTCCGAAAACTTTTGAAGGAACTTAATTTTCGATTCTTGAAACGGGGAAGAAACAGTATGTTAATAGAGAAAGAAGAAATTGTTGTGTGGAGAAGGGAATACCTTAGGAAGATTCGGAAGTTTCGCGATGAAAAAAGAAAAATTTACTATTTGGACGAAACGTGGGTGAATGCTGGACATACTCAAGCGAAAGTTTGGGTCGACAAATCAGAAACATCATCAAGGCAGGCTTTTCTAGACGGTCTTTCGGCTGGATTGAAAAATCCTGCAGGTAAGCTCCTTCATCTATCCGGCAATTTAATTTTGATAAATTCGGGCAAATAATATGCTGTGATAGCAGATAATGTGTGATATTCTCCAAAAATGGTGCATTCGCAGTGTAGTCATTAGGAAAAAAACTTCGACCCTCTTTTAAGCGTTATTTTGAAATTTATTATCATTTTTGGGTGCAGTCAATTTGCTTTGAATGGGTTTTGAGAAGTTGCAAACTTCAATTTTCTACGTTTTTCAGTTTTTGATCAGCATTCCGTGACTCTTAAATTCAGCTAAATGAACTCAATTGCCTCATTCCTTCAAATTTAATCAATCCATAGTGTAAGGAATAATTTATTTCCAGGAAAAGGCAAACGGCTGATCATTTGTCACGTAGGTAGTGAAGACGGCTTTGTTCCCGAAACACTGTGGGCCTTTGAATCAAAAAAGACAGGGGACTATCATGAGGAGATGGACGGCAATTCCTTTGAAAATTGGTTCTCCAAAATGTTACTAAAGCTGGAGAATAACGCTGTTATTGTACTGGATAATGCCCCGTACCATTCTAGAAAAATAGAAAAAATTCCCACAATGGCAACTAAAAAAGCAAACATACAACAATGGCTGGCCTCAAAACAGATCGATTTTGATGAAACAATGGTCAAGGGTGAATTGATAAGTATAGTCAATAGACATAAATACAAATACGATTTTAAAATGATCGACGAAATGGCCAAAAAACAAAATAAAACTGTCTTGAGACTGCCACCCTACCATTGTGAGCTGAACCCTATTGAGCTGATTTGGGCCAACATAAAGCAATACGTGGCGTCGAATAATAATACTTATAAATTTTCTGATGTTAAAAATCTCTTTTACATCGCAGTCAATAGAGTTACGGCAGAGGAATGGAAAAACTGTATCCGCCACGTTCGGGAGAAGGTTGAGGTCAAAATGTGGGATTTGGACAATATCATCGATACCCAAATTGAACCTCTAATAATTCATTTAAACGATTCAGAAGATTCAAGTTCCTCTTCTGAATGAGTGCGCGCAGCTTACTTACTAATAACTAAAAAGTGTAGTTAACTCATTTGTGAATCTCTAACTGAAATTTACTGTAAAAGATAATAATTATCTTGTATGAAATTTTTGATGACTACCCATAATATCTTGATGCGGTCCTGTAATGTCTCCTGCGCCTAAACACTCACTCACGAGCAATATGCGTGTATTTGTTTGGGTTTAGTTTCTTTCTTCAGCGCCTAGAGTATACAGCCGATAACCAAAACGGCTACTGGCGGCCGGGATCAGACACGAGCCGGTACCGGCTGTCCCCGACGGACTACCAAGTGTATCCATAAATGAAAATGGTAACAACCGACAACCAAGTCGAGGCGAGTCAGCTTCATCGTGTTCGCAAAACCTAGACACTATAGGGCGCATTATTTTCGTGGGGCTAATTTGCTATTTACTGAATTACTATTACATATCGCTGTTGGTCAACAAATAAATGAAATTATTTCACAGTACTTAGTCATCAAATATTTATTTTTAAGATTTTTAACTGTCACCAATGGTAACAATGGTTACATGGACGCTTCGCCACTGATTGGCCCCTTATGGTGGCCGGAATGCCTCTAATTTCAAGATTTATTCATTCAACCTCCAATTCATGTGAGAAGAATGCCTGGTTGGCATATCCCTTAATATTTCGGACTTCATCACGCATTCCAAAATAGCCGAGAATTAATCAAGAAAGAGAACTTAAAGAAGATGAAGTTTTACAAATTGTTTCTTTACGTTTTTCAAGTTGAAATATTTGCCAAAGCGGTAAAAAATTTCGTCTGAAATATAATAATATCGATTTAATCGTCACAGTGAAAAAAAAAACGTTATTTTTACTCACTTGCAAACACCTACTCTCGCACAAGTTTTGAACAGGTTATGATCAGCTGCATATGTAAAAGCAGCCAATAGACCTAAGATAATGTGCCACCTGAAATAATAATTCTTATCATATAGAGAACTATATTGCATGAAATTCTAATCTCTTTGAGTAATGCAAACATACTGACAATTAACATACGCATGGAACACCTCTGAAAATTGTAACTCCACTTATATACGGTGTAAATGGCAGAAGTATGGTGTACCAGAGTTGTGGATCGATACTTCGTCACCCAATTTTATCTGATTTACCGACCGGTACATATATATATATATATATAACAAAAATAGGAAAATAGTGGGCAAAATCCGCAAAAAGTGGATTTGAGCAGAAAATAGGATAGGTAACCTGAGCGATACGTATTTCTGCTGGTTGGCTTCATCAGGCCCGAAATGAATGCACATATGCAACTACAAAAGTAGATACACATCCCCACACATCCGGATACGGGTGTAACCTGGGGAAACGAAGATGGAGAGGAAAAAAAGACACACGAAGTCCACAACAAGAGCCAACCTACACATTGTAGTATAAAATGGCTAGAAGACCTCGAATTTTCAAGGCGACAAATAACCACAACCACGCGGCCGGTTATAGCCACTTGCTGTGGTACTTCAAGCCCAAAGGATCTACAAAGAAAAAATTATCATGCGGAGAAAGGTATATAACAAAAATAGGAAAATAGTGGGCAAAATCCGCAAAAAGTGGATTCGAGCAGAAAATAGGATAGGTAACCCGAGCGATACGTATTTCTGCAGGTTGGCTTCATCAGGCCCGAAATGAATGCACATATGCAACTACAAAAGTAGATACACATGCCCACACATCCGGATACGGGTGTAACCTGCGGAAACGAAGATGGAGAGGAAAAAGAAGTCCACAACAAGAGCCAACCTACACATTGTAGTATAAAATGGCTAGAAGACCTCGAATTTTCAAGGCGACAAATAACCACAATATATAATACACACAATAATAATACAATACGTATCGCTCGGGTTACCTATCCTATTTTATGCTTGAATCCACTTTTTGCGGATTTTCCCCACTATTTTCCTATTTTTGTTATATACCTTTTTCCGCATGATAATTTTCTCTTTGTAGATCCTTTGGGCTTGAAGTACCACAGCAAGTGGCTATAACCGGCCGCGTGGTTGTGGTTATTTGTCGCCTTGAAAATTCCAGGTCTTCTAGCCATTTTATACTACAATGTGTAGGTTGGCTCTTGTTGTGGACTTCGTGTGTCTTTTTTCCCTCTCCATCTTCGTTTCCTCAGGTTACACCCGTATCCGGATGTGTGGGCATGTGTATCTACTTTTGTAGTTGCATATGTGCATTCATTTCGGGCCTGATGAAGCCAACCTGCAGAAATATGTATCGCTCGGGTTACCTATCCTATTTTCTGCTCGAATCCACTTTTTGCGGATTTTGCCCACTATTTTCCTATTTTTGTTATATACCTTTCTCCGCATGATAATTTTCTCTATATATATATATAACAAAAATATGAAAATTTTCTCTCTTTATATATATATATATATATATATCGTCGTCCATAACGCCACTTTGCGTATCTTATTTATTCCAATTTTACAGGAGAGCGTTTTAAATATTTTCATGAGATTTGAGTTGTTGCTGACAAAAAGGTATTATTACTAAAAACTTCCAAACGCAAATACGTCAATTTGTAAAATGGAAGGAACGTAATTCATAAAATAAAGACTTAGTTACGTTCGTGTTATATTAAAGTGACAAAAAACATATAACACATAAAATTTAAAAAAAAGTTTCATTGCAAGACAAAATGGTTACAAAAAGGGAACAGTAAATATTATGGCGAAACAAGTATCCGCAGTATCTAAAACTATCAAAGTAAATATGGCAGCACAACACAAGATTCACTCAAATAATGATGATATAATAATATCTGTTGAAGATGAACAAAATAATCTTTGGTATTTTGGTAAACGAACTACCGGTATATTTCTCCTTCACACAGACACTTCCATATATTGTTGCAAGCGACTAGTTTTGTGAAATATTGTTAGCGACTCGTTCTTTTTAACCTATTCCATAAAATCGGGCCATTTTATAGGTTGCCCTGTTGCCCCCTTTTTTTAAATCTTGAATAACTGGAGGCAGTTGGGTAGGTATAAACATTTCACCTACTTTGGACAAAGCTGTAGAAACGGCACTGTGGGGAGAATCCCAAAATTAAAACTACAATTTGACGAACCGGCGTAACATAGATAAGCCATACGCTGTAAAATGATATCTATATTTTATAATTTCACAAATTGGACTAACTTGAGTTAAGCTCTCTCGTGAAATTTGATTTCGTATTAAAATGAGATAAGTCTAATATTATTTTTCAATAACTCTGAAGGCACGAACTGACTTATCCAGGAATGGCAACGAAAGAAATGAGATAAGTATCCTCTACAGAAGTTATAAAGTCTATCGAAATACGACAATGCAGAAATTGTATGACACTGTGCTGTAGTATTTCTAAGACATAGATCACTAGATCTGATAAGGCTACTTCGTCAGGCAGTATTGCTAATATTTTTCACCCTTGATAAAAGTTGTTCAAAAATATAGTTTCAAAAGCCTAGTCCATTAGCTAACAACAATGTAATTGTGTTTCACCTCGGCAAAATAAGCCGCATGTAGGCAAACTTTTTCAATTTTGTGTATAAGTACTAAAGTCTAGAATTTCGATTAGCAATCTGAGAAATATCTTTTTTCGATTATCTGTATCTGATGTATTGGATCTGGACCCTAAAAAGCTTATTAAGTAACTGATCTGAGCTCTCTGATCGCCAGAGTTGTCACTTTGGAACTAGCTATCATTCACCCATGTTCACTTGTACTAGCTGTGCCGTGGCTCTGAGGTGATGTAATGTCTGCTTCAGAGATGGCACTATATCTTCTATGACCTAAGCTGTAAGTTCGACACTATAACTCGTTGTGCCCAGCCTCCATAGGTGACGTTCACAGCGAGTTGGCTAGCAACTAGTTAGCACACAAGTGACAAATATGGCGATTATATTGCTATCAAAGCGCTTATTTTAAATATAACTAATAAGACTGCTTTTCTCAAAACCGGTTCGTTTCATCGATGACAAACTAGTGTACTTTTTCAATATAGTTTATCTACATAAGTACAAAAATTGCACACATTACATAAACTGAGCTGCGAAAACTGACTCACCTGAGCAACATTTTTAACAAATATAAAATACTCTCAAGAGATAGCTTAAATAGTCTACCAATTTCATATCTGTATCCATATTAAGATATGATAACGTTTAAAATCGAAAATTTTCCAGGTTATTTTCCACGATTTGGACAGCGGTGATTATTAAATACTAATTGAAACTGTTTGATAGTCCACACTAGGAGGAAGTGAACAGTGCTCTTCAAAAATCCCCCCCCTTTTACAGTAAAAGTGACAGTTGAAAACATGAAGATGTCGGAAACTCAACAAGTAAACATCAATCTTCCACATGGGCCAGAAAGAGCCTCTTAGATGATTGGTTGCTGAGTTATAAGCGATTCAAGGCACAAAACACTCTAATTTGACAGCCTGCCATTCCACCATTTTGAAAGAGATTTTATGTTCTTACCCCTACCTCAAATTTTCACTCCCTCCGTGAAAAATTCCAAGAATGACCAAGAGTCTCTGAAACACATCAAGTTTGCGCGATTTCCATTTTTTTTCTTGCGCCTTGCCCCGCCGCCACTGAGCCGATTTTCAAAAACTAAAAATTTTCCAAACTTGGCATAGAAGCAACCATGTGTGAAAATTTCATCACAGTTCGATCGGTACTTTCTGAATTATAGACGGGCCAAGGATTATCGGACAGGCCTACAGACCGCCGTAAATGGTTTTTGTGATGTACAGGGTGCTGTATTTGAGAACTTATCAATCGTAGAGGCTTGCGGCAAAAACATGTATTACTAAAACGGCCAAGAGAAAAACCTGGAAAATATTTTCAAGTTTCTAAAATGGCCGCTACGGGGCATAACTGTAATCTTGAATCTAAAAAAGTGATGTTTCTGTTAATTCCGCTATAGCGGCCACATGTGAAACTAACAAAATTTCAAATAGCAATAATATGTATATAATATATATAATATATTATATATATATATAATAATAATAATAATAGCAAATAACATTTGTAGCCCAGGAATTTCTCTTTTCAACTAGTTCAAGTTTCTTAAAATCAGCTCAAACGTTTCGAAGATAAAGGGTGTTTTTTACGGAGACCTTTCAATACTTCCCACCACTTTATTTTTAGAGATGCAGCACTTTTTTAGATTCAAGATTGCAGTTGCGCCCCCAGCGGCCATTTCAGAAACTTGAAAGTATTTTCTGTGTTTCTCTTGGCCATTTTAGTAAAATCTTTCTTGCCTCTACGATGGATACCTTCCCAGATACAGTACCTCGCATATTAGTTGACCACCCTGTGCATATAACATCCAAAAATATAACACCTCATATTTGAAATATTTCGAGATTGCAATACTTCCTCGCCAGCAGCGTGGGAAGTAAATTATCCAGTACATGTTTCGTAAGTCTTAACATACCATATTCAAGAGTACGTAATAATACAATATTTTCGATTTCAAAGAATCATCATTTCATATGTTCTAAAAACATACCGCACGGTTAGAAAATACTTTATCTTTTATTCTTATTTAAGGACCAAGATAAGTGAATCAAAACAATTTATTTGTTCGCATACTTGAGATTCGCGGTAGCCAGATGAAGTAAATTGAACTTATTTTGTATTATCTAATAATTGTCAGACCTTGAGAAATCATCAGATACTTCGTACCGATATAAAATTAAAATATGAATGAACATAATCCAAACTACATTAATCTCAAAAGTATAAACAGCTCTTATAATATTAACAGAATATAAGCGTGGAAATAAGATAAAAGAACGATCGGTTGACGAAGCTTTTCCATCCAATAACCATTGATCATGGTTATTGTATTGATACGGTTTTGCTACTACGCCTCTGTTTCTGTAAACTGGAGTAGGTACTAAGGATGTCACATCATGTTCACCCTCTCTAAGATTTCTTACTCTTGCGTCAATAACTTCTCTTACTTGCACCTCTACCTATTGTAGCAGCTCTTCTACATATACTGACTTACAAGTTTGTTCTACGTGTTCTTCTAGAGAGCGTATTATATTTTTTACTCTTTGCCCTGCTACTGTCTAGTCCTGGTGTTTTAGTGCTTTCTTCCACATACAGGTAAAACCAAATTTCTCTGAGGCTTGAGTTCAATATATACGAGAGAGAACCGCGAGAAGTGTGTAGCAACCCATGTTATAAGAAGATAGAAGCCGGCCGAAGAGTGAAGGTCGTTATCACCACATTGCCTAGAGACAGTGACGCAGAAGGTCGTGCCAACGTGTTACACCAGAAAATGTTTGCACAGGCTTCTACAATAGGTTGGAGTACTGTCAAAGCCCAGAAGGAGGTCTGTTCGAACATTTAATTTAATATTTTGGTTTTATTTTGATGGAGATGAAATCGCCACATCCTTAGTTATTGTACCATTTTTCGACAGAGAGAGGTCTAAAAATGTAACAAATACCATTACACAATACAAATTATCACCGCCTGCGTGTACGCAGGTGAAAACCATTTCGCAGCAGGACGAGACTCCGCAAATGAACGCTAGATGGTGACTGACCAAAATCGCTAATCTATGATCATAGAGGAGAAAACCTTGCCTTGGAATGTACGAGATACGTTATTGCCAAGCGAACCAATAATGCAATGTTTGTGGCGATCCTGACCTTTCATTTCGACCTAAAATGGAGCGCCGTTAGGAACAATCTGGAATCGATCCAAAACATATTCGACACAATCCACAATTCAAAAGTGTGTAGGCTCAAAATAAAACCATTATTTGGGTGTAGAGAATAAACTAACGCATATTTTCAACATGCATCTTGATTCAAGGAGTTGCTGCAACATATTGACATCGCGGCAGATTGCCGCGACAGCGTTGCTAGACAACGTGGTGATGAGGTTCGCTATCTAGACGGCTTCTATCTCTTTCTAACATATGTGTCTATATACACTTCTCTCTCGTATATATTGATCTCAAGCCGTCAGACAAATTTGGTTCTCAATGTATGTATATTCACTTAATTGCTTTTGGCGTTTTTGGATCAAACATATTTTATTTCACATCTAGATTTTTAACCGACCTGTTTCTTTTTGTTAGACAAACAGACCGATGTAAATGAGTGACATGGTTCTTCGAGATGTAGATTTCATAAAACGTATATATAATATCTCATTTCCATTTTTTTTGCGAATGCAATACTTCCTCCTCAGTGGCGTGGGAAGTAATATACCGATGTTTAAGTTTTATTGGAAACAGATTTTGGGATTTGTATAAATAAAATTACCATAATCCAGCTTTAATACAGGTTTAATGTCTATCTAACGTCTCAACTTGTAAATCATTTTGTTTTCATTATTTCTTAAGGCATGGATAATATTGATATGGCTGAGGAAGTTACCGCCTACATCAGCCTGATGATGGGTCGACACATGCGTACCTGCAAAAACGTGAAACAAAGTAATACAGAGTAATTCAAATAAAAATGACGGCAGAAGTTACATCCAGAAATAACATGATATTCTTTTTTAACCTTTGGTTCAAAACTGTTCCAAAATACAAGGTATTGTACTCGTAATTGCCTGCATCACTATCGGCACGAATTGAGGATAAAAAATGAATATTTTTCAAAAATGGCATTGCTTTCATACATTCATACACAACATTTTCAGTCTAACTTAATTTTAGCGTATTTTCAAACTGGAATTGGATTCTTCTCCAAAAGGCTCAAGATGTCCCAGTTGCTATGTGCCACTGATCCATGGAAATTTTCGTATATCCATATACAAAATGAACTAATTTATACACTCCAGATTTATATTTTTTCGCGATTTCAAATCATAACTTCAACGATAGGGAGACATTTTCAAAATCATGTTTCTAGGATTTTTCTAGTAATTTCTTGGGCGTACTTTCTGTCATACTGACAATATTTTGTAAATCATCCTTTATGTTTACATATATTTCAGAAAGGTCCATTCCCACTTTGAAAGATAGGTAGTTAAATTTGCCTACTCATAAGCAGTCTCCAAATTTGGTATCACACGACCCCTCATTTCATTTACGTTAAAACAAAGTATTTATACCATCAATTTCATCACCTCGAATTTGTTAACTTGACCCATTCACCAATAGTTAGGGGGGACCTTTTTGAAAAGCACAACTTATAATATAATATACAGGGTGTTCCATAATTATTGCGACAAAATGATAGGGGTTGTAGAGGGCATCAAAATGAACAATTTTGCCTTATAAACCCCTGTTCGGAAATATGCCGTTTGGGATGCAGCAAAAAAAAAAGATCAGTTTCTTGAAACAGCTTACCTACAGTAATTGCTCAAAGTGTCCTCCACCTTGCTCAATACACAGCTGTGCACGATTGTTCAATGATCGGCGAACTCTGTGGCATACCCCCGGTATGTCCTGAACATGTGCGGACGCGGCCATCACTCTTCCCAGTAGCTCTTGTTGGTTGGGAACAGTAGTTTCGTACACTAAAGCTTTCAGATGGCCCCAGAGAAAATAATCCAGTGGGGTCAGGTCGGGTGACCGCGCAGGCCAAGGCACAGGGCCACCTCGGCCTATCCACCTATTTGTCGTCCAAATACTGCCGCACTTGTAAAGAAAAGTGGGCTGGAGCGCCATCGTTTTGAAACCACGTGTTGGCTCTTATGTTCAGTGGCACATTTTCTAATAGTTCCGGTAGCACATGCTGTAAGAATCGACCATAAGCATGCCCATCCAAACGTGGTGGAAGCAAATATTGCCCGATGATATGCTCGTCCACAATGCCGCACCAGATGTTAATTGAAAACTATGTTGGTCTCTATGGATGGCTATGCATGAGGGTTTTCTTCATCCCAAATGTGACTGTTACGGCTATTAAAATAACCGTCCTTTGTGAAACAGGACTCGTCAGTGTACAAAACGTAGCGACCAAAGTTTGGTTGCCTCAACTCCTGCTGCAGCCACCAACGACAAAAACGTCGACGCGGCAGATAGTTTTCTGGACCCATGGCTTGGACTTTTAAAAGGTGGTATGGGTGTAGTTGCTGGTCATGGAGAACCCGCCAAGCAGTAGTTTGAGACGCTCCCATTTCATGTGCAATAGCACGCACGCTTGTACGCGGATTGGCCTCTAGTTTGACGCACCACTCAGATAAATTAAATGAATCGGTGTGGAGAATTTACGATAACAAAAATGTAAGCACAGCAGGCTTTTTTTTACAAATCGGCGAGACCATGAAATGTGCTAGACGAACATTTTGCAGCTGTTGAATTTTTTGTTTCTCTTAAGGTAAAATTAGCGGTAGTGCTCAAACGGCATATTTACGAACAGGGGTTTATAAGGCAAAATTGCATATTTTTATGCCCTCTACAACCCCTATCATTTTGTCGCAATAATTATGGAACACCCTGTATATATATATACAAACGCGAGCAGTAGACATTGCCATTGCCAACGACCAGTTGGGCAAAAAAATACAATTAAATTGTTTATTGGTAATTGGCAAAACTTGAAGCCTAGTGAACTCTTTTGACTAAAATCTAGAGCCTTCGACAAACTATACTGACATCTTCGGGAGCTAGAACACAAATATGAAAGTACCAACCAATTTAGAAAAATTTAATTTCCAATTACTTACTCGTCCATCAGGTTGCTGCTAAATGGTGTTTTAGAACGGAAACGTGTTACGATTATAAAAATAAAAGACCGGACGCATTGGGTTTGTTGTTAACAACGGAACACATAGCAATGCGTTACAAACATTTATCATTAAACCCGAAACAATGGAAAGAGTAATCAAGTTATTAAAAACTAAAACTACATTTTAGGGACATAAATTTCATTTATCACCGTATACCTGTTGCACGTAATGAAGGTGAATGACCTGGAAATATGACGTGGCAGACAGATGACAGATGTACATCATGAAATAATGTGAAAGTGTAAAATTATTGCCATCTTAAAATTCTCAGGTATTGTACATAAGAGGGGCGTTCGGAAAATTAGCTACTCCTCAAGATGTTGAAATACGTTTATTTTGGAAATGTATATGAAAATTATGATGGTAATGACACACCAAAAAAGATGGGTTGTGTGAAAAAATGTATTACGGAACGTTGAAAAATTCCTTTATTTTACGGAATGTATTAGACATTTTTTTCTGCTCTCATATAGTTAGTAGTAGGCATGTAACAGTTGATATCACTATTTTAAAATAGAGCAAGGGATGAGTGGAAGAGCACGCAGGTCATGGATTCCCCCTTGATATTCGAGAGCAATTATTCCTTTTTGTTGAACACTATTTTTGTATGCATTGTCTCTTCGAATAAAGCCATTTATTATTATTATTATTATTATTATTATTATTATTACATTTGTAATATATTATTGTGAAGATGCTGAACTAACTGGAATATGTAGTCGTTCTAATTTTTCGCAGTTCAACAAGTAAGAATGAATGATACTACGTTGCTTAACATCAGCCTTTTTATTCATACAATGATGTGTCATGGAAATGTGGGACATTTACAAAAATAGATGTTTTGAAAGGTGTTCTCTTTTGTCAAGAACCCTAATACTCATAGAATGGCCTATAGTGTTAACATGAGACGAAAAAAAAACCTTTCTCTGTGGAATCTGGCGTCAACTTTTGTGTGAAGTTATCCTGCCATTTAACAAAATATTCCGTAAATATAGTAGCAACAGGTACCAGGGAACAGATCAAAATTATACTAAGTGACATATAAATCCGAACACCCAGTTTAAATGGTTTTATTTTAATAAAAGTTGGTGAATGTATTTATCTTACTGTAAATAACAAGTGAAAAAATTTTCAGCCTTATCAGTTGGACATTCCGGTTTTTATACTGCTTTTTTTTAATTCACTAACGCTCTAAAAATGAATATTTCAGCCGCAGTAAAGAATCAACGTTGGTGGATTTTGGTTCTTGACATCCTTTACGATCGGTTACGATGCCTAGAGTACGGAGACCTGTACGATTTCGTCAACTTAGTGAGTTTGATAGGGGCCGTATAGTGGGACTTCGGGAAGCTGGACTTTCTTTTCGGGCAATTGCAGTTAGAGTGCAAAGAAGTGTAGACACTGTGGTTAGGTGTTGTCAGGCATGGCTTCGAGAAGGCCGTACGCAAAGAGCAAGGGGCACTGGACGCCGCCGTAGAACAAAAGACCGTGAAGAGCGCCGCCTAAGATTATTGTCCTTAAGGGACCGTTTCTCCACTACCAGGTCCATTGCAAATGAATGGTTTGCAGAACACGGAAGACCTATTGGCATGCGAAGTGTTTACCGACGAATGAGAAGTTTTGGCTTGTTTTCATACCGGCCACACTGGGTCCTCCCTTTAACTCGAGAACACCGACGTAATCGCCTTGAGTGGTGCAGACAACGGTCACTCTGGGATCAGGAATGGAACAGTATTGCCTTTAGAGACGAGTCTCGATTTTGTTTAGGCATGCACGATGGTCGTGCCAGGGTTAGAAGGCGACGTGGTGAAAGGAGGAATCCACAGTTTTTTGTTGAAAGACATGTTCATCACACTGTTGGAGTTATGGTTTGGGGTGCTATAGCTTATGGTTCCAGGACACCTTTAATCTTCATCAGAGGTAACATGAACGCGCAGCGTTATATCCACGAAGTTCTAGAACCCCATCTTTTACCCTATCTTGACACCCTGGCAGATCCAACTTTCCAACAAGATAATGCCCGACCACATGTTCCAAGAGTCACAATAGACTTCTTTCAACATAATGATGTCACATTGTTACCATGGCCACCAAGATCTCCCGACTTATCCCCAAGTGAGCACGTGTAGGATATGATGGGTAGGAGATTGCTCAATTTGTAACGTCCTCCTCAGACTCTAGAAGCACTTCGAGAGGAGTTGGTGGTTGCCTGGAATGAGATACCACAGGAGGACATTGACCACCTGATCAGAAGCATGCCTAGGCGCGTTGGAGAATGCGTAGTACATCAGGGTGCATCCACACATTATTAAAGGTCAAAGGGCTTTAAAGCAGTGCAATCATTTTGAAATTTTTTATCATTTACTTATTATGCTTCATTAAGTACTTATAGAAAATTTTATTAAAATAAAACCATTTAAACTGGGTGTTCGGATTTATATGTCACTTAGTATATTTATCCGTGCATGTACCTATATGATGTGTGGGATCATTAATGATGTGTATAGTATTTTCTCTACTAGTAACACTATACGGTGAGATTCAGATTTGGCTGACGTCGTTATGAGTACGAGAGAGAAGCGCGATAAGTATGGGATATGTATGTTAGAAAGCGATAGAAACACGTCGTTGCCTAGCAATCCGAGTACGAGGTCACGGGAGTACTCTTTCTAACATACATATCTCACGCTTTTCGCATTTCTCTCTCGTACCCGTTACGACGTCAGTGATATTTGGTTTTCAGTGTATATCACAAAATATTCGATTTTACATCACAAATCATGAAGTTTGCAACTTATTTCACAAACGTTTTGGAGTACCAGAGACCTGCAGTTAGACTAAGACTGAAATTTATGAATGTAACATACAATCGGCTTGGACTGGTCCATATTAAAAAGGAGTAACGTGCAGATGTTGGTTGGTTGTGTTATCCTTCCGTTAACATTGAAAGCCGTCTTATTGGGGTACCTGATCAAGAAGGACAGCTACATGAGGAGCTATACCCTATTTCACGAGTATCCATCACGGTAGAATGACAGCTGATTATCTAGTAATATTTCAAAATTCCCAATATCAGCACAGGGCACATAATTCTGACGGATCCGTCAACGTCAGGAAGTCAGAGCCGTATTTTGTTTTGGTTTTTATGGGATGCAGATTCACTCTGTACTTGCTTATAGCTCTTTTAAGTAGAAAAGTTCATTTTGCATACAAAAAACAAAACGCTACAAACAAGTTTTACTAGATTTACACCCGATTCATTATTGCCAACGTCGTAGTCTAACACAAAAATGTCACTTGCTGATCACCTGATCACCTCAGTAGACACAATAGTGTATATACCGATGCTATGGTCTATCCCCAACCTCACTTTTTTCTCAACCGTTTTGAAATATTTCTAAGTATAATGTTCAGTGATTAAACTGACTTGACGTTTTGAAATTAGCAGGATACAATTTCAAGTGTTATTCAATATTCACCTAGGTGTTTCTTTATTATCATTTCTTGCCTAGGGCAAGAAAACCTACTTCTCATTGGGGGATCGCGGTTAACAATGGTGATTTTTCAAGATAGTTGTAGAAAAAATGAAATGTTTTTATAAATACTGGTCCCAAGATAACTCGTTTCATAAGGATATACCCCATACATTTTCATACACAATATTGCTACAGTACTTACGATTCCAATCATTGACGACTATTTTTTCTATGACAACCTCCAGGCCGTCATGCTTCTGTTCTCCAATAGGCCTAAAAGCAAGAAGCTGTTATTACAAGCGGTGAATCTATGTTATGTCGCAAGCAGACAAGACCGCGGCTCGAACTGTGAATAGAATCCAGCAACTTTATGTCCAACAAAAATGTTTACACAACTATTTTTTTATATCAAAATAAACCACCCCTCCAACCAACGCACTTCCTCTTTTTTATCTTCTCTTCCTTCCTTTCGTTCTTCCTCCCCCTGCTTTGTCTGGTATCTGGGCAACCAGACCAGACGTGACAGACCTACTGATCGGACCACTCAGACAAATATATGTCATTGTACTGAGGAAGATCACCTTTGTGATTGAAACGTTTACTACAGTATAGAAGATCCGTTAGTATATGTGATTTTATTGGCCCTACAAGCATAGGGGATTGTTAATACATTTTCATTTAGAAAGAGGGCATCACCCTAAATAGTGAAATCTGGCCTTAATTATACGTATCCCTAAAATCTCAAATCCTACTGAACTTGTACACCTTAGATCTAGAAGCTTAATACCCGTACTTTCAAAAAGACTAGAAAAAAAAACACATAATATAGATTATACCTGAAGTAAAACAAAACATCAAACAAATCTATATCAAAGCGATCAAGCTAAGAAAACGAATGTCAAAATGCAGTAAATGCATGATGCAAGTGTCCTATTCATATAACAATCACTTGTTTCGGTCGGATCAGCGATTGATCTATGATCAAAGTAGGTCTTCCTATAACTTTCTTTCATATCACTCACATATTTTGAGTTTTTGTACAGAAAAAGTATACCTTCCTGAGCAGTGGAAGCTGGCTTTAGTTACACCTGTGTCTCAAATCCTACTGAGCCTAAACTTCTTAGACCTGCGAGCTTGTTACGCGTGCCTTCAGAAATTCTAGACAAATCATTAGAAAGAATATTGTTTCTGTAGATGATACTTGAAGTAAAAGAAAACAGCAAATCTAAATCAAGACGATCACGCTAGGAAAATGAATGTCGAAATGCAGTGAATATAGGATGCAAATGCCCTATTTATATGCCCTTACTTAGTTCGGTCGAACTAGTGACTGAGTGTTTCCTTATCAGACACCTCAAATTCCATTACGCCGTTTGAAAGCTCGTGAAATAGATATTTCAAAGTTATTTCCCGGTATAAAAAGTAACATATGTGCTATTTCAGACTATGGTAATTATCTGTACCAAATTTCATCCAGATACGATCATCAATTTTGGCGTGCTTGACTATCAAACATCCACACTTTCTCATCTATAAAATTAGTAAGGATTTTCATTGCCTTTTTGATCTGTACCTTGAAAAAGACCACCTGGGTGGCCGAATCGTCAGTAAAGAGTAATTTCCACATATTTGGTTTCAATTATAATGGCCAGAAAACACGGAGTTCTATGCGTCAAATGTGCTGAAGATCTGTAACATACGCCTGGCCAGGCGCAGGTACATTTAAACAATTTGCACGTACATATAGGGACAACAGTTCTTGAGTATTAGGGGAGAACGGGGCTATACCGTACAACGAGGCTAAACCGTGCACCCGTTTTTCGTCTCTAGATCTAGCTATACTACAACTATTTAAAACTGTAATGACTCATACGCGTGATCAACACGTGATCAGAGCTCGATCCCGGCTACCTTCCAGTACAGCCGTATAGCGTACGACATATGTCGTTTCTGTGGCTTTGCGGTGGTCAACAGCACAGACAGAGATGGAAATAATGGCTGATTGTTCTCCGCCGGTAGAACCAATGAAATCAAAGACGCGCCTCGACCGGCAGACTCATAGGCATCGACAACGCATTGGAACGTGTTTCGTTGAGCGATCGCATATTGTGTGTTTTTATAAGAATTGTTGTGTGATTGTTATTGTTGTGGTTTCTGTGGTTACTGTTTTGGTTATACTTAACCATGGAGAGTACAAATGGCACGAGTGGAAGTACTGAAAGCCAGGGAACAAGTAGACGGCTTCGTAAAGCACTGAAGAGGGACGCGAAAGAAATCGTGCTCAACGTGTTCAATTATCTGAACAGAACTATGTCGCAGGGAGATGTACTCGCGCGTTGTGAAAGTATGACAGGCGTTCCAGAATGGACCATTCGCAGGGTGGTGCTTGAAAAGAAGAAAACTGGAGCTACTACTGATCTAAAGTTTAATTTGAAGGGACGAAAGGCCGTTAAATTGGATGACGATAGCAAAATGGCGTTAAGGCGAACCGTACATTCATTCTTCTTTAGGAATGAGATGCCAACCCTGAAGGCTGTACATGCAGTGATCAAGGAAAATGAAATTATACCCCAAATGAGCGTCGAGGTAATGAGGAAATCCCTGCACGAAATTAATTTTCGTTACGAAACGCGTAATCGGAAGTCAGTATTGATAGAGAGACCTGAAATAGTCGCCTGGCGTCGAAAATACCTACGCGAAATGATTGAATACAGGCGACAAAGCAGAAAAATCTATTATTTGGACGAGACATGGGTAAACGCAGGTCACACAGTTAAAAAAACCTGGATAGACAAAAACGTAGTGAGTAACCGACAAGCAAGCATTGAAGGTTTGTCAACAGGTCTTCGTGGACCGTCAGGGAAAGGTCAAAGATTGATCGTAACTCATATTGGTAGCGGTAGTGGCTTTTCAGAAGAGTGTGACTTGATTTTCGTCTCTAAGAAAGGAGGTGATTACCATGACGAAATGAATGCCAGCTGCTTCGAGAGCTGGTTTCAAGGGGTGCTTCAGCGAGTTGAGCCCAACTCTGTGATCGTCATGGATAATGCTTCCTACCATAGTCGTCGAGCCGAACGTGTACCGACTATGGGAGCACGAAAAAGTGACATGCAGCAATGGTTGTGCGAAAAAGGAATCCCGTTTGACGATTCATGTGTGAAAGCGGAATTGTATGAAAAAATTAAACAGCACAAACCTGCGAACATTAGTTAAGTGACTGATGAGATGGCCCGTCAATGTGGTGTCACTGTGCTGCGGTTACCGCCCTACTGTGAACTGAACCCAATAGAGCTCATCTGGGCTCAAGTGAAGGGTTATATTGCGCGCCATAACACAACCTTCAAATTACCAGACGTTAAGGTTTTACTTGAGACTTCCATGCAGCTAGTAACGCCCGAAGCTTGGCAGAATGCTATTCGTCATGTTGTGAAGGAAGAAACAAAAATGTGGCAGCTTGACCACCACATCGACACCATCATAGAGCCAGTTATAATCAATTTCAACGAGGAAAGCGATAGCGACAGTTTATTACTGTCAGATGTAAGTGGAAGCGACCATGAATAAAGGTAATTCCCAAATTTTTTACTTACAATATGTTTCAAACCACTCTTTATTAAGCATGTGACAAATCTAGTTCACCCATGTTAAACATTCATACCCCGCCTATGAACAGCCGACTACTGGTAGTTAAGTGATGTTCACGTGAACATCGATGAGTCATTACAGTTTTAGATAGTTATAATATAGACGATTCCGATCGGTGTCGTAACCTAGCGGCAGAACGCGCAATTTTGGAGGATTGAGTTCGTTCCGGTGTGGGTAAAAGTACCAGTGTGACGGTAAAAAAACTTGTTTTTTTATGTTATCTTATAATTTTGGGGCAGTGCCAAATAACAGGTGAGTGGAGAACCTTTACTTATAAGCTAGTAACTATAAGATCATAAGAAACTATTTTTCTTAAGCTCTCTTTTGATCATAAGTGATGATTAGTTTGACGGTGGAATTTGTGGTTAGGTTATTAAACTCCCATCAGGTACAGAATGGGGCTAAACCGTACAGATGTGTACGGTATAGCCCCGTTTCTGTACGACTTAGCCCCAAATGGTTCAATATGGCAAGATTAATAGATTGAAATTTATGAAAAAAATATCATGAAGATTACAGTTTTATATGACCTTGAGTGATAGACTTAAGACTCGTGACTCTAAAAAGTTAGCTTTAGGGCATAAGCCTGTATTCACACAAGAGCAAGAAAATGAAATTTCAGAACAAGTTTTACTTCTAGATAAAGTGTTTTGCGGCATTTCTTCGGGTAAGCTTCGCCGCTTAGTGGTTGAGTATGCTGAGAAAAATGGCATTCCACACCAATTTGACAAATCAGCTAAATTAGCAGGGCAAGATTGGTTTAATGGATTTTTGAATCGGAACCTAAGAATCAGCATTCGCAAACCAGAAGCAACAAGCATAAGTCGAATAATTGCGTTCAATAAAGAAGAAGTGGATATTTTTTTCTCCAACCTGAACTGTGAAATGGACAAACACGGGTTTACGGTCTCAAGGATATATAATCTTGATGAGACGGGATCTCTACGGTCCAAAAACTAGAAAAGATTTTAGGCCCGAAATGAATTAAGCAAGTGGGTGCTGCTGCAAGCTGGAAACGGGGGAAAAATATCAGTGTGGGCTGTGCAATGAGTGCTGCCGGTGAATATATTCTACCAATGTTTATCTTTCCTCGCCAAAGGCAAAAGGTGGATCACCAAATGCAATTTACCATTGAAGTCATAACGGGTGGATAACTGAAGAGTTATTTGTCACCTGGTTACACCATTTCATTTTCCATGCTAAGCCAACTAAAGAGCAGCCTGTGCTTCTCGTAATGGACAACCACAAAACCCACACTACCATAACAGCGTACAATGTTTGCAGGGAGAATGGAATAATTGTGGTGACACTACCGCCACACTCGTCACATCGCCTTCAGCTGTTAGATATCACTTTATTTAGCAGCCAGAAAGCAGCATTCATCAAGGAATGTGACAATTTTTTATCATGAGAAGATAACACCTAATGATATCGCTGTTATTTTTAACAATGCTTATGTTGAGGTTTGTCTATGCTTGTGTCTAGGTATGTCTAAGTGGTTTCGCATCGGCTGGGATATTCCCTCTTGATCCGGAAAGATTCACAGAAGAATATTTTGCAGTGCGATTAGAGGTTGAACAGAGATTACCTGTTATATAAGACAAATATGTTGCTGTTGGTGTAGCCTTGAGGGATACTTCAATCTCGGGAGTCGAGGACAGCCCAACTACAGCCCGAATGGATACGGATATGAACGAAGACCTAACTCCAGATCACATATATGTTGGATCTCTGCAGAATTTACCTACCATGCCTTGATCGAATGCTGGTGCTCAGCCTCAATCAAAAGTAGTATCTTTTAAATCTCTTTGCCCCACGCCTCAGTCTAAAATAGCGAAGATAACTTCAAGAAAACAACATTCAATTATTTTTACGAAGTCCCCAAATAAAGCACAACTGGAAGAGTTAGCTACAGTGAAAGCATTAAAGAAAAAGATTCAACAACTACAAGAAAAGATAAAAGTTGAAAAGAAAGAGAAGAAAATATCAAAACAAGACAACAGGATACCCAAAAGTAAAACTATAGGAAACTCTAAGCCAAGAAGCCTCAATTTCAACACAGCATGATCTGGGAAGTCAAAAAGTCGAAAAAACATTAGATTTGATGATTCATCATCAGAAGATGACCCCACTGACATAAAAGACATTCGCCAAGATGATTACTTGGACGATATTGACCCAAAGAATTCATTTCTACAAAAAGGATTAACAAGAGCAGCCTCAGGCTCAACGGATGTGTGCTTCTCTTGTGGAGATTTTGGCAAGGACAAAGAACTCTGGTTTAGGTGCTGCTCATGCGCTGGGTGGATCCATTCGGCTTGCAGTGGAGCCGAGTCCGCAGATAACTTTATTTGTGAATTCTGTATAAATGTATAATATATAAATGTATAATATATAAATGTATATTCTGTATAAACCTTAAATACTTTATTCTATCAACTTTATAACTTTTTTCATGAAAGTTAACTTATTCTTATTTCTTATACTTTTGTAAGTTAAACTAAATATCAATAACAAAAGTTTCATATAGTGTTTCTTACTTGATGTCTCAATAAGTAATAAAATCTTTTTTGTTTAATAGTTTGTAGCATTACTTCCCTAATCAGATGATTGTTTTACTGTACGGTGTAGGCCCGACCCCCGGGGCTATTTTATACAGAGACACTTTTTTTATTGTAAACAGTGGAACGGTTCCAATTTCTTTCGGTGTAATTAGGTGTTAATGGTCCAAATTATAAGTTGCTTTGTTTTTTATATTTCTATACTTAATATTAGCTTACCACTGACAACTCTCGCTTAAGTGTACGGTATAGCCCCGCTTTCCCCTATAGCAGTCGTGGTGACATGGTGTATACATATTGATGCAAGTAATAAGCAGGGTTATAACGTAAACAAAGAAATTTCTTATACTCACTCTACTTGCAGCATGTGCTCTTCGGTAAATGATAATTTGACATACAGCTTTTTGTTGTTTTTGTATTCAAAGCTGACTCCATCGTCGTTATAAAGTTTGCCAGTTGCTTTCAAGTCCTAAAATAAAATTACGGTTCCTAGAAATAAGCTTTGACACACTGTACCTCTTTAACGAAAAGTATTTTGTATTGGCCCAATAAAAGAGTTTCCCTGCATGTAACATAAGCTTAGGTTCTTGTACGGTTTCAGCTAGTAGTAGAAAAACTATAGCTCACCTTATTCAGATTGACATAAACCGTCACTGGAAGACGTTTACCGTCTTCTGTGGACATGACGTCTCGATCTCTTGTTACTATGATGCTGCCGCCTCTGTAAAATGCTGGGGACTGCAAGAAACAAGAAGGATTGGTTACTAATTTATATTTCTGATCCTTGGACCATTGTGTATAAACTCAAAAAAAAAAGATCGAATGAAATTGAATGTCATATATTTGTATTAATAGAGATCCTTTGATGCAATAAAAATAACGAATCGTAAAGCCGAAAGTTAAGTTATTTTTGACAGCGATAGCAAATAACGGTGGTTGGAAAAAAAGAGTTTTTATGACCACATATAAAATGAACCGTGGTAACGTTTTCGTACGGACTACTGACAATCATGACAACTTTCGGTAATATCCGTATTATGATTCTGAAACCGGTCAAGAAATGGATAGGTTTAAAATCAGAGTTAGAATAGAATTATTTCTATTCTACGCTACTGACGAGTCTGAGTAATGACAAAACATGTAGCGTTCAAATAACGCTATGATGAAATAAGTACTACGACAAACTTAAGGAGAGGGTTGGCTTTGGACTGACCTCCCAAATAAAAAAAACTTAAATATACAAAAGTGTGACCGCTTTTGAGATATTGAATTTTTTCTTAAATTTAAAAAAAAACGAACCTTTTCATCTGTGGTCTTTAGCTGCATGTACAAATAAGGTTATACTTTGTTCATTTTTTCTATAAAATACTTCTAGATAGTTGCTTTATCATAAACAAATGCAATGTAGTTAAAAGATATTAAGGAATCATGATCAAATAAGGACTACGAGTATTCTGGGATTTATAACCTTCTGATATTTTTTTCTCAACTTTGACCATCTGTGGTGAAACAAAAATGTACCGTGACACTTTTATATAGGTAAGTTTTTGTTATTTGGGAGGTCAGGCCAAAGCCTACTGCTCCTTAAGTTTGTCATGGTACTTATTGGACTACAAACAATGTTCAATGTTAAACTCCACTATTTCCTGGTACCGAATAAGGAAAGAGCAGCAAAACACATCGGACGCAGGCGCGGTGTCCCTTTGAACTGATAAAGTCGGAGCGTGAGCATCCCGTCGTATTCAAGATTCCGCGGTAGCCAGTGGAGAGCGATGTGTTCTGCTGCTATCTTTCTTTACGACAGTTGAACTTCAGCTTATTTTCAAAGTAGAACGGTTGGAGGTTTTTATATGGATTACATCTAAAATATTCATATCTATTTTTCTCGAAAGAGATTAGTCTGAGAAAAAATTTACAAGAAAGGTAATTTAGGCCCGTATCGTCAGTCGTCCCTACAATTCTAGGGCGACTTTATGGCCTCCTTGATTGTCACAGTTTTCTACTTCTCCGTGTCAGCGCTCTATTTTGAGGTTATGTCACAAACATCTATTTGCATCAAATTGTGCTTGCTTTTGAGTTGTATCATGTTTTATCAGCCTGAAATTTCCTAAGCCTAGGGCCTAAAGCCCGTATCTTCAGTCGTCCCTACAATTGTAGGGCGCGTTTATGGCCTCCTTGATTGTCATACTCTTTTCTCTCCTTCAAAAATTTCTAGATTACACTTGTCCCGTGTCAGCGTCAGTGCTCTCCTATTGTGAAGATATGTTTTCTTTTTAAATTGTAGGAAATTTCAGGCTGATAAAACATGATATAACTCAAAAGCAAGCACAACTTGATGCAAATAGATGTTTGTGACATAACCTCAAAATAGAGTTCTGACACGGAGAAGTAGAAACTATGTTATGACAATCAAGGAGGCCATAAAGGCGCCCTACAATTGTACGGATGACTGACGATACGGGCCTTAGTTATTTGCCGATCATTCTCAAATTTAGAATTATTTTCGTAGATGCAATAATCAAACAGCCGAAGCGAAGGTCAATTGGGACCTTAATCTTAAATATATCAGTGAGTGCGCAAAGAGTCATAACCCTCAGTTAAACCCCTCAAAACGAACAATCATCATATTTTCACTGTAACTTTTCAGAAGCGATATCAAAAATAATTTTTATGAGCCTAAATGGTTCTATTCAGGTAAGTTAATACCACCGTGAACAATGTGAGTAAGAGTTGGTTTTCCATTCTACGACAGTTATACCTCAATAAGTAATCTCTTAACTACGAAACTAAAAAGAAAATATGTGAATGACTAGTATGTCAAAGTCACTTCCATTTCAAGATACCTTGCATGTCTTTAAAAAATTCAAAATTATTTTTGATCCGCAACTTAAGGAACTATGATCACATCAGCTCTTTCATAAAAAGCATGAAGTGGTACAGCGCGTGGTACCACGACTGATTAGTAGACCCACATACAACGCAGCCTCTCCAACACAGCAGGCCCGTTGCATAACCGAAATTCATTACGGTAAACGGCAGAGTTTGCCTGGATTAGTTGGTAGCAGTTTTGCCGTCGTTTTCATGCAAGGTACTAAGATAAATTCTGTTCCTTGCCTACATCCAGCCACTGAGTTCTTAGGTCAGTATTAATTAACTTCTACGCACTCCTCTGACATTTAGAGTCGTATCGTCAGTCGTTCCTACAAGATTGTAGGACACTTTTATCTCCTCCTTGATTTTCATAGTCTTTTATCTCCTTCAGAAAGGCTGGAGTTAAGAAATGTCAGGCTGATAAAACAGATGATAAAAATCAAGTTTTATCAGCCTGAAATTATTTCTTGAAATCCAAAAATTAAATATATGCTCAAAATAAAGCGCTGGGACTGACCCCTGCCTTTCTGAAGGATATGAAAAACTATAAAAATCAAGGAAGCCATAAAGGCGTCCTACAACTGTAGGAACAACTGACGATATCGCCCTTAGACCTTGCCCTCATCAGAATGAGAACTATTTCAATATGTAGTTCATGTATTTTAAAGGTGAGACAGTCAATACGCCAGTAAATTTCTCCTCCTTGTCAGATGTGGCTTTAATGGGTGGACCTATTGAGTTGACCTAGAGAAAGGAATTTGCCTTACCTCGCCCTTTTCCACATTAATCGTGACTTCTTGATCTCCATTATAAGCCTGAACACTATTTCCATCGATTCTGTACCATTTCTCATCTTTTCCTGGTAAGTGCACCGTTACTTCTTTGACGTCCTCATCGAACACAGGTCTTGCTAATATACCTCTTCCTAAAATGGAAAATGATTAAAGTCCAATCTCCAGTGAGAAACGCCACAGAATTTAACATACTGAAAAATTTTACATGCAACCGGCAATATATCAAGCAAGTCACGAGATATTGCCCAATACATTAGAATATTATCGTTGCCCAAAAATGGATAGCCTCTTTCCGTGAGAATCAGAAGTACAAGTATGTATCAATTTTGATAACGATGGTAAGTGCTCCAATATAAACGCTGAAGTCATGCCAATTCAAAAGAGTAAACCACTAGGCTACTAGGAGCGATTCTCTTTCTCATATATACTAAGTGACATATAAATCCGAACACCCAGTTTAAATGGTTTTATTTTAATAAAAGTTGGTGAATGTATTTATCTTACTGTAAATAACAAGTGAAAAAATTTTCAGCCTTATCAGTTGAACATTCCGGTTTTTATACTGCTTTTTTTTAATTCACTAACGCTCTAAAAATATTTCAGCCGCAGTAAAGAATCAACGTTGGCGGATTTTGGTTCTTGGCATCCTTTACGATCGGTTACGATGCCTAGAGTACGGAGACCTGTACGATTTGGTCAACTTAGTGAGTTTGATAGGGGCCGTATAGTGGAACTTCGGGAAGCTGGACTTTCTTTTCGGGCAATTGCAGTTAGAGTGCAAAGAAGTGTAGACACTGTGGTTAGGTGTTGTCAGGCATGGCTTCGAGAAGGCCGTACGCAAAGAGCAAGGGGCACTGGACGCCGCCGTAGAACAACAGACCGTGAAGATCGCCGCCTAAGATTAGTGGCCTTAAGGGACCGTTTCTCCACTACCAGAACCATTGCAAATGAATGGTTTGCAGAACACGGAAGACCTATTGGCATGCGAAGTGTTTACCGACGAATGAGTTTTGGCTTGTTTTCATACCGGCCACACTGGGTCCTCCCTTTAACTCGCGAACACCGACGTAATCGCATTGAGTGGTGCAGACAACGGTCACTCTGGGATCAGGAATGGAACAGTATTGTCTTTAGTGACGAGTCTCGATTTTTTTTAGGCATGCACGATGGTCGTGCCAGGGTTAGAAGGCGACGTGGTGAAAGGAGGAATCCACAGTTTTTTGTTGAAAGACATGTTCATCACACTGTTGGAGTTATGGTTTGGGGTGCTATAGCTTACGGTCCCAGGTCACCTTTAATCTTCATCAGAGGTAACATGAACGCGCAGCGTTATATCCACGAAGTTGTAGAAGCCCATCTTTTACCCTATCTTGACACCCTGGCAGATCCAACTTTCCAACAAGATAATGCCCGACCACATGTTGCAAGAGTCACAATAGGCTTCTTTCAACATAATGATGTCACATTGTTACCATGGCCACCAACTCTCCCCAATTGAGCACGTGTGGGATATGATGGGTAGGAGATTGCTCAATTTGCAACGTCCTCCTCAGACTCTAGAAGCACTTCGAGAGGAGTTGGTGGTTGCCTGGGATGAGATACCACAGGAGGACATTGACCACCTGATCAGAAGCATGCCTAGGCGCGTTGGAGAATGCGTAGCACATCAGGGTGCATCCACACATTATTAAAGGTCAAAGGGCTTTAAAGCAGTGCAGTCATTTTGAAATTTTTATCATTTATTTATTATGCTTCATTAAGTACTTATACAAAATTTTATTAAAATAAAACCATTTAAACTGGGTGTTTGGATTTATATGTCACTTAGTATACATATGTGAATCAGATCGCTGATGTTTTGTCCGCCATTAAACATTCAGCCTATATGTATAACGCGGATGGCATACCTTTGCTTACTTCATCGAAAGAGGATGTCGTCCTCTAAGACTAGAGTCCTAGACAAAACTGAATAACTTTTTAAGCTCACCTGATCTGTTTCTTAACACCGAGAAAGCTTAGGTGCTCAGATTTCACAATTACCATCGATAGATATTTTAGTATAAATGCCAATCCTTTAGTATTAAGGAGGCAAACAGATACAAATTCCTTGCAGTCTTTATATTGGCGAGTGTCTGAGCTGGAGAAGCCACTGTGTGCAACTATGTAAATCATTATCCTCACATGTATATATTTTTAGAAATATGAGAATTGTTTTAAGCGGTCCTGATTTATTGAAAATATATTATGGGCGCGTTGAGTCTAGACTTCGTTATGGCGTTTCCTTGTGGGGAAGCTCATCCCACGCAAATGATGAGTTCTTCTCAAAAAAGATTGTAAAAAGTTTAGCAAATGTGCGCAACTACCACTCGAGTAGAGAGCTGCTTAAAAATGTTGGACTACTGACATTGACTTCTTTGTATGTTATATACCAGAAATAGTCACTTATGTAGGCATTTAATGTTTGTTTTATTGTCATGTCTTGTTTTACTGCTGTTTTACTATTATTTTGTTCCTAGTTCCGTATATATGACATCTACAGGAAAATAAACAATTTGAAATTAAGTCAAAAAATGGAGTCAGAAGTTTGACTCTGTACTTTCCACGGAATGGTGTAATCAACTCATGATAGATTATGATCGACAGAAGTTAATTAGCCCCTCTGAGAAAAAAATTAGTACCTTTCGTAAAAACTGAATGGATCAAGTCAGTCAAATGGGCACATACAATTAGTTCATAGAACGCACACATTAGCGATCATCTGGCAACGTTGCTGTAACTAACCTCTGCACTCTCCTACCAAGCACACCCTCCCATCCATCGGTCAAATATCGGAAGCCCTCGAAACAGGTATACAGGGATATCTAAATTTGTCTGACGGCGTGGGTTCAACGTGTACGAGAGAGAAACGCGAGAAGTGTGTTGATGCGCACTTTCTAACATGTGGTGATACAAGAGATAGAAGCCGGTTGACGAGCGAAGGTCATCACTACATACGGTGCTAATATGCTACACCAGAAAAAGTTTGCACAGGTTTTTATAATAGGTCAGTTTACTGTGAAACTCAAGAAGGAGGTCTGTTCGAACATCTAATTTAACCTTTTCATTTCATTTTGATTAGAATTATTTATTTCAATTATGATGCGATTTAGTGTTTCAATTTATTTAAGAATTGCCTTTGATTTCCACGGATGGTGATAAAATCAACACATCCTGAGTGATTGTTACAATTGCGTGTGCGCAGGCGAAAACCATTTCGGAGCAGGACGACACTCCCCAATGAGCGCTAGATGGGTACTAACCAAAATCGCTCATCTGTGATCATTGAGGTGGAAACCTTGCCTTGGAATGTGCGAGATGAGATGTTGCCAAGCGAACCAAGGATGCAAAATTTGTGGAGACCCCGACCTTTCATTTCGACCGGAGTTGATCCTAAACAGATTCGACAGAATTCACAATTCAAGAATGTGTAAAACCATTATTTGGGCTTAGAGAATAAACTAACGCATGCTTTCAACATGCATCTTAATTCAAGGAACTGGTGTAACATATTGACAACGCGGCAATAATTCAAACGTATTTGGTTTTCAGTGTATATACATACGTTCGTTCAGTTGCGTAGGACGCGTAAATTAAAGATATTTCTCTAGGATTCGTCAAGTTTTAAGGGCAAATGTATGTGGTAAATACGTATATACGTAAATAAATATGTGACTTTGAAGTTGAGTCATTAATTTTCAGATAATGATTGTAGAAGGAAGATAAACCAAAATATGTGTGTAAAAATAAAAAAAAATAAAAAAAAAATGTTACCTTGTTTTATAAAGTATCCTTCCGACAAGTATTTCAGTGCGGACCTGTATTTGATCGTGCGGTCTTGGAGCACCGGCATGCCCTCCCCTGTGAGGTCTTAAGTCACCTGCTTCACGAGCCCTTCGTACTACATTAACAAAGGCACGAGGGGTTGGTTGCACTCGATTGGGAAACCGATCCGCATAAATCGGTGATGCCGCGTAAATAAGAATCATGTCCACAAGTTCAGCATTTTCGTAAACATGTGCCATTTTTCATTTCGTTTGAGCCACGCAACAGACACCACTATTCACTCACGCGTTACCGACTGACACCGACTGTATACAACTGAATAAAATAATTGTAAAAACATCGTTCCAAATTCATTCGCTTTTTTGTTTCCGATGCGATGAACCGATAAGGCGGATTATATCCGTTGTTGCCAAACACGAGCACATAATATTATTATTGAGACAGGGCGGTACTCAAACTTCCAAAGGGCTATAACTTTGTTACTTTAATTTTACCAGAAAAATGGTAAAGGAAAAAACATTTCTTTTGATCAGATCTACTCACTCTTAAAATAAATGACTCAACCTCGAAGTCACCCTGTATACTAGCACTAAAAAATTGAGATATTTTCTCCCCCCGTTTTTTGCCCCTAGCTCCGCCACACCTGCACCGATTTTCAAAAACTGCATGCGTTTTCGTCCTTGGCACAGTAGTAAACGTGTGTGGAAATTTCATGAAAATCAGAGAGGTACCTTCCATGGTTCAGTCCAACAGACAGACCGACCGACGGAAATGAGTGGCAAACTATACAAGAGCATTCAGCTACATAACACCACCTACGAACAGTATTTTCTAGCTGTTGTTGCACAGAAATTTTATCTTTTCAGTCCTTCAGCCTTAGCAAGTAGCTATTAGATGTTCTTATGCAGAAATGGGAACAAATTGGACCAGAAATAACAAGAAACCATGGCTTCCGGCAAATGCTCTAATAATAACGCTAACTGCAAATAAATGTTGTTAACACTGATTTACTTGTTTGTTTCTTTAGTGTGCCAATTTTTTTTGACCCTTGAATCTCATAATTCCTATTAATATATTTTCAATTTGCGCAATCTATTGCCATCAAAAATGGCTAGTTGGATGTTAGTTTTCAAATAAGTTTAGTATCAAAAAATTCCTCTGTTCGATATTAAGATTCAGGAAGAAACAGGGTGTGTCAATACTTTCTTGACCCACTGTATGTACATGTATCAAATCCTTCAAAATAGAACCATAGATGATGAATTACGCATTTTCCATTTATGTAATCTATAAGACATGAATAAGATCTAGGTAAGGAAATACTTACCTATCATAATATGGTCGTTGTGTTCGATTTCTCCCGGAAACTCATAAAAAAGTGGCCTGATCACGGGTGCTCCAGTCTGAGTATGTTCATAGAACAGTTGGTACCACGTGGGAATATGTCTGTATCTCATTTTAATCGCATTTCGAATCAAATCTCGTGGTTTTCCGCCATAGCTGTAAGGTTCTCTAGACTCTGTATCGTTACTAGCATGACCTCTGAAGAACGGCAACCATATGCCAGCCTGTAGTGGAGTTAAATACAAATGAAGAATTACAACGGTCTTAATGACAATTAAAGCTTATTTATGCACCTTAACCTATTTGTGGATATGGCGCAATATAGGTCTGTTCATGGTTTTTGGTAGTTTCTTAACAATGTCATACGAAGTAAATATACAGATTGGTATATGCGCGGAGATTGACTTCTCTAAGCAAAACTACACACTGCGCAACCCAGTCCAGCTGTTGCAGCTGCTAATCGCTTTTGCACACATTTTGTACTTATGATATCAACAACATAACCTATATACAAAAAAGTGCCTGTAGACGTATAAATTGGAAAACTTTGACTCTAATGGAGGAAAAAAGAAAACTATTTTCTATGCCACTGATTCTTTTGGAGCATCTATTGTATTTTTGAATAAGCTATTCAATGTTATATAAATTGCCTTTCTTGAAAAAAAATGTCAGACCTTATGGAAAAAAGTGTTTTGAACATTTAAGGTAAAATCCGTATGCAAAACGTCAACCCGTTCTACTTGAAAATACCCTAACGTTAGTAAAGCTCGACATTGAAAACTCATACTAGGGCTAGTCCAAGAATATTGATGCTTTACCCTGATACAATCTCATAAGTGATGTAGAAATTTAAAGCGTCCTATATTTCGAAAACAAAGTCTTTGCGAACCCAACATTACCTGAACTTTTTGTCTTGAAAACGCCGACGGAATCATCCTGTGAATTATTGGATATTTAATAGGAAACACCTCAGTAGTTTTCGCGATTTTATCAGGTGAAGATGCGAGAAGATCCAAGATCTAAGAAGGTCCAAGGATTTCCAAAACGATCCAAGAATTACCGAGGAAATCAAAAGGAATCTGGAGGCAGATCTTTTGTTTCAAAAGACTGTCAGTAGTTAGCCCCCTGTAAAACCGAGGTTCTTCGTAAAAGTTATATATCCTTGGGATCATCAATTTGTGATATTGTATCAATAAATACGTTAAGACTGAGGGCTAAATATGGTTTATACCTTAGTTGTAGTCTTTTTTGATATATTATTAATATAATACATCTCTGTGGCTTGAAAAAGATCTCCGTGCATACATAATCATCGATGCACTTGCAGATATCCGACAAATTATTTGAATTTTCAAAATGAATGTAATTTTTCTTTCCATTGTCCTTTATGTTCCTTCTTTTTTCGATTTCCTACATTTAATTTTTTAGAAAGTATTCTAATGGTCATAGGTGCATAGTATTAACGTGGTAGATAGCGTATAAGTATATAAAGATCAAAAAAATTATGTATACCATCCCTCACCCCCTACAACCCCCAACCATTTTCTGAAAATGATCCGAGGCCCTCTGAAACGTCAAAAAACGAAGTTCGAGCTATTTATTGTTTTTTGGGTTTTGTTCTTCGTTGCCACTGGACCGAAAACTTCAATCTTCATCTCTCTTTTGCGAAATGTGTGAAGCTTTTTCACTCTCAGCATAGTATCAACCTTGTGTGAAAATTTCATTCTCTCAAGTTATACATGGGCCAAATAATAGCGGACAAACGGACAGACTGACGGAAATGGGTGTTTTTCGTGATGTTCACATCATATAACATTTTCGAAATTTTTCGCGATTACAATACTTCCTTGCCCAGTAGCGTAGGAAGTAAAACTATCACTCATTTTCGTCGATCTGTTTGTCGTCTGGTCGTCTGTTCTGTAATCTAGTCTAAACTGAGCACCAGTAAATGCACAACAAATAACTACCTGCAGCTTAAGCACATAACAAATAACTATACTACAACTATTTAAAACTGTAATGACTCATACGCGTGATCAACACGTGATCAGAGCTCGATCCCGGCTTCCTTCCAGTACAGCCGTATAGCGTACGACATATGTCGTTTCTTTGGCTTTGCGGTGGTCAACAGCACAGACAGAGATGGAAATAATGGCTGATTGTTCTCCGCCGGTAGAACCAATGAAATCAAAGACGCGCCTCGATCGGCAGACTCTTAGGCGTCGGCAACGCATTGGAACGTGTTTCGTTGAGCGATCGCATATTGTGTGTTTTTATAAGAATTGTTGTGTGATTGTTATTGTTGTGGTTTCTGTGGTTACTGTTTTGGTTATACTTAACCATGGAGAGTACAAATGGCACGAGTGGAAGTACTGAAAGCCAGGGAACAAGTAGACGGCTTCGTAAAGCACTGAAGAGGGACGCGAAAGAAATCGTGCTCAACGTGTTCAATTATCTGAACAGAACTATGTCGCAGGGAGATGCACTCGCGCGTTGTGAAAGTATGACAGGCGTTCCAGAGTGGACCATTCGCAGGGTGGTGCATGAAAAGAAGAAAACTGTAGCTACTACTGATCCAAAGTTTAATTTGAAGGGACGAAAGGCCGTTAAATTGGATGACGATAGCCAAATGGCGTTAAGGCGAACCGTACATTCACTCTTCTTTAGGAATGAGATACCAACCCTCAAGGCTGTACATGCAGCGATCAAGGAAAATGAAATTATACCCCAAATGAGCGTCGAGGTAATGAGGAAATCCCTGCACGAAATTAATTTTCATTACGAAATGCGTAATCGGAAGTCAGTATTGATAGAGAGACCTGAAGTAGTCGCCTGGCATCGAAAATACCTACGCGAAATGATTGAATATAGGCGACAAAGCAGAAAAATCTATTATTTGGACGAGACATGGGTAAATGCAGGTCAAACAGTTAAAAAAACCTGGATAGACAAAAACGTAGTGAGTAACCGACAAGCAAGCATTGAAGGTTTGTCAACAGGTCTTCGTGGACCGTCAGGGAAAGGTCAAAGATTGATCGTAACTCATATTGGTAGCGATAGTGGCTTTTTAGAAAAGTGTGACTTGATTTTCGTCTCTAAGAAAGGAGGTGATTACCATGACGAAATGAATGCCAGCTGCTTCGAGAGCTGGTTTCAAGGGGTGCTTCAGCGAGTTGAGCCCAACTCTGTGATCGTCATGGATAATGCTTCCTACCATAGTCGTCGAGCCGAACGTGTACCGACTATGGGATCTCGAAAAAGTGACATGCAGCAATGGTTGCGCGAAAAAGGAATCCCGAAAAAATTAAACAGCACAAACCTGCGAACATTAGTTACGTGACTGATGAGATGGCCCGTCAATGTGGTGTCACTGTGCTGCGGTTACCGCCCTACCACTGTGAACTGAACCCAATAGAGCTCATCTGGGCTCAAGTGAAGGGTTATATTGCGCGCCATAACACAACCTTCAAATTACCAGACGTTAAGGTTTTACTTGAGACTTCCATACAGCTAGTAACGCCCGAAGCTTGGCAGAATGCTATCCGTCATGTTGTGAAGGAAGAAACAAAAATGTGGCAGCTTGACCACCACATCGACACCATCATAGAGGCAGTTATAGTCAATTTCAACGAGGAAAGCGATAGCGACAGTTTATTACTGTCAGATGTAAGTGGAAGCGACGATGAATAAAGGTAATTCCCAAATTTTTGACTTACAATATGTTTCAAACCACTCTTTATTAAGCATGTGACAAATCTAGTTCACCCATGTTAAACATTCATACCCCGCCTATGAACAGCCGACTACTGGTAGTTAAGTGATGTTCACGTGAACATCGATGAGTCATTACGGTTTTAGATAGTTATAGTATAGCTGAAGCTTTGCTTTCATAAGTTTCACTTTGAGAAAAAACATGCGAGTCCATGTCAAAACGCTAAGCGACTACGCATTTGATAGTTACGAGCAAACGGTGCGAACGCTGCAAAATTTCTTATGGTGTATCGCAGTAGCTATTAAACATGCTTTGACAGATTGTCACACACCCAACAAACTGTCAAACCCAGTGGCGGATCCACGGGGAACTGAGAGAGGAACTGGGAAAGTGTTCCTCTCAGAAGATCACTGGAAAAAGAAAAATACTCAGGAAATTCCCTGAAAACCCCCTTGCTTTTCAAGTGCCCTTCTTCAATTTTCAATCGGTATCACCCCCCCTTCCCTTCCACATAATCACAAATCCAAGCATTTCAATTTTCCTGTTCTGCACCCCAAAAAAAAATCCACTCTGAATCCACCCCTAATGAAATCCAACAACCAGATTGAAGCTGGAGCAAGGCATAAAACCACTGGCACTGCAGCACCTAGGAAAATCACAATCTTGGCAGTCCCGGGATTTGGCTTGATGTCGGACTGAAGAAACGGGACCGGAAAAAACTTGACACGGTTTTATCGGACCTAATGTAACTAAGAATGAATAAAATTGTCAATGACAGAGTGAAATTGACTTACGTTTAGAACTTCACATCTCGTTCGCATAGAATCGCATATTTGGCAGAGGGACAGCGCTTACCGGTTTGTTAAAGGCTGATTTAGGGCTAAGAATACTGTTTCTTATAATAAAAAAGGCAATATCGTTTTTATATAAAACTAAGTATGTAGACTAAAAATTTGATACGAAATTGAAATAACTCCACAGCAGCCTATCAACACTGGATTGGACCCGAAAATACCGAGACGTCCCGGTTCCCTTTACAGCTAATTCCGGTTCTCTGTAAGAACAATGTTTGTTCGCTCCCTAGCAGCACAGCTTTAAGTTATGCATTCATTAGGGACTTTTAGTGCTTTTGTTTTGCTATTTCGTTATGATCTTCCTTATTTCGATTTTGCGCAGTATCGAGACAATCCGCCATTATCCATTATCGAGATGAAAAAGCTCCGTTAGTTACGGAGAATAAGTAAGGGCTTATTCCACAAGATTATACCTTTCTGACTCTGCGCTGTTTCCGGAATTTGTAAAGCTGGATACGCTTAATTAAAATAATTTCAAGTTACAAATACATAGTGGTTAAAATATAAAAATGTATGAGTATGAGATCAAGGATAAAAATAAATGCAATAGGCAGTGTTCTAAATAAATTGAGTTGTCCTAACTTTTATTGTATATTCAATGTAAAGAGGGATCTTTTTATTGTAGTTCTTTTTATTCTGTTTTGGTTGCTTATCCTTCTGTGGTTCTATGATTCTAAGCCTGTTCGTTGCTTCCCGGTTTGGACACAAATATTTACCTTTTGTATACCTTTTGTATACCTTTTGTATAGAAAATTTAACAAGGTTTTAAAATATTGGGGCTAGCCTCACGTCATAATCGAAAAAAAATTAACAACTTCAGTACTTTTAAATTACCCCCACACGGGTATCATGTAAAAAACCTATAAAACGTCAAAAAATATGTCATCTTGCATTTAGGGCGCAAACAGGCATTCCACGTTTGCTCACTAGGATCGTTGTGAACGTCCATTTATGGAGAAATCACTCAACTAAACTACACGCATTATTGGTTGCATATGTTTTGTGAGGCCGAGTGGTCCGTGTCTGTAGTTTTTATTTCTGAGATGAAAGTTGGTTGAATAGCAAGATCGCATCTGGATGATTATCTATATTGGTCTGCTTGTGTATAAAATCAGTGATATTTGCTGTGTGAGAAAATCATTACTGAATATGCTGCCAATGAAGCATATCTATTGGCTGTGCCCGACGGGTTATTTATATGTTGTGCTTTCTGAAGACAGGTTATGTTCAAAGTTACAATTTTCAAAAACTGAGGAGAATTATCGGAAATCATTTCCGCGCCCGCGTTGTGTGTAATAACTGTTAGCATGTATATGGCTTGTAATTCGACAGTGTACAGTGAATATAATTATTTCTTATCTCGCTCATTTTTGAAATTCAGCAAATTTGTATATGTAATTTCCAAAATGGATAAGAAAAAGTTGCTGCGCAACTAATTCCTAGTTTTGAATCCCAATTAAGTGTATTTGAGACAAGAATCCAATGGAAATATCATCAACACATACAACTTACAGCATAGACCTCCAGTAATGGCATATCTGAAGTAGATACATCACAACAGAGCCAAACATTAATAACTGAAGCCTCATGGCGTTTGGGAAACACGTAAAATTAAGTGCTAAGTTAATATCTTGTAGAAAAACCTACATAACGTCAAAAAAAAAAAAACAGTATAATGTCAAAAAAATCGATATAACGTCACTTTTCAAGATACATGATAGCCGTGTGGTTCACTTTAGTGGTCATAAATAGACTTTTTGGTCGACATTCTTTATTTAATGTCGCTGTAAAAAATGACGTACCAGTAAAGGCTTAACTATTCGTTATTTTTGTTGCACGAAAAACTCCCTCGGTGGTATGCACAAGTTCAGGTTAAGTGAGCATCGGAGATATTCCGAGTTAGACTTGCCACTTTTCGAGTCTTGTATTGCAGTGCAGGGAGGCTCTGAATTGCCTCGCAGCGAGGCATCCGGTATCGTTAATGTGGGTACCGGGGCTCGCTGGGATAAAGGGCAATCAGACTGCGGACGCTCTGGCGAAGAAAGTATCAGCCAGCAAGCTCGTTCGCCGTCAGCCTGCTTTAGCAGTGCCCGCGCATAGAGTTAGGACAAAAATGGAGACGCGGATTGCAAGACAACACTCTCAGAAATGGAGAAATATCTCCAGATATTTCGCCAGGCACGGGAACTCGCTGAAGGGTCCAGTGCTAAGGATGGACGTTTCTGCTTATCTCTGGATAGAGCCAGCCTAAGATTGCTGGTGGGACTGATGGGGGTGGCTGAGGATCTCTTGTGTGAGCGCTGCTGGGTAGAGGAAGAGATCTCGACGTACGTTCTGTGTCGCTGAGAAGCTCTGAACTACTATAGGCAGACTATACTGGGGTTCACTATTTTGGATCCCCAGGAAGTCAAGGAGCTTGGAATCAATGCCATACTCAGCTTCACTAAAAAGGCGAGGCTTGCGATCTAAGGAATGTAGAGGTGCATAAGGGCCCGTTTAAGGGGCCTATGCATTGACTCCTTATGGTGGCCGGAATGCCTCTAATTTCAGGAATCATTCATTCATAGTCTTAGCACCGTTATAATTAGCTCTGAAATTAGGCCCGCTGAAAAAGATGAAATGTTATAACATCCAACTTGATTTTACATCACTTTGAACCATGCCATTCTATTTTCTGCATTTAGGGTTTAATGCTTTGGGAGTATTATTTTTTGCTGTGGAAATATTTTCAATCATCTATCAAATCTTATACTACAAACTTCACTAATGAAGAGAAAATGCTTAGGGTGAGTATTCTTCAGAAATATGTAAGTCTGACAATACTCTTGTCGTTCGAATGGGTATACCAAACTCAATTCCAGAGTAATCAGGTCATTCTCGTCGAATTCTTCGTGAATGGTTAGGTCCATAATTTCGGAATAGAGACCTTCGGACCTTCACAAACAATTCTGTCGGACATATGATGAGACCTGTCGATAAACACAGTGAAAATATTTTCAAAATCAAATATTCCAAACACAATTTCAAATATACTCGTAGTTCAATATAAGACCGATAATAGAAATGAATAATAGAACACAAAACATGAGTACTTAATGTCAAAATTGAGGTCAATTTCAAACAATATTAACCTTTTAACACAGAACTAGATTTTCTGACAACATTGTCAATGAATGTATTCATTCTGGGAAATATCCGTATATTTGAAAGCTGTCAAAGCTATCAAAGCTAGGTTAATAAACCCTTGACGGCGCAAAGCTACTCTAATTTAACCTAGAGTCACCCGGCCTTCGAGTTAAGTAACCCTCACATTTAACTCAAAATGGTGCAAACCACCATCTCGTCTATTTTTATTTACACTCTTCCAATTACATTGTTTTACAGAAACCATTAATGACCAGTACACAAAATCAATTTCACTTACCTGGTATGCCCTGTATACGAATTGGTCCGTTGGTTTGGGGACTGTTTTGAAAAACCCAGGAATGTCAGCACCGCAGAAGACGAGTCCAACTAAGTTAGATAACATACATTCGGAATAGCTATTTTTTAGATGGTCCCAATCTGGAGTATTGTCACCGGTCCACATGGCAGCGTATCTCTGAGAGCCAGCAAAGTGTGATCTGGTCAAAATGAAGGGACGTGTTGCATTATTGTCCCTCTTCATCAGTCCTTCGTGAGTGGACATCGTCTATACGTCAAGAGATTCATCACAGTTAATCTTCAATGATTTCCAATTCAAAGCAATTTCCAGTACCGTCGTTAACCTACTAACTCAGGCCAAATGCTGAGTCATAAAGCAGCCACACCAGGAAAAATACTGCATTACATACCTTGGTGAGGAAGTAGGCCATTATTAGCCGAGGACTTTTGTAGCGAAACAGAATTATATTTGTATAATGGTCCTATCCATTCCAACGTAGCGCTACAGTAGCAATACTTTATTTTCTGCTGAGCGCACATGGACATTCTGAGCGCTACCGGAGCTGTCGCCATCTTTTCCATCATAACCAAAATATTCTGCGCTCTTGATCACGTGATACATCAAATACTGTTTTGTGGGGTTCAATGTTTTGTGTTTGTTATGCCCGGCTTTAAAACAGTGTATATTTTAAAATAAAGCTGATACAGAAAATGATACAAAATTTCAAATTTGATGATCAAACAGGGGCGAATGGAAGGAAAGAACAAAAATATAACTTATGAGTATAAAACAACATCTATTCAGTCAATGAATTACCAGAGGTTAATTTCATGCCACGAAGCAAAAATTCATTTAAATCTCCACCTATAACATTTCTAATCGTTTTATAATTTGAGATCCGAAAGATGAGAACTGACAAGCCCAGTGAGGTGGATCAAAATGCCGTTCAGCTGTTAGATCATTTCTGAAAAGTGCTCAAAGTGATCGCTATAGTAGTGTGTGTGTGTGGTAAATGGGACCAATATGAAAGTACGGCACAACAATAGCCTTCTCCACCAAGGTATGGATAGAAGGGGGGGTCATCGGAGAAGCTTGATGTAGATGGTGCTAGTCTAAGGTTAGCTTGATAGGGGTTATAAATTGTACTCTAACCTAACAGTAATACGTAAATGCCCCATGGTATGTCCCCAACGAGATCCTTCAAGCGAGCTTGACATCCTTTCTACCCGACTGTGTCAGGTATCCGGGCAACTAGACTTGACAGAAATACTGAACTATAATACTTTCACTAAGAGCAAAGGCCCTACGAACCGCTCTGACCAACTAACTCGAATAGAATAGAAGGAGTTAAGCCTATATGTTTACATAGCCAAAATTATGTAGTTAGTGTATACCTTTGATTCATTTGTCTACCAATGCCTACCAAAGTGACAGCGTTGTACCAACATAATAAAAATACTTACTGGTGAAAACATCTACCTTCATTAGCCTTGTGCCACTCTTTGCAATGCAAAATCGTCTAACATGTGGATAGGCCACTTCACAGAATAAATGAGTATCTTATACAGTATTTGCCTCAAGAAAACGAAATACATCGATTTCAATTTTTAAAAGCGGAAGATGCATATACATATAGCTCCAATTTAAAAAAGTATATTTCTAATTTTTAATACGAAACGATGAAATCACTATCGGCCATGATGGGACGACATACAAATGACAAACAAAGAAACGTCATCCGTATTTCACTCGTGGACTAAAGTTGTCTTCTTTATGTATTTCTAAAAAACTCCTAATCAACGCAAAAAGTTATCGTTTTTTCGTTTTATTGAATTTTATTGAAAAAAATCATGTCGTTGAATTCGTAAAAGCAGAAAGCACAAATTTGCTTCAGTTTTCTGCTCTACTTGGCTGAGTAATATCAATACTTCTATGTAAGAACAGTGCAGACATAAAAATAAAGAATAAGTAATACACTTACATAATATTACTTTCCAGAAGTCATTTAAAACTGAGCTCATGCGTCATACGGTGATGATGGCGTAGGTTACGTCCAACTTGAATGAGACTATAAAATATGCACAGTAAAATGTAAAATATGTCCCGAACATAAGGTATGCTCCAAGCAATGCACAAGTGTTGCGTATACTTATTTCCCCGAGCACTGTAATCCATAGCTTTCCAGGGGTCTTAAGCGATGTGTCTCGCAGGAAACAATAAAGATAATTACTATATTTTTCATGTTAGCTAGTAGAAGTCATGTTTATTTGCTTTAGAGTTTTGAAAGGTTATGCTGCTGAGAGCTGCTGTTTACAAATGGTATGACGCCAGAACAGATCAGTATGGGGAACAGCTTATTCACCTGTCTAATTAAAATATGTTTTTAAATTAAAGTTTCATGGTCTTTCAAGTCTGAAAAAAGTATAGTATTATTTTTTTGTTTAATAGAGGGAATATTAACGATTGAAGACCTACTAAAGGAAGTGTCAATTATCCTTTAATCTGCAAACGCTCGGATTGTTTAAAAAATACACTAAAAATAGGAATTTATTAACAGAACTGTCAACAAATTGACTTTTGTCAAGTGCACCTTGATCCTCACTACATACTATGAGAATTGGGAGACAAACAAATCCTTGACTGGCTCCTTCTACCTAGTTTGAATTTGTTGGCTCTGAAAGACACTAATGTATACAAGACAATTTTAAATTCATTATTTACCTAGGTTTTTTGTTGTCATTACTGATCTAGCAAGAGAAAAGTTACCTCCAAGGGCGCTGTTTTAAATAACGGCGGTTTCTCGGGTCAGCGCTCATTGGCGAAACATGCTATTATGTATATGTATTGCTTAAGGGCAAGCGCAATTAGAATGTGTGACTCTGTACCCTGCTTCGAGCGACATCTGAAGAAAGCTATCCATCCTGGTTATACTAAAAATTCATAGTGGCATCATTGTGTACAGTGTCATGGGCATTATTGTTAATCATTAAACAGTAAAACATGTCAAAAAATACCAGGACTACTCGTAATGTTGATTTCAAAAACAGAAACAGTATTATATATAAAAAATTGTCTCCACCACACAAGAGGCTGCATTACACGAAGCTGTTGGATACGAAAGTATTACAGGAGGTTAATAGTGACGAAGACTTACCTACTTTCAAAAGGACCACATTCTAGCGTTTACTCAAAGAACTTCATTTTGAGTATAGAAAACGGGGTAGAAATAGTATTTTGACGGACAGCCAAGAGATTATTTTATGGAGAAGAAATTATTTAAAATCAAATACCGCGACCAGGACTGGAAGATTTATTACTTGGATGAAACCTGGATAAATGCAGGACATACAAAACCTAAAGTATGGGCCGACTTTACAATTAAATCAGCAAAACAAGCGTTCTTAGATGGACTAACCACTGGTCTAAAGAATCCTTCAGGTACGTGTATATAACCAATTCGTCATTTTTGTTGTAAAAATGGTGTCAATTAGACTGAATCTATGAGCCCACGCTGAAAACGTAGCTACACTAGACTAAGCTATATCTGGTAGATTTGGAACCAACACTGTTAGATACTCTGCTTGTATTCTTAGTAGTTTTCTTGAAAATAACAAGTTATAAATAATAAGAATAATATGATCAAAACGTTTTCGTATATACTATATGAAATAATTATTTCCAGGAAAAGGAAAACGATTTGTTATCTGTCACATTGGCAGTAAATATGGCTCTGTGCCCACTGCCCTATGAGCATTTGAGTCAAAGAAAATGACGGATTACAATGAAGAAATGGACGAGAGTTTATTCGAATGATGGTTTGAAGAAACGCTCCCAAAGCTTAACGACAATGCCGTCATTGTACTTGATAATGCTGCATACCACACTAGAAAACTAGAAAGAATTTCCCACAATGTTCACAAGACAGGCAACATTTTTAATGTTATTGACGAAATGGCTAAAAACCAAAATAAGCTACCCCCTTATCTCTGCGAATTAAATCCCATTGAATGATTTGGGTAATATAAAAAACAATGAAAAATTTGTTTTATGAAGTTTTCAACGGAGTGACGGCAACCCATTGGCAAGATTGAATCCGTCACGTTCAAGAGACAATCGAAACAAAGATGTGGGATCTGCACAATATGATCGATATTCAAATTGAACCTGTAATAAAATTAATATTAACCATTCGGACGATGATCCAAGTACTTCCAGCGAATGAAGAATTGTTGAAAGTATGTGCTCTTCTTTCTATAAAAATAATCATTTATTTTGTTAGATTATTCCAAAACCATTAAGGAAAATACGGACCTGTACAATCTCGCTTTTGAGCATGTTGTGTTTTGCTTGGGGTATAGTCAAGACTTGTTTATGAATTTATGGGCTTGGTATGGGTACGGTCAATAGCTAACACAAGAGTCAGACCGGGCCCGAAAAGTGGCCATCACGAACGCCTGTGGTTGGAAGCGACAGCAATAACATCAGATACTGGAAGAGAGCGTTGGATGTTCTTATTCAAACAGCAATTTTAAAAAGAAGATACTGAAGATGAATAATTATAAATGCAAGCACATATAACTTGAAATCGATAGCAAATGTGTACAATTTAATAGCAGATATTTAAATTTCAATCCAAATCTAGCATTTTTCACGTGTGCCAAGTAACATTTTCTTTAGTTTTGAGCAGAAATTTTTGCCGCTTTCCTGATTCCAAAATCAAGAGCTACTAAAACATTTCCATTAGCTTAATGATTTCAAAATAACGGTTAGACACCTCTGTTCAAAATGCAGAAGTAATAAGAGCATGAAAAGCTGGTGTTATAATAATACATCGTACTAACAATAGAAGGCGCGACTATAAGGGAACTTGTCAGGTGTAAAGAAATTATCGCTTATGGTGGCCTACTTGGGATTGCTTTCTTCAGATGGCGTTGCCACGGATGGTTCTAAAAAGTACACAAGAGTGCAGTATCTGGAGTTTTCTAATTACGTGATAGCTTACATGCAAAAAACCGTAGATGTTATGGATATCTCTATGTTCAATCTCAGCTTCTCCATCATTTGTTGATTTGTGTTTGTTATCGAAAGGCATTGTCCACTCATGATGGGGATCAAATACAGATGGTTCATTCATGTCGTTCCATATGCCCGCCAAAACTTCAGGATACCCTTGATGAAATTCTCGGTCAGAATAATGATTCGCGTAGTATGTTCTTGCAGCTGGATTCAAAAAATCTACATAGCTGGAATTGCCAGGCCAACATTCACCTGCAACATAATGAAAGTCAATGATGGTATTACATAATATTTATATAATGTTATCATCTTAGTGGTACCAAAATAGGTAATAACTTGATTATTTTAAGTGGGATACCTTGTATATCAATACATTTTTAGATTTCACGTGTGGTTTTAAAAACATTACACGTTAGCGTGATTTTTAAAATATATTAAATGTAAAACATAACAAACGCAAGCCGATGTTATTAACTTTTCTTATATGTGTGCCTCTGCCGTATGATTTGAGTCGATTTCATTGTGGAAGGAGACCTGCTTTAGTGGGCTTTTTTCGTTTTTTAGATAATCAACAATGCATTCTGATCAAAAATAAAGAATGAAGTTTTAAATAACCCCAAACATAATTTTCATGTGAAAATTAGAATTTTTTAGTTTACGTTTGTTTAGGTTAGGACAAAAAACGATCACCTTTTCAACCATATAGACTAAGTGTTTTTTTGTGATACCGTCTGTTCTTACAGAAAAGTAAGTAAGCGATAGGTATGGTTTGTAGCCACGATTGGCTTTTGATCATTGTACAATACGCTGTGAAGAGCCGTTCTGTATATCTAAATTTTCAACAACTCAGCGAGTTTGGCAGTGGCAATAGTGGGCTTGTATGAGGCTGGTTGGTCTTTCAGAGAAATGGCTCCCAGGACTCACATAATTCTAAATATGGTATTGGTTTGTTGTCGGACATGGAATGAGGAAGGCCGTACACGAAGAGTTAAATGTACAGGGCGTGTCAGAAGTACGGCCCTACACAAGATCGCTGCCTTAAGCTTTTGGCTTGAGTATAAGTAGCCTGGGATAAGATACATCCTGAGGAAATGGATCGTCCGAGCAAGAGTATATCTAGACGTGTTTCTTGCACTTTTTCATCGGTTGGATTTTTCTGAAAATTTGATCAATTGCCTACCTAGCACTAAGAGACCTGTATACAAAAAATTGTTGTAATAAGGTCATTGTTACTGGATGTTCTTTTTTGTATGTTAGTATATTTAAAAATAATATTTTTTTTATTATATAAATGCTCCACTACTGAGGGTTTTCCGCTGCCGCTGTACCTTGGCCAACTAAGATGAACTGATCAACTGACTGAAAACTGTGTGAACAGTTGTGCAGTAGGAAAATGAAAATATCGGAAAGCACTATGGTGTGATAGTATTAACTCTTTCTTTCAATGCTGAATACAAAGGAGCTATACCTCACCTCGCTAACAATATAATCATATGGGGATATGCAAAATGATTAAGAGATTATTCATTCCGCAGAAAAAAAATACTTTAATTAATTTATTTTTGATGTTAATAAGAGAGACTCTTGTAAAGAAACCTTCAGACCTTTTTAGTCTGTATATCTACAAATGCGCCATCTTTGCATTTGAATACAGTAATAAATTTGATCAGAGCAACGCAATAAATAGTCAATATAATACTAGAACAGGGCATGATCTGAGTATACCGACACATAACTCTGCTCTATTCCAAAAAAGGCAGTAATATCCTTGTAAAAACATATCAGGAAATATCTGGTCAAAAAAGGCGTTTACTGTGTATATGAGTTTTTTTTTATATGAAAGGCTATGATTTGCATTTCTCTTAAGCTGTTAATCATCTTGTTATCGCTGACGTGCCTGTTATCGTGTAGTGCATCTATTTTAATTTCAATTTTTATTCAAGTTTTAATCCAAGTAAACATATTTCCTACTCTTTTTGTATATACATACTTCAATAATGTCTATCCACGAATATTTCTTGTGATAAGGCATGTACCTATATATTTTCAGGTACAGGTACAGTCCTATATGTGCTTTAACTTGTTTGTTACTTTATATTTATACATATTTCTTGTTGTATTTGCTCAAACGCATATATGACTTCTAGTTTTACATTGACAAGTGTTATATTATGTAACATATATACAAGGACAATAAACTACCTATCTAACTATATGTAAAAACAAGTTGTTTCTGATAAATAAAATTGACTATTTGGATTTCTTGAAATAGCATTTTAATTCTCTATTTTAGGTCATCTTCCAAGATTAGTCATCTAAAAATCGGATTAAGAAGTATATTAAGTGACATATAAATCCGAACACCCAGTTTAAATGGTTTTATTTTAATAAAATTTTGTATAAGTACTTAATGAAGCATAATAAGTAGATGATAAAAATTTCAAAATGATTGCACTGCTTTAAAGCCCTTTGACCTTTAATAATGTGTGGATGCACCCTGATGTGCTACGCATTCTCCAACGCGCCTAGGCATGCTTCTGATCAGGTGGTCAATGTCCTCCTGTGGTATCTCATTCCAGGCAACCACCAACTCCTCTCGAAGTGCTTCTAGAGTCTGAGGAGGACGTTGCAAATTGAGCAATCTCCTACCCATCATATCCCACACGTGCTCAATTGGGGATAAGTCGGGAGATCTTGGTGGCCATGGTAACAATGTGACATCATTATGTTGAAAGAAGTCTATTGTGACTCTTGCAACATGTGGTCGGGCATTATCTTGTTGGAAAGTTGGATCTGCCAGGGTGTCAAGATAGGGTAAAAGATGAGGTTCTAGAACTTCGTGGATATAACGCTGCGCGTTCATGTTACCTCTGATGAAGATTAAAGGTGACCTGGAACCATAAGCTATAGCACCCCAAACCATAACTCCAACAGTGTGATGAACATGTCCTTCAACAAGAAACTGTGGATTCCTCCTTTCACCACGTCGCCTTCTAACCCTGGCACGACCATCGTGCATGCCTAAACAAAATCGAGACTCGTCACTAAAGACAATACTGTTCCATTCCTGATCCCAGAGTGACCGTTGTCTGCACCACTCAAGGCGATTACGTCGGTGTTCTCGAGTTAAAGGGAGGACCCAGTGTGGCCGGTATGAAAACAAGCCAAAACTTCTCATTCGTCGGTAAACACTTCGCATGCCAATAGGTCTTCCGTGTTCTGCAAACCATTCATTTGCAATAGACCTGGTAGTGCAGAAACGGTCCCTTAAGGCCAATAATCTTAGGCGGCGATCTTCACGGTCTGTTGTTCTACGGCGGCGTCCAGTGCCCCTTGCTCTTTGCGTACGGCCTTCTCGAAGCCATTCCTGACAACACCTAACCACAGTGTCTACACTTCTTTGCACTCTAACTGCAATTGCCCGAAAAGAAAGTCCAGCTTCCCGAAGTTCCACTATATGGCCCCTATCAAACTCACTAAGTTGACGAAATCGTACAGGTCTCCGTACTCTAGGCATCGTAACCGATCGTAAAGGATGTCAAGAACCAAAATCCGCCAACGTTGATTCTTTACTGCGGCTGAAATATTCATTTTTAGAGCGTTAGTGAATTAAAAAAAGCAGTATAAAAACCGGAATGTCCAACTGATAAGGCAGAAAATTTTTTCACTTGTTATTTACAGTAAGATAAATACATTCACCAACTTTTATCAAAATAAAACCATTTAAACTGGGTGTTCGGATTTATATGTCACTTAGTATATTTATCGGCCGCCTTTGTGATCTTTTACAAAAAATCTCCAAACCTGTTATACTTTCAGTACTGAAATATATTCAGATTCTGCGAAAGTCAAAATACGTATCACTTTACAGGGCATCCCATTCCAAATAAGCTTGTTGGTATCTACTTCTGGTACAGTATTATAATAATAATTATATCTCTCATATTCTGAATCATGCACTCTGAATTAACCAATAATTTACGGGTTAAGAGGTGAGGTTAATTTTATTGACAACAATAATGACATGACTAACTCTCTCCCTCTGGAGGTGACGACCAATTGAAAAAATACTTATTTTGGTTAGGCTCTGCAAAAAATTACTATTTCGTCGAATCTAAAGTTTCTACAGATTGACAAAACGTCATTTGTTTGTTAATAGTATTGCATGTAAGATAGTAGTTTATGACACGAAATCGATTAAGTTGAAAAAACTCTCTTTTGAAAAAATTAGTAATACTCACGTACCTACGAAATCCTTTTTTCCATCTTTTTCCTTGACGAAATAGTTTCCATCTTTTCCTTCCTTATATACGGGGTATTTCTCATCTACCTTTATGTGAGGATCAATAATAGTCACTAGCTTTTTGTTCTTGCCTTTTAGAGTCTCAAGCATCGTTTCTACACCTTTTCCATCGGTACCAGTGAATTTATCAGACCAAGTGAAATACTTCTTTCCGTCGGTGTAGTCAATATCTAGCCATATTGCGTCTAACGGAAAACCTCCTTCATTCATATTTTTGACGACACCTAAAACCTCTTCTCTAGTAAAATACGACCAACGACATTGATGGTATCCCAGCGTCCATAACTACGGAAGCAACAAAACCAAATTGAAATATTTATTAATATATAAAAAGCGCACACTAATATTTCTGTAGATCACATTCAAATATTGCGCAATATATTGAGTCAATGAAAACGAATTTGATTTTTATTGTGGAATCTAGTAAATATTGTGCTATACTGGTTCAGTTCTGTCTTATCACACATTGTAGTGCGGTAAAGGATGGCGGCAAAGGGAAAAGAAGAAGAAAAAGTTTATCTTAGAATGTATCGGTTCTTAACAGCTCTGTGTAAATGTAGAGAATTCTATCCAGATGCTGATAAGTTGCAATTAGTTAAAAAATTCAATACCATAACGCACTAACTTCAGAAAGGAGGTAAACCGTATAAGGGAGTCTAAAAAACGGGGACGGACAATATAATAGAACCAACATTATAGTATTGATAAACGCTGAGGTATGGCGTCTCGCATCATTGTATCCCTTTTTTGAATTTCAGGTATAACTATTCTGAAAAGTTCATCAAAGGCTGTACAATCTAGTCGCAGAAAGTTTTGAAAATCAGCTGGTTCACTAATTCTCAATTCATTTGACAAATTTTCATGAGTACTCATTTCTTCATCCACCTGCGCTTTTGTTTTTTATTCCTTTTTGAAGCTAAAACTATTCTTTGAAACCAGCTATTTGACTGTGTGGTAGAATGAAAAGGGTTTGTTTAATCGAAATAAATCTAGAATATATTTTTAATTAAGAATCATCACTACACCGTAATATTCAATAGAAAATAATGAAATCGTACTAGTAAAGAATTTTTGCCACTAAATAGGCTGTAAGTAGCGCCATGTATACAGGGTGATTCAAATTCGACCCTCACCAAGTGCAAAATAAGTTGCACATTAACGTAGTCACTTTTTCTCCTCTACAAGATGGAATAATTAGAATTTCAATATGACGTTTCATCTCTTGTCCTCCAGTGTCAACTTTATTTTTTCTTATATACGCCTTGTTGGATTTTTGTACAGATGAATAGTGTTCAATTCTGATTCCAAAAATGTATAATATGTCCCATGGTGTCTTATAAATGTCCGCATTTTTCCATACCTGGCTCTGCAGTCGATTATCTTCCAGAACAAAGAAATTAATAATGCTGGATCCTTGAGTATTAAGAATTCTGGACGTAAACTCACTCCACTCTCGGAATGTCCGGGTGGAGGGTGGACTCGAGGGAACAACATCGAAGATAAAATTTGTTTCACGAACATCTGCGGGATTTACAGCAACATTGATGTTCATCACTACTTGCAATCCAATCGCCCCGCCATGCTTTTCTTGGCGGAGACAAAAATCTCAGAGTCCGCACCGATTAACCATCTTAGCTTCCTAATTTACGAGGTGCACTCCAATCTGAGAAAGAACGGTGAAGTCATGGTCTTTGTCAGCAGTAGTCTTTCCTGTTGCAGAGATGTTTCTCTGGAATCAGACCGGAAGGACATTCTGTGGCTTCGCCTCAAGTCCAAAGCATCCCCCAAATTTATTTGCTGCCTTTATCGCTCTCCCTCGGACCATAACTGGGATGACCTTCTTGAATACCTCGCCGTCAAGATGGACTTCCTGAACATCAATCACCCCGCTTCAGAGGTAGTTCTCCTCGGTGATTTCAATGACCATAATTTGCTTTGGTGGGGCTCAAACAAGACCGATGCAGCAGGTCGTGCAGTTGAAGCGTTCGCTCTTACTCAAGGGCTAACCCAGCTGGTGACGTCTCGTCACATGCCGGTAGCCTGTTGGATCTCTTTGTGACTACGCATCCTGTCCCTTACAGCACTGCTGTCCTGTCCCCCATGGGTAACTCAGACCACTGTGTTCTGGAGGTTAGGTTTCGGTCAGAACCCGCTGTGGCAGCAGAAACTCGCACAGGCCGCAAAATTTGGCATTACGGACATGCCGACTGGGAGAGGCTCAGAGACTTCTTCTATACCTTTCCTTGGAGAAGTGACTGCTTCACTGACGCGGATGCGTTGGCTGTCTGTTCTTCGATAACCGAAATTATCCACGTCGGAATGGAGGAAATACATCCCTCATACAGTGAAAGTGCCTAAACCAGGGTCCAACGGCTGGTTTAACAAATCGTGTGACACTGCTCGCCAGCAGAAAATCAACGCACACAGAACCTTCTTACAAAACTCCACTGTAGAGAACACACAACCCGACGTCGAGTTGAAAAACAAATATAACGAAGCAGTTCGCAATGCCAAAAACCAGCACAATATAAGAGTTAGGCACAGGGTAATGTCACAGCGCAATGGCAGTCGGTATTTCTGGACGCTGGCCAAGCAGATTGAAAAGAACGTTTCACACAGTAGCCTTCCACCACTTACGTTTCAGGATGGAACGATTGTATCAGACTCAAAGGCCAAGGCGGAAGTGCTTGCCAAGATCTTTGCTGCCAACTCCACCATAGTCGTCCCCTCTACCGCTGAGCTGCAAAAAAGAAGGCTAGAGACGACTTACTCTCTGACGAGAGACCTGGAGGTTATCACTGCTTGGGGACGCAACAATCTTGTACAGTTTAATGCTTCCAAAACACAGTACTGTACCTTGACGAACAAAAAGCGTCCTAAAGCTCATCCGGTTTCGATGGATGTCCGAGTTCTGCCAAAGAGCCATTCATTTCGACAGGTCGGAGTCCAGATCACCGAGGACCTGATCTGGCTGCTGGGAAAAAGTTTAGGGCTAAGAAGTACTTTTCTCCGCATGACCTTCTCACCCTATACAAGGCCCAGATAAGGCCTAGCCTTGCTAGTATTGCTCACACGTTTGGGGTGCTGGACTACATCATTTATGCTCGATGCTGACCAGAGGAGGGCTGTCCGACTGATCGATGACTCTTCTCTAACAGACAGTCTCAAGACCCTTTCGCACCGGCGATCTAGCTCTCTTTTACCGCTACACCAACGGGCTTTGCTCCTCAGAGCTCTCTTCCATGATGCCGCCGCGCGTTGTGCCTGCCAGACAGATCTGCCTGACTTTGACCTCCCATCCTAACCGTGTCGAACTTCGTACATCCAGAACTGGCCAATACGACCACTCCTTTGTCCCGAGGGTGTCGAGATTGTGGAAAAATCTACAAGAGGGAGCTTTTCCCAGTTCTACTAACCTGGTGTTAACAAAATTCTTTGGGATCATCATAGCAGCCGTGGTGTTCCGGCATTTACGCTTCTGCCTGCGCGGCTGCTTCGGTATAAAAAATAAAAATAATTGGTTGTACCTGATATATTTATTACCTGCTGATATAATAGAAGTGCTTAATTGTGCAGGATTTGCACCATTTACATGATTTGTTTAATGAGCAGTTCAGAGTCTTAATCCTTAAGCTTAGTACATACTAGTAGACCCCGTTACGTAATTTGTCCATAGGCAGTCTGGAGACGGTCTCAAGACACGATCTATTGATGGTCTATACACATCCTTCTTTGTCTTCTGCGTTCATACGATAATGTGAATTTTCTAGTTTCGTGTTCGTTTTCGCAATCAAATACATTGTTTTGTGTGGAATGGACTGGGAAATGTCTCGGGGTCCCTCAGAATGTTTTATTTATTTATTTTCGGCTAACAGAGCAATGGAGTTTTTTTATGTTTGATTCTTTAATATTATTACAGTAGTTAATTATAATTATCACGTACTTATTTTGTTCTCATATAATAAAATATTGGCTTTCTGAGGATATCTGAGCATTTACAATGTTTTTTTTCAAGCTGGCCTTAACCAGATAGAACACAATGGATTTAAGGAGCAATAATAGGATAAATTCTAGAAGTTCCACTGAGGTTAAAAAATGACCAGCCCCAACTACCGTCTGCGTCCCCCCTAGACGGTAGTTGGGGCTGAATCCTGAATCCGCCCTTGATTCCCATCACGAAAGTTCAACAAGAATGAATTCGTTTTTTTTGGAGCTTTAGGGCATAATAATGTCCATGCAGCCAATCACTATTAATATAAAGCAGCAATTCATTAACCTAGCATACAAAAGAGAAAAGAATCAGAAGGTGTAAGAAAGATAAATACGGGGAATACACAATCTTCTCACCTAAATGGTCCAGCACCGCACCATATTAGGCACCTGATCAGGGAGAACCGAAGACTTAAGCGAGAACATCTCCAGCTGTTGACAGAGGAATCGAGAGTTGCGAAAATGACCATCGCTAGCTCTGAAGAACGCACTCGCGGAACTCCAAAACAGCAGATGGAATGCAGCCTGTGCAGAACTAGAGGCCCAGTATGGTACGGCCTGGACTATGCAGTGAAAATTTCGTCGTCAGCGCACCACGATCCCCACTCTTCACGGCCAACGCGGCTTGGCCTACTCCAGTGAAGAAAAAGCCGAAGCATTCGCCGATTCGCTAGAATCCGAATGCAGACTCAATTACCATGAAGACGAGGACGACAACCACGAGGAGGCCGTGAAAGTCACAGCTGAAATCATGAGGAGACGACCACCTGGCCAGGAGACGGATCACCCCTCCAGTCCAGAGGAAATCCGTCTGATCATCCGCAGGTTGAAGGTCAGAAAGGCGCCGGGAAGGGTCGGCATCAACAACAGGATGCTGAAGAACCTTCCCTCCAAAGGCATTGCTGCGCTCACCAACATCGCCAATGCCACTCTGAGACTTAACCACTTCCCGCGGCGGTGGCGGGAAACCCAGGTTATAATGCTCACCAAGCCAGGCAAGGACCGGAAGTTGCCCCAGAACTACCGGCCCATCAGCCTGGTTTCCTCGATGGGCAAAGTAGTCGAAAAGGCTATCGCCGTTCGACTAGAGAAGCAAGCAGAAGAACTGGAACTTCTCCCCCCAGAGCAATTCGGCTTCAGATCCTCCCACAACACGGAACTCCAAGCGCTACGACTGACAGAAAACATCACCAGTGGCTTCAATCTCCAGGAGGCAACCAGCCTCGTCCTGCTAGTCGTGGAACGAGCCTTCGATCGAGTTTGGCACGATGGACTCATCGCCAAAATGGAAGCCGCCGGAATCGATGCAAACATGTGCCAACTGATCCAGAGCTATCTAACACAAAGATGGTTCACGGTGAAGATTGGTACATGCCACTCAACAAGACGATAGCTGGAAGCAGGCGTGCCCCAGAGGTCAGCCTTAGCTTCCCTGCTCTACAACATCTACACTCACGACGTACCGAAGACAGCTGACACAATGCTGGCCCTATATGCAGACGACACTGCTATAGCCGCCAAGCATCGACGACCCGAGATCATCCGTAGGAGACTACAGGATGAACTGAACCACATGAAGGACTGGTGCGTGAAATGGAAAATCCGCATCAACGTCCAGAAGACGCAGGCAATCTTCATCCAACGAAGAAGGATTGCAAGACCTCTCGAAGCATCCATCTTCGACGAAGATATCCAGTGGAGCGACAAAGTCAAATATCTGGGGATCGTATTTGACAAGTCCCTCACCTGGAAAGCCCACATAGAAGCTGTCATCGCAAAGACCAGAGCAGCCATGACTCAACTCTACCCATTACTGGGTAGACACAGCCGGATGCCGCTAGCGACCAAGCTACGGCTGATCAAGGCCATCGCCAGACCTCAGCTCGCTTACGCCTCCGCGGTCTGGGGGTACGCTGCCCCCAGCTACCGCAAGCGACTTGCTGCTCTAGAGATGAAGCTACTCCGGATCGCCACCAGTGCACCATCCTACGTAAGAAACTCAACCTTGCGTAGAGACCTGCATTGGGACACCATTCACGAGTACATGAGGAAAAAAGCGGAGAAGACCTTCCAGAAAGCTCAAGACCACCCGAACGAGCAGCTACGATTCCTCATGGACTACGATCCGGACCAGAGGCCTCGCAACCGCAGAACCAGGTACCCTAGACCCAAGTCACAGTTGGCAGACGCTAACTGGAACCTTGACTAGGTGACTAGGAGACCCCGCGGTTGCTCCCCCCCCCACGGCGTGGATGCAGAGGACCAGGAACCACCGGGACCAGGAACCACCGGGACCAGGAACCACCGGGACCAGGACCCGCCGGGACCAGGACCCATCAGGACCAGGACCAACCAGGATCAGGACCCGCCACGACCAGGACCCACCAGGACCAGGACCCATCAGGACCAGGACCAGGAACAATATATAGGTAAGAGGACTTGAAACTCTTGATTTTTCGAAAACAAGAGTTTCAAGAAAACCTAGCAGACCCTCTATCGATGATCGCTTAACGACATCGATAGAATGTGCGAGGTAAAGGGAACCAACCCGGCGTTCCCAGAGACTGAAACACATGAGGAGATGTTGTAGCAGACCGCAGGTCACGCACAACACATGGCCTACCGAGACGCTGATGAGTCGGGCTACGCGGAGGTTAGGGTTTAGTGGGTATTAGGTGGTCTCCTCAAGACAACCTGGAGTCCCACACACGCCGTAGCTCGGGCTATGGTATGGTGCATAAACGCATTCCCCACTCACCAAAAAAAAAAAAAACTTCTCGCCAGGAGGTCTATCATAGTTTTTTTAGTAGACTCACAAGAAAATGAATTAGGTTAGCATTCTATCTGTACGTGAAGGTTCTCATCCTGGCATTTTTTTTGTTCCAGTTGTAAAGCTACTTCATGATTGGTGGATGTTGAAATGTAGTCGGATCATGTATCTTTCGTAAATAATTCTTGATAATTAACCAAAAAATATAAATTTGAGAAAATACGTGAAACTGTACAAATCCGTGCAGGTCGGACAACTAGCCATCATATTTACCTGAAGGAATTATTTTTCTCCCAAGAAGTAATATGGCAGACTCGCATTTTTTTTCTGGTGACAGGGAAAACTTCACAGGATCCAGATGCGGATCTAAGATAGCGCACACGACGTCGAGCCCGGGGGAACCAAGGGGGCCTCAGAACGCGATTTATGAGGGCTCCAGAGTAGACAAAACTTGTCTCCAAAATCACGAAGCTTCAGTAAACAAAAAACCGGATTCATCAAGTCAAGTAGCTTGATATTTCCATGAACTATTTGACTTGAAAATAAAATTACTTGAAACGTTCATGCTTGACTTGATTTCTTTATTGTTCTACTTGACTTGAGGTCAAGCATTGTCAAATTACTTGATACTTGATGGCAAATTATATTTTTATTCTTCTAAAGATCCCAATGATGTTCATTTGTACAACTGATGTGCCGTATTTTGTATTTTAATGAAAATGCAGGTAGAAAATCGAGAATTGTCACGAGACTGGCATCTCAAATGGAGCATGCAAACAGCGTTGCCAAACCGAAAACCACGAAATTGGTAGATAGTGACCTTGACTCGGTAGATTCAAGGACAGAATTGATAGGAAGAAAGATTAGGGCCCGCCTAACATCAGCGGCGGATCAAGGGCTTCTGGACCATGCAGCGTCATCTATGAAAAATATATTTTCCAATGTTTTCTATAAATATCAAAACAATTTAAAGTTAAACTTCTTCAAAAATAGCAACTCAACAACTAATTTTACATGCTCACGAGGACAGTCATACATCTGTAGCTATTATGCATGTTGTATAACAGGCACAGCTTAAAAATAATTATTATGATATAAATTATTACTAATAATTATAAATCCGTTAGGATCCTCATGTGTCTTAACTAGTGGTCAGCGAATGAAACGCTAATTTAGGTTTTTTTTTGTAGCAGCAGATGAAGAAATGTTTTTTTTCTACGTGAGTTTACAGTTTTATTGTATTATTATTTGCTATACGTCGAACAAACTATTTGGTTCAATTTGTATTGTTTTGTATGAAATCTGTGACCAAGCCTTTCCGTTGTATATTTATAATTTACTCGTATTTATATTAGGAAAATTATCAAGTAATATCAAGACTACACGTTATGAATGATTTTCGGTGTATTCATTACAAACTGCCCTGTGTTATATGTCACTTGTAATAGTATAAAGCATACCTGGGGCATTTGCGCTTTACCAGTAAGGTCGGTGAATTGTTGGACGACGTTTTCAATATTCGGTCCTAACATCACAAAAAGATCGAAACTTCCACTGTCGACCATAAAATGAGCCGATGGAGAACCATCCTTTGTGTATCTAATGTCTACCCATTGTTCAGCAGCGTTGTGAAGAAATATCCCTGTGGTCGAACTGTTTCTGAAAATTGGAATAGAAGATCACCCAGAGCATACAGGGAGTTAATCAAGTTCCTGGCCTTCGAGGGGCGATTATAAAAAAATCATACAAATGCAGAAATGTTAAGAAATGTTCCGTTTTCAAGTTATACAGGGTGATTGACAAGTCGTGACCAAAAATGGAACATCACACACAGGACCGCATTTTAAGGGCGGTCTTCTATGTTACATTTTTTCCTCGAAGGCTTCAAAAAGGTACCTACTGGGTGTTGAAGTTGAAAAATAAAAAACATTTTTCAATGTCTTCAAAACTTGAATGAATAAGAGATGGTATGTGGATTTATCTAAGTATTGTCCACATTCAAAAGTCTTTACATAAAATTCACGTGCACCAGTGACGGAGATATAGGGAATTAGTGGCATCATTTTGCCAAATAAAAATAGTACACCACTGTTTTTTTCGAATCACGCAACTTTTCGAATTTTACCTTCAATTTACTACAAATAATTAATCCTGTGCTTTTTTCCTAGCGTGCACTGTTTTCGTAAAAATAAAACAAATTAGATTATTCATGAAGAGCCGTGATAAAATTAGTTTCAAAATAAAATAGGAGGCCTTGATACCAATTCACGTTTCTTAACAAAGTTATGTGTTTTACGGTTGTTGTTACTACTACCATCTGTTTTGTAAAAGTCAAGTCAAAAGTTTCTTGTTTCCATTTTTAAGTGTTGTGAACTGAAATTTAGCAATGATGAGTACGCCGATATTATTTTTGTGTACGGGTTCAGTAATGGAAATGCTTTAGGGGCTTCTCGGGGGTATCAACGTAGATTTCCTTAAGACGTGAACCTACCCCAAACGTTACTGTTCAAGAGGAACTGGAAGTAATTAATTTGGCGCTGGATGATCCTAGTTCAAGTACTAGGCGGATTACATCCTAGTTACCATGTTCCCAAAGTCTTGCGTGGAGAATTTTGAATCGGCAAGTTTTACAACCTTACTATCGGCAAAATGTGCAATATCTGCAACCCGGCGACGAAGTGAAGCGGTGAAATTTTTGTGATTGGTTATTGCAAATGCATAATCAAAATGCAGATTTTCTTGGTTTGATTTTGTGATCAGATGAATCGCTTTTTACGAGTGGTGGAACTTTTAATTCTCATAATGAACGTATTTGGTCGTTATAAAATCCCCGTTCTGTAAGAATCCACTCGTTTCAACACAGATTTTCTAGAAATGTGTGCTGCGGCAACTGTTTAAGCACGAATTGCCACAATGTTCAAATGCAAACTCATACTTAGCTTTTCTAGATAATTACATAGAAAATGTGTTAGATGATGTGCCGTTAGCAACGAGGGTATGAATGTGGTATCAGCACGACGGTGCCTCATCGCATAATCATTTTAGACAACGATGGATTGGCAGAAATCGACCAATATACCCCTGGATTTATTTTTGTGGGGCGCTTTCAAACAACTAGTGTATGCTGAACAACTTAATACTGTTCATCAGTTACAAGAAAGAATAGATAATACTTTTCATCAAATTCAAGCCCCATCAAATTTTGCTGAAATACGTTTTTCTTAACTAAAAAGATGCCGCACTTGTAACCGTCATAATGGTGGTCTTTTTGCACATTTATTGAAATAAAGCTTTGATTATCTAATCGGCTTTCTTTATGATTACGAAAACAATACACTCTAGAAAAAAACACAAGAATAATTATTTGTAGCAAATTAAAGGTAAAATTCGAGATTTTACGCATTTCGAAAACAAACAGTGACGTACTATTTTTATTAGGAAAAATAATGCCACTAATTCCCTGTGTATCCGCCACTGGTGCACGTTAATTTTGGGTAAAGGCTTTTAAGAGGTGACTATTAAATCGATTTTGTTTAGATTTAGCATGATATGATTTAGAAGACATTCTGAAAAATTTAACACTAATATTGTTCATGCAAAATTATGTACTAAATGCTCTCTGACACTATCCTCAATTAGGTACGAAATTTAGCGTACTAAATTTAGCACAAAATTTCGTATCGAGACAGTCGACCTTTAGATGTAATTTTTAGTAATAAACATAATATACAGGGTGACTTCGAAGTTGAGTCATTTATTTTAACAGTGAGTAGATCTGATCAAAAGAAATGTTTTTTTCCTTTACCATTTTTCTGGTAAAATTAAAGTAACAAAGTTATAGCCCTTTGGAAGTTTGAGTACCGCCCTGTCTCATTATGATATTATGTTCTCGTGTTTGGCAACAACAGATATAATCCGCCTTATCCGTTCATCGCATCGGAAACAAAAAAGCGAAAGAATTTGGGACGATCTTTTTACAATTATTTTCTTCAGTTGTATACAGTCAGTATCAGTCGGTAGTCGGTAACGCGTAAGTGAATAATCGTGTCTGTTGCGAGGCTCAAATCAAAAATGGCACATGTTTACGAAAATGCTGAACTTGTGGACATGGTTCTTATTTACAAAATGCTGCCGCGGCATCACGGATCTATGCGGATCGGTTTCCCAATCGAGTGCAACCAACCCCTCGTGCCTTTGTTAATGTAGTGCAAAGAGCTCGTGAATCAGGTGACTTAAGACCTCACAGAGGAGATCATGCCGGTGCTCCAAGACCACACGATCAAATAGAACTAGAAGAACAAATTTTAGAATTAGTAAGTGATGATCCAACAGTAAGCACCCGACAAATTTCAACTCAATTGGCGATTAGTCAGTATAAAACTTGGAAAACTCTACGTGAAAATCAGTTCTATCCGTTTCACATACAAAAAGTGCAGGCCTTACAACCGGAAGATCATGAACAAAGGGTTGACTTTTGCAATTGGCTTTTAAATAAACATCAAAATGATGACAATTTTTTAAATCAAATTTTAGTGAGTGATGAAGCCCTCTTTACTAGAAACGGAATTATTAATTCACGTAATTCTCACGTTTGGGCTATTGAAAATCCCCATGAAATAAGGGAAACCAATTTTCAACAGCGATTTGAACCAATCAACCTGTGGGCGAGAATTGTTAATGGAATTTTAGTGGGGCCTTTTGAATTACCAAATCGCTTAACTGGTGAAAATTATTTTGATTTCTTGCAACACAATTTGCCTGGTTTACTGGAAGATGTGCCTTTAAATATTAGACAAAACATGTGGTTTTTACAAGATGGGGCACCACCCCATTATGCAAGAAATGTGCGTGAATTTTTAAATAGACAATTTAATAATCGTTGGATCGGCCGTGGCGGTTTTGTACCTTGGCCGCCAAGGTCTCCGGACTTAAATCCTTTAGACTTTTGTTTGTGGGGTTGGCTAAAAACTCTAGTGTATAAAACACCGGTTAATACACGGGAAGAATTACGTGCTCGAATTGAGGAAATAAGTACAGTGATCAGAAATCAACCAGTGATTTTATTGCGTGCTTGTAAAGAGACATGGCTAAGACGCGCCCAGCTGTGCGTCGAGCAAAACGGAAATCATTTCGAACAGTTTTTGTGACATGCTTTTGGGCGCACAGGTCCGCACTGAAATACTTGTCGGGAGGATACTTTATAAAACAAGGTAACATTTTTTTTTTAATTTTTTTTTATTTTTACACACATATTTTGGTTTATCTTCCTTCTACAATCATTATCTGAAAATTAATGACTCAACTTCAAAGTCACCCTGTATAAATACTTTGTAAACAGATGGTATGTAAAAAACTCGATATTAACCTAACCAAAAATGGAATCAAATGACAAATGATGAATTATGACGTCTCTTCCAAGCACGCCAAAATAACAGTTTATGATATTATGTCAAGTCATCGTTGGTTGTCAGAGCGGTCCGTGGGACCTTAGCTCTTGAGTCACAGTGTCAGTTTGTAAGTCTGTCAGGTCTGGTAACTCCGAAACCAGACAATTTTAAGGAAAAAAGGGAAGGAAAGGAGAGAAGCAAGAACGAGAGCAAAGCGGAAGAAGAGAATCTTTTAGGATAGGCAGCGTTTAGGCATTGTTAAGATCACTTCACAGATTTTGATATGGTCTAAAAATATTCGATCTTTCCTAAAGATTTTGTAAAAATGCTCCAATTTTGGTTGTTCTAAGTTCACGAATTAATTTTCATTTCTGTGCGAGCCGCGGCCTTTTGTGCATGCGAACTTGCTCGACTGTGTCGTCCACTGACTCACGCAACAACAGCAGCTAGGCTATAGCGCAGCTGCGCCTGTTGTTTAATGTAGTTTATGATATATTTACGTGAATACTCGACATAAAATACAAAAAAATATCTATATATATACATATTATTGTCACGTCCTTAAGAATTAAACTCCTCAGGTACCATTTGTGTAAAAAATATTTGAAAATATGGCGTGATCAAAGCAGGTTTTTCGTTTTCATTATTCAATGGCGCATTCTCTCACATGATCTTAGGGCCGTATCGTCAGTCAGAGGCCATAAAGTCGTCCAACAATTGTAGGAATGACTGATGATACGGCCCTTAGACTTTCCGGTTCGTTGGGTTTTCGATAAAGTTGATCTTCATCCTCATCCCATATGATGAAAGCTGACGGAGGACCGCTCGCTCCGCTACACTTGGCAAACCATTGGTATTGGTAGGTGAAAACTGAGTTGTTCAAACGGCCATACCCACTTGTTTGCTTTCCGTTCTTTTATCTCCAGGACTACTGGTCATTTACCGCACTGATGAGTTGCTAATGACCACGAAACAGCGCTATCTGCGGTTATTCGTAGTAACAGAGACAGAAAGCAAACATATCCATTTCAATCAAATAAGTTTTTCAACAACCTTTATGATTTTGTTAAAAGATAAACGGACCAAAATGGCGTACAATTAAAAAAATTAAGGAAAGTAATAGCTTATTCACTTGAAAACTTTTGTATTGTTAGGAGGTAGGATTATAATTTTAACGTCAACAACCAACGACTACAAAACGAAGAGCCGCATTGAAAAAATAACGACGCAAGCGAGATCGATGGGTGTGAGTGTGAATGCAGAAATTTGTCAACGCATGGAAATAACTACGACTTTTTAATAATCGACCTCACCATGAGCATATCCTTCCAAGGTCCACCCACCTCAATTATGAACATAAGTGGTTGAGACCACCACGGTACATACGCCGGTTTTCGCGTATGCACGGTTTTCAATTGAGATGAGGTTGGTATCTTCTGGTGGAATAAAACCACTGCTCTAGGGAGCTTGAAAAAACTTGGTTCATCCGATTTTTGAATTGCAACGGCTTCTCACGTAGATTGCTTCACAATCTCGATACCCTAGGCAGAAAGGAGCGGTCGTATCAACCAGTTCTGTATGTACGAAGTTTGACACGATGAGGAGAGGATGGGCAGTCGAAGTCAGGAGGATATGTCTGGCAGGCACATCGCGTTTAATCAATGCTTTTACACAAGAATAGATAGGAGTATTGTAAAGCTTAAGGATTTATGTTCAGTATATGGAGATTTACGTGTTTATATTCAGTGCGTTGCACTGGTTATTACTTATTACTTACGAATGGCCATAAATAACTGGTACAGATCCGTAAAGTGCCATGGGCGAATTAGCTTCAAAGTTTGCAGTATCAGAATTCCGTAATCTGAAGGGCTCCATATCGCTTGTATCTGGCAATTCCAAATTATAAGCGTGGTGGTGTAGACCATACAACTTCAAGGCATCGCTGAATATCACATTGAATCCAATATCCTTGATTTCTACATCCTAAAAAAACATATATCGATAAGAACGTTTAATCATTTAAAAATCAAGTACCTGTGAAGGTTTGAATTTAATCAATATCATTTTTTAAAATCGTTCATCAGTTCGGTAAAAACATAGTATCTTGTGGATGATAAGTGAACCTAGTCATGGATAGTTTGGCAATAACCATGATGTGCTAGACATGGAAAAAACTTCGCATTCCTGGGAGAAATTTCCACTCGAATTTTTTTACCCAATGCAAATTTGATAAACAACTTATAACGTTTCTCTAAAGTTGACCGTTTTCGAATTACAATATATCTAAAACCCTTAGAAATGGCCACTTCTAATGCCTAAAAAGTTCTCAATCTGTCTAAAAAAAAAACCTTCTCCTACAGCACCCCGAAGAGCAATTGAAGCTTATTTCATCTTAAAGCGTTGTTATTTAATTGTCGATAAAATGCTATGCTTTTTGAAAAGCACTGTACAGGGTGTCCAAGATAAGGATTTTATGCATGGGGATCTCAGTGGAACAGCCAATTGGGGCAAAGGCAGGCAAAAGAGTCCATCAAACAATGAAGGCCTGCATTTACAGAGGACCTACCCAGATTCAATAGAAAGGCCACAAGGGTCATAGTGGGTCTCCTGAGAGGGCACCGAGGTCTAAATCGACATATGAGGCTCTTGGATAAGGCAGAAGAGGCCGCATTCTGCAGAGTGCTTCAAGTCTGATTAAAGGATCAAGGCTGGATACAGTGCTTAAGAAAGTATATATGGGGGTCGTAATACAAAAAAATGGGTCGCAGTGACGTAAGACTGGCAAGTCCACCCCTTTCTTCTGCAATCTGTAATCTGTAATGGGGATCTCAGTATCTGTGGCGGATACAGCTTAGGTGAAATTAGGAAAAAGTTGCGTTCTTTGGGGCATATTTAGATGTCGTTGCGGAATAATTGCATGACTTACTGAGATATTTGGAAAAAGCTGAAATTTGGCCAAATCATTTTTATGTTTCAGACTTAATTCTAAGAAATATCAAATAACTGATAGCCTTCTTTCTCCATTGGCTCTTTTTAGGCACTACACTGTTTTTAAATTTTGTGTCCGACATTTCTTTTTTGACAAACCATCATCAACTTTATTTTTTTATATGGTCCGAAAAAAGTACACCCTGTATCTAATAGCATTTTTTATACGAATTCAACGATGTATAACATGTTACATTCACTTTCTTGGTTATAACGAAAAATGCGTTATGTCTGTTTTTTTTTATTCTAGGCGTTGTGAACAAATGCTTGACTTGACGCCATCATTTTTGTGAGTGGTACACACGAACGTGTGAAGACGAATATAATTTTCCTTCAAAAATAATATCTATGGTCCGAAGAGAGTATGGTCACAAATAATGGTATCTTTAATTGCCCAAATACTTATTACTGGGCTCAAGAAAATCTACCGGTTAAGAAAAATATATAAAAATGTTGGATTTAGTATGTGGTGTGGAATTCCAGGGACTAAATTATTAGATCCATTTATTTACCACAACTCAATAACCGAAGAACGGTGCTCCGGTAAAGTGTTCTGGCCAGCGTGTTCCCCGGATTTAACTCCTCTGGACTTTTTTTGGGTTTTATTAAAAACCAAATTCATCAGCATACTTTTGAAACTGAGCAGGACTTATGAAAATGTGTAATGGATACATTTAGTATGATTACACCAGAAATGTTACGTGATGTTTTGAATCCTACTGTTAAAAGATTATATTTACGTTTAGAAAAGAATGGCAACCTATTCGAACAATTAGTGTGACTAAAAAACTACTGCTAAAAATGGATCCGTTACTCTGAATATTACTGGATTAAGCATCATTCAATAAAATTTTACCGCATCATAATATAATATTATGTAATATGTAATATGCATCTATCAGTAATCACATAATCTTACATGAAGCATTTGTTTGCAAAGCCTATTTGAATAAAATACAAAAATTGAAAACATATTTTTCCTTATAACTAAGAAAACAAATGTAACATGTGATACATCGTTGAATTCATAGAGAAATATGCCATCAGTTAGAGGGTGTACCTTTTTGGACAATATAAAGAAATAAAGTCGATGATGGTTTCTAAAAAACGAAACGCCAGGCACAACATTTAAAAACATCATCATGTAGTACCTAAAAAGTGCCAATAAAAAAAAATCTTTAGTTTTTTGATATTTCTTAAAATAAAGTCAGAAAAAATAAAAACGATTTGGCCAAATTTTAGTTTTTCCCAAATACCTCACTAAGCCATGAAATACGCCCCAAACAACGCAGCTTTTTTCCTAATTTAACCTAAGCTGTATCTCCTACAGGTATTGATATCCCCATGCATAGGATCCTTATATTGAACACCCTATATATGTATACATACTTTTTCGTCAAATTTTCCGTTCTTGTATTCCATGACCAAATTTGTACTATCCAGAACCACCAGTTCTTTCTCATTATACAAAAATGCCACCTTCAAAGGTTCTTTATAAATGACAATTGAGTGTTGTTCTTTGGTAGATGGATCAGGTGTTATTGTTGTTTTTTTTTCATCTTGGGAAGGTTCAACTTTAACTCTGCAATAGTATAACAACAAATATTTCGAGAGAGGTACAGTTCTTTACGCCAGAAATGCGCAGAAGGTTCCTTCAAAAATTGCAGCATATTTATTAACATATACAGCGTAATTCAAAAACCAGTGACAATGGCATAAGGGGGGGGTTAAGTTGAAAAACGCTTTTTAGCGACACTTCGCCTTTTTATACTTTGTATAAATAAAGCTGGATTATTATTATTATTATTATTATTATTAAAGTACATTCGTGGATCCTGAAATGTCCACTTAGCGGGACACTGGGTGTTAAAGTTACAGTTTCGAAATCGAGGAAACATTATATCACCGAAGTGGTTTAGGGCAGTGACTTGTATACATTGTTGCTCAAGGTACTCCGGTGGTGCAAAAACGTATAGTTTGACCAATACAAAAGGGGAAAGAGGAATACTTCCTAGGCCACTGACATTTGGTGCTTAATTTGATATGAAGTTTATCTCTTTTAATTCAGGTATAATCCGAGATCATATTAATTTTAATTTAAAAATACTCTGAAGAGCAGCCCGATATTATCAAAAGACAAATACCCATGTTCCATCTCTAATCAGTGGCGAAGAAAATTACAACACCTCTCGTATCTTGGTAACATTTTAGATTGTTTGTTTCTAGGAACTTTTTACTTTACTGATGCTTTATACATACTGCCAATACTTTTTGAATCACTCTGTATTATTGTGAGTGCAATAAAAGTGTATCATGGAACCAGAGTGCCATAGATATTGACCTTTTATTCGCTGACTCATTTTTTAAGGTTACCTTAGCACAGAAATAAAATGTTTAAACATTCAAACCCTTTTAACTAAAGGAGCACGTTTTGTACGTATCTTACTTGATTGGTTGTGGTTGATTTTCATCTAACACATCTTTCAATTCATATCTTTTGCTACCTTCTTCTTTCAGTTGAAACCGCACTTTAGCGTTATTTAACAGTTCTATTGTAAGCGTGAACTTATCCGTTCCTCTGCTAAGCTGCCATGTATTAGTGACATTGCCTGCCGTTGTTGGTTTCAAGTTTTCTATTTTAAATAGTTCATTAGCAGTAGTGTTCCTCAATCGTCTGGAAAATGTAGAACATAGAATTCACAACAACACATTTGTCGAAGTTTTAATTTTGTACAGATTTATACTATCGCCTTCACAGAAAAGTTAATGCTCATAACAATTAGGTATCTAGAATTTTCAGAACATAACAGAACGCGTTCCAACTTATATTTGCTGAAGTATTCCCCCCACTGGCGATGAAGTAGTTGCGAAAACTTTCAAAAATGAGGTATAATGTTTTTGAATGTTATATGTACACCACGAAAATAAAACTTCCACACAAGGTTTATACGTTTTCAAGGACGAAAAGGCTTTGAAGTCTTGAAGATTGGTCAAGTGGTGGCGGAGCTATGTGCAAAAGTCGAAAAAAGTAAAAATGGCTCTAACTTCTTTTTTTGATATTTCAGATGCTCCTCATCATCTTCAGAAATGGTTTTATAGGGGTTAATTTGAGGGTTAGGTAGTTGGGGAGGGTATATCTCAATTTTTTCAGAGAAGAACATCATTGCACATGAAGAGATTACGAGATAACGTTGCCAAAATTAGCCCAGATTAATTCAGAAAACAGACAATAATGTATCTCGGTGTCTTATCGACTGCACGCCATATAGTCGCGCTGATTGATTTAATTGAATGCGAGAAGTATGTCTCATCGATTAATTCTTGCCCTATACGTTTAGGCTATACTATGTATTCTGAATGAGCCGAGAATCAATCAGGAAGCAACATGTGTTCGGGAACGTAGAGGAGTTCAACTTTTTTACGTATCCCAAACTTTTTTGTACTTCTTTTATGTTTCTGATCATTTTGAGGCTGTTGTCATATCAGCAAAACATGTGGTATAAAATACATTAACATCGATTTATCACTCACAGCCTAGGGTAAAAGTTGTATGGTAACATGAATATAGTCCAAAGAAACACAGTGTTACTTACTGGCAAACGCCGACTTTCTCACAAGTCTTGAAGAGGGTATGATCAGCTGCAATTGTAAAAGCAGCCAATACTCCTAAGATAATGTACCACCTAAAATAGTAATTTGTCTTAATAATAATATAGAATCACTTTAATTGCTAAAAATTTGTATATGGCGTAAATGACAGAGGTACAGAGTACCGGAGTTGTGGCTCGATTCCAAATTTTATATCTGTCTTACAAAACTGCAGTTATATTTGCATTCTCCAAATCTCCATCCATTATTTTGTGTTATGGTGCCCATGGCATTAGAGAACTGTATTTGTTTAAAAGATATTTATTTTTAGAGTATGCGATCAATCCCACCAAATGTTGCATATATCAACTGAAAATAACTAAAAATAGCCTGTGGAGCTCCCTAGTGATATGCAGATCACTAGAAATTGTTTTCTCTCAAATGACCTTTAAAAAATTTTCTATAATTCAATAATTTTTTGAACTTTTGCATGATAGTGTCCGTGGAACACAACTCAGTCCTAAGACAATATTGCTAATATATTTCACTCTTTAGTTTAGAAGAATGAATAATTGAAGGTGGTAGACGGTCTCAGACTATCTAGCGTGGAGGTACCACCCGGTGGATCACTTAAGCGGAGCCAGGATAAGTGTATGTCTCATGCAGACGTGTTACTTCACTAGAGTCCGTGCGAAGTCTACCCTTTTTTCCTGTACCTACGGGTATTAGGACTTATGCCTACGTGGTGGCTCAAGTATACAAAAAATGTTAGAAAATGATATGTTTCAAAATACAGGCGCCTACAGGGGGTGCCAGGCATGGTCCCCTTAAGAATTTGAATGGGTCTTGAAATTTTCATATGCACAATTTGCTCCCTCCCAGAGAAATTTTGCTACCCCCTCTTCAAAAAGTGTTGGGGGCAGATACACTTCTGCTCTTTGCTCGTTTTTGGGAAGGTACATTTTCCCAAAAAGTCTTGCTGATGATCGCGACCCGCCTTGAGAAAAATTCCTGCGGGCGCCTATGATCCTAAAGCCTACAACTAATTCTCACATGGCAACAAAAGTAAAGTATGCCCCACTTTCGATTCCTCTTTCGTGATTCATTTTAAGAGTGGGAAGTGACCGAATGAGGGAAAGTTCACATAATCACGGTTCAGTTGATTCCATCAATCCGGCTATGAAGGAGCTTCTGATTTATAGTTGTGATCTTTTGAGCTCAGATTTTAGTGGTTGGTTAGCGAAAAGGTTGAGAATCATGCGAACAGATAAAAATCAAAGAAAAAGCTTTGTTGGGTCAGAAAGTTGATACTTGCTTGAAAACATTTAAATAAACACGATTTGACAGACGCTGGACTGACAAACAAAAACCCTTAAGATTTAAAAAAATGCTACAAATATCTCAAGCTTAGGCTAGTTCCCTCCTGGAACGCGTTTCACCACACATTTCAAAGGCAGATTACGATCCGTCTCGCTCCGATTCCACCAATGCGAGGAACACGCTGCATATGTAAGAACGCAATCTGAGCCTTTTGCAAAAAAAGATGTAGGTTTGTCTTTAAGAAATATAATCTTGTTTCAATACTGTGTCTATCAACCAACACCGCATCCAATCCCCAAAAAGTACTAAAATCTAAAGCTTCATTGAGGAAGTTGAGAATTATATCATGCCGTTTTTAGACTCGCGTATTTTGGACTCGGTATCATAGGTCAAAAAGAATCTGAAGCTAGTATACTTTTTCAGCTATCAGGATCACATACGAAAGTCGCAAATATTACAAACAAAAACTGAGCTGCAAGTCTAGAACTAACTCACCTGAGCAACATTTTTAACACATATAAGATACTATGAAGAGTTGGCTTAAATAGTCCGCCACTTTGATAGCTGTATCCATATCAACAGCTGATAACATTTTTAAATCGACATGGCTAACGTTTCCATGTTATTTTCCACGATTTGGATAGCGTCGAGTATCAAAATATGCAATGAAACTAATAGAAAGGTATACATACTGTAATAGTTATTCGCAGTATGACTGATTTGAACAATTATCCACACTAAATGGAAATCTACAGTGTTTTTAAAAAAAGTCCCTCTATTTATTTTTTGAACGAGTCAAGTTAGCACATTGAATATTTTATCGTAAAAGTCACAGTTGAAAACATCAAGCAGCATCTCAAAAAAATAAACGTCAAAATACTTTAGTATGATACGTCAATCTTCTTCTGTTGGAAGAGTCTACGAGTATTTGAGTGTGAGCTAACATTTTGGACAATCCGCTTAGAAAAATTTCAGATTTTGTCAAGTTGTTTAAATAGAATGTTTCATATATGTGTCAGATAGATTCTTCCATCAGAAGAAGATTGATGCATTCTCATGAATGATTGTTGAATTATAAGCGATTCAATGTATAAGGCCACTCAAATTTGACAGGCTGCCGGTCCGCCGTTTTGAAAGAAAGTGATTTCTTATTATAGGATTACAATGAACTCATATTTCCATTCCATTTGAAGAAATGGTCCAACATAGACGCCAGTCGCCATTTAGAAATATTCATTGTACCGAGTGTCTCGAAAGCTGAATAATTAGCTATATCAAAAATATATTTCGGGCCAGATGCTGCACTGATTTATATTACAAATGCACAGGGTGTCAGGGAAATAATATTCGTAACTTTAAGAGGTGATTCCTTGCACTATTCTAACCAAAAGTTCATTATAACTTATGTCCGAAAATCAATCGTTTTCGAGGAAAGTGAGTTGTAAATAATTAAATTTTCTCAAACATTTGGCAACGCTGCAACGCAACCGCGATACGAGCGTACGACGACCGCAACTGATTCTTCGAATTGTTTACGTTCGTATGATATTTTTGTTGAAAATATGCCTTGAATTATTTAATACTTTTACGCAATTTTTTGTGGCTAACATATTTTATTTAATAACGCTTTCAGTACAGTACATTTACTTAAAAAAATGACAGAACTTACCGGTACGTGACGATACACACCACCAATTCGCACGATCATCAGTCACTTATTTGAAACGATTCGATGCACGAAAAAATAAAAAAAACAACATCCGTAAATCACATAAAGTTACATTTAAATGTAACGTATAATAGTAATCACAACAACACGCGATGATACATGCAGTGCAGGCGGAGCACGACGTTGCCAGAGTGTGGGGGATTTTGTTTGTCTGTTTTTCTTCGAAAAATTGTGTTTAATAAGCAAGAAAATTGTTTTGTTAGAAACAGTTAATTAATAAATAGATGTATTGATACATTTTACGCTACTAGGCATTAGAATTTAAATTATTAAGGTGCAAAATTAATTTATTTCATGACTAAAAAGAAACAAGTTCAGCATTTTTTTGCTCGGAAACGGTTGATTTTCGGACATAGGTTATAATGAACTTTTTTGCTTAGAATAATGAAAGGAATCACCTCTTAAAGTTACGAGTATCATTTCCCTAACACCCAGTATATCTGGCCTTCGTCTATTTGTCCATACGTTATAGTTTTTGAGGCACTTGACCTAATCATGTCTCTACGTGTATTTTTTGAACTTCTGAACTAGAATGAATCATGCATCACTTTCAAATAGTTCAAATGATTTTAAAAAACGTATTCCTTGGTTGGCGCGATTACAACTTATTCAGGAAATCACTGTAATGAATGCAACAATTGGGCTTGAGATGCAAATGTTGGTTAGTTGTTTGTTCTTTCTGCTTTCTAATACGAGGGTTATTTCAAAAATAAGGTTCCCACATTTTTTTCAGGCACAAGGAATTTTTTATTTGAAAAAACGAATTAACAATTGGAAACGTTGATCATTGAGCTATTTTTCTACATATCTTTTTCTACGCAGTTTTTCAGATGTGTAATCCACTTTTGCACTCCAGCCTCAAGGATGTCTTCCGCCAGTCCATTTAGAAACTTTATAACTGCTTCTTGCAACTCCTCGCCCGTCTCGAAACATTGACCGCGGATGCTACTTAAATTTCGGAAACATGGAAATCGCTAGGAGCTATGTCAGGGCTGTAGGAGGGATAGGCGATGATTTCCCAGCGAAATCGCTTGAGTACTTGGTTGTTGTGTACGCACCCGTAGGGTAGGTACATAGTGAAAGATGCTTACTGTGATACTGTCTTCACTACCTCGATTGAGCCACAATAGACCAAAGAGTCGCAGTGGAGGATCGTTATTGATGCACTCACAAGAAACCTCAGGGTACGTACGTAGTGAAAGGTGTGATGATGCTTTCTTCGCTACCTAGGTGAGCGCTTCCACGAGACTTTCTACATGGATGGAGGGAGTTCACCCTCGATGTTTTCTCTTCTCTCCTCGAACGCGGTCCTTAATGTGTTATTTGTTCACGAGCGAATAATAAGGCAGGATGTTGTCGAGTGACAGTGACAGAGAGAGTGATTTGTGTGAGTACCACCATCTTTTCCTCGAATTGAAGAGGGACAAGGAAATATTTCACTCCTACATGAGAATGTCGACAGATACAATTGGTTACATACTCGACAAAGTTGAGACTCTACTGCTGGACCGCAAGTACACGAACTTGCACAGTAATCCAATTCTTGCTGAGGAACCAGTATTACCCCGATCGCGATCGTTGAGATTTTCAAGGACAGCTAGAATATTTGCTCCTAATATTTGGTATTTCGCATTGATTTTAAAATATTTCAAAATGAAGAATTTAGTAGTCAAACTGACGTAACGAAACTAACAAAGTATGATTTTAAATTTATTATTGGTTTACTTTTTATGTCCTACTCCTCTGGGCGAGAAAGTACTAAAATCGCGAAAATGAGATATTGTATTTTGTGGATGTTATATGACATGTACACCAGGAAAAACCATGTCACTCATTTCCGTCGGTCTGTCTGTCTGTCTGTCCGCTAATCCTTGGCCCGTCTACAACTTGAGAAGTACCTACCGCTTGGATTTTGTAATATTCACACAAGACTGCTGCTATGCCAAGTGTGAAAAACCTTTGCAGTTTTTAAAAATCGGTCCAGTAGCAGCGGAGAAAAAAGCGAAAAACAAATAAAATAAAAATCGCTCAAACTTTAATTTTTGACGTTTTAGAGGATTTTGATCATTTTTAGAAAAGTTTCTGGGGTAAGGGAAATATATGACATTTTTTGAACCTATGTATCTATACGCTCCCAAGCCCGATAAATATGAACGCAGAAAACGTACACCGACCTTGCACGAAATGAACGGTAACCCGCTGCAGCGATGCCGTGCTAGGCGCTACCGTACAGATGTGTAAAGGGACAACATTGCCAGATGGACAGTAACTACCGGTAAGGCAAGGAAAGAATGTCTATGGACAAATTGTATGGGCCTGTTGGACTGACTTGGTCCATTTAATTTCTGTATTGTACATGTTCGTAACGGACATTTTCCTGAGAGGATTTAAATCGCGCTGCACTCAATTCTTTATGAACTGATAAAGGCGTTGCGTAGAAAGTGCTGAGTCAACCTACTTGACATTATTTCTTTTATTATTAACCTAAGCCTAGGGAGAGAAGCTACTTTCCATCCGAAGGTTGAGGTCAGTGGAGGATCGTTATTGATGCACTCACAAGAAACCTCGGGGTACGTACATAGTGAAAGATGCTTACTGTGATGCATTCTTCGCTACCTAGGTGAGCGCTTCCTCGAAACTTTCTACATGGATGGAGGGTGTTCACCCTCGATGTTTTCTCTTCGCTCCTTGAACGCGGTCATTAATGTTTTATGCGTTCACGAGCGAATAATAAGGCAGGATGTTGTCGAGTGACAGTGACAGAGAGAGTGATTTGTCTCTAGTAACCGAGTTGATGTTGAGTTCTCTACCAAATCGAAAATATAGTACACATCCGGTGAACAAAGCGAGTCAGGAACTTGGGGAGTACCACCATCTTTTCCTCGAATTGAAGAGGGACAAGGAAAGATTCCACTCCTACATGAGAATGTCGACAGATACAATTGGTTACATACTCGACAAAGTTGAGATTCTACTGCTCGACCGCAAGTACACGAACTTGCACAGTAATCCAATTCTTGCTGAGGACCCAGTATTACCCCGACCGCGATCGTTGAGGTATTCAAGAACAGCTAGAATATTTGCTCCTAATATTTGGTATTTCGCATTGATTTTAAAATATTTCAAAATAAAGAATTTAGTAGTCAAACTGACGTAACGAAACTGACAAAGTATGATTTTAAATTTACTATTGGTTTATTTTTTATGTCCTACTCCTCTGGGCGAGGAAGTACTAAAATCGCGAAAATAAGATATTGTATTTTGTGGATGTTATATGACATGTACACCAGGAAAAACCATGTCACTCATTTCCGTCGGTCTGTCTGTCTGTCTGTCCGCTAATCCTTGGCCCGTCTACAACTTGAGAAGTACATACCTACCGCTTGGATTTTGTAATATTCAGAGAAAAAAGCCAAAAACAAAGAAAATAAAAATCGCTCAAACTCTAATTTTTGACGTTTTAGAGAATTTTGATCATTTTTAGAAAAGTTTCTGGGGTAAGGGAAATATATGACATTTTTTCAACCTATGTATCTATACGCTCCCAAGCCCGGTAAATATGAACGCAGAAAACGTACACCGACCTTGCACGAAATGAACGGTAACTCGCTGCAGCGATGCCGTGCTAGGCGCTACCGTACAGATGTGTAAAGGGACAACATTGCCAGATGGACAGTAACTACCGGTAAGGCAAGGAAAGAATGTCTATGGACAAATTATATGGGCCTGTTTGACTGACTTGGTCCATTTAATTTCTCTGTTGTACATGTTCGTAACGGACTTTTTCCTGCGAGGATTTAAATCGCGCTGAACTAAATTCTTTATGAACTGATAATGGCGTTGCGTAGAAAGTGCTGAGTCAACCTACTTGACATTATTTCTTTTATTATTAACCTAAGCCTAGGGAGAGAAGCTACTTTCCATCCGAAGGTTGAGGTCGTTCCTCGGATTAATAGTGAAAAAAGTATTGATCGATCCATACCTTATCATAGCGATGCACTTATATCAACTCGATACATACTCGGATGAATATTTACTAAAATGTGAATCATAGGAAATTGCATAAGTATAAAAACTTCAAGTGTGACATTCAAGTGTTATTTTGCTATAATTTTGTAATCATCATTTGAGAATATTGTTTACTTTTGCATAGTTATTACATAACTCAATGTTCAAGTAATAATTTATTTAAAATATGTACATATTATTATATTGTCCCAGTTTCAGCTATTTGCCAGGGACTACCTCGATACTGATTGGTGCTATGTTTCCTGAAAAAAACATATTTTAATGAAACATTATTTTCTCCAAGCTCAAAAGTTTGAAGTTCAATAGTCCAAAATGAGAATTTAAAATTGCTTATAGCTCGTAGATCTGGTTTAGGCAAATGTTTGATTGTAATGAAAGACTAAAGGGACGATTAGAGCTGAACCTTTATGAATACAAAATATAAATAATATGAATTTTCAAGATTTATTGTAAGTGAGAGTCTCTTAGAGTCAGATTTAAATGTTTATATATATACATTCAGGGTGCGCCATCTTTTATGTCGGTATGTAAACATTGAATACGAAAAACCGATTTCTATATATCGGGTATTTTTATTAAATATGGCCCGTTACAATTTATTGGGACTATTTTTTGAACACAACATCTATCAAGTGGCCACCTTTATTGGCCAAATCAAAATGTGCCCATTTTGCTGCGTTTTCCATCACTTTTTCGAGCATCTCTGGTATTGCAGCGGCGATTATGGTACGAATGTTTGCCTTGAGTTCTTCAGTGCTCTGGGGCTTGCTGGCGTACACTTGACTTTTCACCCACAAGAAGAAGTCCGGTGGGGTCAAATCTGGAGACCTGGGTGGCCAGTCAATGTCACCTCTTTTTGACATCAGACGTCCAGGGAATTTTCGTTGCAGAAACTGGATTGCTTCATTTGCAGTGTGGCATGGCGCACCGTCTTGTTGAAACCAGTAACCATCAGGACCTTTTTCACGCATTTGTGGACAGACATAATGAGCCAACATCCACCGATATCGATTTCCATCGACAGTTTCGTTTTCGTTGAAGGAAAAGTGCCCAATGATGGTTTTGGCGCAAACGCCGGCCTAAACAGTTACATTCCGTTCATGCGGCATTTCGTGGATCTCATGTGGATTTTCCGTCCCCGAAATGCGGCAGTTTTGTTTATTAACGCCGCCAGAGAGCGTGAAATGGGCCTCGACGGTCATCACAATTTGCTTCCAAAAATGGTCAGTTGGCTATATTTTGTGTTAACTGCACCTTATAAGGAAACAAATGCAAATAATCCTTCAAAATGCGCCGCAAGGTAGTTCCACAGATGCCAAAATGCTGAGCGCGGTGACGATACGACACTTTTAGGTTCTGGGCAACGCTGTCTCTGACCGCTTCAATCAATTCATTGGAACGTCTTGGTCGTTGTACTCAAGAAAATTCGAAACCAAATGACGGATAGTGTTGTCAGACGCTGCCTGTTTGTCACGATATTTTCGTCGATATGCACGTTGCGTTAACACAACTGAACGACGATTTTCAATGTACATTGTGACTATTTCGGCGCGTTGTCTCGGTGAAAAGCGATTCATGACTAAAATTGTAGTACATTGACTTTTCAGAAACATGTATAACCGTATCACTCGGTTGGTAAATATCAAAGCCATTCGATGTTTCAATACCGACATAAAAGGTAGCGGACCCGGTATTTCATTGGAAACAGTGACGCTTCCTTGAACAATGTTCAAGGGAAGATCTAAATTTCCATTTCACAGGCTGTAGCAGTTGTCATCACAAGCTGTAATCGATGTCAGAAAGATTTTTCTTTGCTGGTCGTATCTATTTAGCATTTTGATGATAAAGTTGGAACGATTTCGTTTATTTGTGCTAAGCATCAATAAAAAATGCAAAATAACAATGTGTTTGCTTCCTCCAACTGTTCTGCTGGTTACAGCTTGTCTATTCAACTACTATAGTATTTCACAAAAAAAAAAATGCGTATTAAAATATATGCTTTATCCCGAAAATCTACAATTGAAGTTTGGAGAGCAAGTTTTTTCACCTTCCGTTCATAGAATATTACGAGATATAATATTACCTGACTCTGGTATTTCGTGTACCACAATTTCCTTAAAAGAAAAATTAAGTTCCATATTTCCTTTAACCTGTTCGTAATGAAAACCGTACACCGGATGGGTATAGTATTTCATCTCCAATAGGCAGAAATAATCCTTGTCTTGATAATCAAAACTCACTCCATCATCCGAGTAGAGAAATCCTGTGGCATATCCTTTCTGGAAAAATGAGAAGTATATTAAAATATAATGGCTTAGTAGCCCATGTCTTTCGAAGTGCCTGTCGAATCATAAAGACTACAAATTGAACAAATAGTGAACACACCCCTGGGTATAAGGTGGGTGCTGATTCAAAGTTCTACTTCAGCCCAGAAGTGTATATTGTGTATACAGTTTTTTATTTTATTTTGGGTCTGGCAATATGCACATTCGTTAACAGGGGTCCTTGAATAAAAAAAAAACATGTTCAGAATATTTTTCCGAGCATATGCGACGATGCTTGTACTTTGCCTCCCTCCAATGTCTTACCAGATATAATTTTATTCATCACTTTGTAAACAATTCATGTGGTTTATTTTAAAATCCCGGTCTTTGATGGTTGGAGATGGATATCTTTTGATCAACGAATACATATTTTACCTTATTCAAATGTTTAAAGTTTTATAACCACCCCGGACTAAATATACCATAGACTTAACTATTGTGCTGTTTATATGAAAAATTGTAAAATAAACATGGACAGCTGTTTCGTGCTTTTGGCTACTCCTCAGCATGGTCCAGGCTTGGGTCTTTCGGAAAGTGTGTGATTTATCGAAATAAGACAACGTGAAGCGTCATCTACCGCTAGAATCGCCGGTAGGCTGCGATTTACTATTTTGCAATGGCCGATTCTAGCGATAGATTACACTTCGCGCTGTCTTATTTAGACAAAAAATTCTCGCCTAAAGTATGGTTACTCACCGGATCTGCGTTGGCATATATGGTAAAGTGGTCATCCAAGAGACCTTCCGTAGAAGTCCTTTGTTTGTTCGTGACCACCACTATACTCCCTGCCCTGTAGAAGTATGGTGACTGCAACATCAAAAAAGGTCCCTTGCTATAATACGAATATAAACATTCATTCGGTTCTGATGGATGGCCGAGCTTAACTTACTAGTTGGATTATTTGTTTAGAACAAAAAAAGTACCTTACACTATACTCTAGGCGCTGAAGAAAGAAACTAAACCCAAACAAATACACGCATATTGCTCGTGAGTGAGTGTTTAGGCGCAGGAGACATTACAGGACCGCATCAAGATATTATGGGTAGTCATCAAAAATTTCATACAAGATAATTATTATCTTTTACAGTAAATTTCAGTTAGAGATTCACAAATGAGTTAACTACACTTTTTAGTTATTAGTAAGTAAGCTGCGCGCACTCATTCAGAAGAGGAACTTGAATCTTCTGAATCGTTTAAATGAATTATTAGAGGTTCAATTTGGGTATCGATGACATTGTCCAAATCCCACATTTTGACCTCAACCTTCTCCCGAACGTGGCGGATACAGTTTTTCCATTCCTCTGCCGTAACTCTATTGACTGCGATGTGAAAGAGATTTTTAACATCAGAAAATTTATAAGTATTATTATTCGACGCCACGTATTGCTTTATGTTGGCCCAAATCAGCTCAATAGGGTTCAGCTCACAATGGTAGGGTGGCAGTCTCAAGACAGTTTTATTTTCTTTTTTGGCCATTTCGTCGATCATTTTAAAATCGTATTTGTATTTATGTCTATTGACTATACTTATCAATTCACCCTTGACCATTGTTTCATCAAAATCGATCTGTTTTGAGGCCAGCCATTGTTGTATGTTTGCTTTTTTAGTTGCCATTGTGGGAATTTTTTCTATTTTTCTAGAATGGTACGGGGCATTATCCAGTACAATAACAGCGTTATTCTCCAGCTTTAGTAACATTTTGGAGAACCAATTTTCAAAGGAATTGCGGTCCATCTCCTCATGCTAGTCCCCTGTCTTTTTTTATTCAAAGGCCCACAGTGCTTCGGGAACAAAGCCGTCTTCACTACCAACGTGACAAATGATCAGCCGTTTGCCTTTTCCTGGAAATAAATTATTCCTTACACTATGGATTGCTTAAATTTGAAGGAATGAGGCAATTGAGTTCATTTAGCTGAATTTAAGAGTCACGGAATGCTGATCAAAAACTGAAAAACGTAGAAAATTGACTGCACCCAAAAATGATAATAAATTTCAAAATAACGCTTAAAAGAGGGTCGAAGTTTTTTTCCTAATGACTACACTGCGAATGCACCATTTTTGGAGAATATCACACATTATCTGCTATCACAGCATACTATTTGCCCGAATATATCAAAATTAAATTGCCGGATAGATAAAGGAGCTTACCTGCAGGATTTTTCAATCCAGCCGAAAGACCGTCTAGAAAAGCCTGCCTTGATGATGTTACTGATTTGTCGACCCAAACTTTCGCTTGAGTATGTCCAGCATTCACCGACGTTTCGTCCAAATAGTAAATTTTTCTTTTTTCATCGCGAAACTTCCGAATCTTCCTAAGGTATTCCCTTCTCCACACAACAATTTCTTCTTTCTCTATTAACATACTGTTTCTTCCCCGTTTCAAGAATCGAAAATTAAGTTCCTTCAAAAGTTTTCGGAATGTGGTTCTTTTAAATGATGGAAGATCCTCATCAGCATTAACTAATCTTAATATCTTATCTACTGTAGGTATCTCATTTCGGAAAAAAAAATTATGCACTTTCCTCCTGATGGCAGTTCTGTCAAAGTCATCTACTCCGTCCGTTATCCTTTTTCTTGCAGGATACGGTTTTGGCTCAGAAAGTGAGTGAGTGCTCCTATATTCCTTAATGATCCTATAAACACTGGACCGACATACTCCAGAAATATGTGCTACCTTACATATAACTTCGTCCACGACCAAATCGGGTTTTTCTTGAATTTGGTTTTTGTATATATTTAATATTATTTGTTTTTCATTTGCACTTAAATGTAGCTTCTTAGCCCTTTTTTGGGTGGGGTTGCGCTGATGTCAACCACTTCGTCGGCTGTATCTGTGTCAGACTTCGTATCTTAGGCAATATATAAACAAAACGTTCCACTCGCGAAAAACGAGTATACGCTACTGAATGCGTAATGCGTATGCAATGCAATCCTGTGCGTGAATTAACTGTTAGATGCCTGTCGTGTCATCTACAATCACGTTTACAAGTCCAAACCTGTGCAGATTCGTAGAGCGCCGACGACTGCTAGTAACCTTGAATTTGTCTGTAGATCGATATTACTCCAGTCAATTTAGGTTCAAAGTGGATGTTTTCTAAACCAATTTGTTGTTCCTACATCAAAAATATATCGATGATGTTTTGTACTGGGAGCTCATGAAAGATCAAGGTAACTTATTTTAACAGTCATCCTTTTTCTAGTCTCAAGATGACACGAAAAAGGGTCTGTGGATTCACTAGAAATACACTGCCGAGGATGTTTAGACCTAAAGTGACTGAAGTATATCCGTGGATGCTTTCGAGGGATCTGTTCACGTGCTGATCACTGTTTACGTTTAATGTCTTTCTTCAGCGCCCAGAGTTTATTTAGCCTTCTTACTATGCACTATTCTTTTCTATTCGTGATTGTCTACAAGAGCGGTCCGTCGGACTTTTGCTTTGGTTAAAGTGTCTTTTCACGGTTTTTGGCGGTTGACAGTAGTTACTTTCACTCATCCGTCTTTCTCACAGTTACATACACAATCGACCTCTATACGCGAACGTTTGTTTGTGTAAAGGTGCGTATCCACCAAAGAAAAATGGCCAACTTTTGTGTTGTCAACACGTGTTGGTAACAAAAGTATGTGAAATTATAATATTGTGTTGGCAACAAAAATGGTAAACAAATGTCAGGAACTGTGTTTCCATTTGTGGCGGTAAACATCAAAAGAACGCGCTTGTTGTCGATATTCATTCGCTCTGTGGATACGCTCAGTTGAAAACATTAGTTGGAAACAGAAACATGTCTGTCACGTGGACGAACGAATTAACCGATACGTTAATTGATTTATATCACACACAGACAGTACTATGGGATTCAAGGGATGAACGTTACAAAAATAAAAATTTGAGAAAGGATGCATGGAAAACGATCAGTGATGCTATGGGCCTTCACGAGCTTGAAATACAAAGGAAAATAAAAAATTTGAGGGCACAGTTTTTCAGAGAGAAAAAGAAAATGAGCGATGACAATAAGTCTGGAGCTGCAGCTTCCGACATTCCAAGATGGTTTGCCGACAAACGGCTTCTTTTTTTAAGTGACAGAAATGAACCCAGACTATGTGTTGAAAAAGGAATAAATGAAACAGATGTAAGTAATCATACAACAAAATTATTATTATTATTTATTTATTAATCGCTTTTTATGTAGTACAGATATATATTGAGTTAAATACCATTACTATACTAACTATTTTTTGAGGTTGTTTTTTCTCAATTTTTATTAATAGGTATTTTTCCAAGGAACTTGCCCTTGTGGGGACATACAGTATTCTGGAAATTCTTGTCTCAATTCTTTAGCGGCATTACTTGATTTTCGAGCTATCTTACTTAAATTTTGAAATGGTATATCATTTTGCATCTCTTTTCTCCAACCCCCAGAAATGATATTACCGGTGTCTTTATCTTCAGAATCAAAAGTTCGAGGTGGGGTGTATGTTGCCCTTGAGTTTTTACTTTTTCGCAAATAATTGTGTAAATAAATACAAGTATTGACAATTATCTGCGCTTTGGATGGGTCAAGTAATATTATTTTCCTAAGAACTCTAAATCGTGCTGATAATATTCCGAACACGTTTTGAAAGTCTATAGTTAAATATTCTCTCCTGTGATCATTTTTCCTGAGCACCCGGGTAAGGTTTCATCAAATTTGGTAATAATGGAAAAGCATCATCACCTAGAAAGACCTAAGGGACAGCAGTGGTTCTACCTGGAAGTTTTTCATTATTAGGTAAATAGAGTTTACATTGCGTCAACATCTTTTTGAAACGAGTGTTTTCGAAAATGCCACCATCCGATATGCGTCCTTGGCAGCCAACATTCATAATATATCACCTCGTAATTTGCATTAGCAACAATAAAAAGAACAATACTAAAAAATGATTTATAATTGAAAAAATCGCTTCCACTGTGTTCTGGAGATTGAATCATGATATGTTTTCCATCCATTACTTCTACACACTGTGGAAAATTCCAAATATTGTTGAATTGTGTTGCTATTACTCTCCACTCCTCTGTACTTTCGGGCATCTGTAAAAAAATAAATTATATATTCAATAACACAGCACCACAAAAAAAAAGTGAAAGGGACTCTCTACCAAACCAAATACATTATAAGTTTTTGGGGTCGCTGAATCCGAATTTGGGGTCCGTTTAACCCCATCACGTCAGGATTTTGGTCATTTGAAGGTCAAAGTACCACGCACACAGTACATGGGATTTCATATAGCCGTCAAATTGGCTGAAAATTTAGTATGTTGTAGTGCATGCCTTCCTGATCAAAAAATCTTATGGCCACAAAGCCCCAAAAGCCATAGATTTAGAGATACAGAAGGTCAAAGGTCGCGTGGCCAGTTAATAAAATACTTAAAATGAAACAGTTCTTACCTTAATTTGATCTTCCAGAACTTCACAGATTGCTGCACAAACTTCAGGTACGATTTTCGAAATAGCTTGTTTTGAAATTTTAAACAAAAACATTAACGAAGTATATGAATCCCCTGTAGCCAAGAATCTTAAAGTGATTGATAAACGTTCCGTATGCGTAATTGCTTTTCTATAATTAGTATCATTTTTTTTTTAATTTTTGACCCAACGAGACTAAGCAGCCTCTCAAAATCAGACCCAGTCATGCGAAGAAAGTTTCTGATTTGTCCATCTTCAATGCGGCTTGCTAACAAGTCATCTCTCCTCAAAGCATTTAATATCTCAATCCCTCCATGTACTTTTCTTTCTCTGCGGCTTGGTCGTACCCAATATTTATGCTGCCGTTTCTTTTTGCTTAAAATAATGAATATTGCCGCTGCCTGGATAATATCATTGTCGTTCGAAGACATATTGCCAACAATACTACTGGTGGAGACAGCTAGTTATCAACTGAAATGTTTTTCAAATTGTTGGCGATTTGTCTCAATTTGGTGGAGACACAACGGAAACAAAAGTTGGTGAACTTTTGGAAAGTTGCGAACAGTTGCGAACACAAAAGTTGCCAACAATTTCAGTGGATACGCACCTTAAGATCACAGACACACGTTTTTTTGTTTTGTATCACAGTTCAGACGATTTTCTCATAAATGGATTCCACATTTATAATGTTCATTATCAGAAAGACAACTTGCTTATCATGGGCATGTGGCTTGAGCTTTGAGTCTGAAAATATAACTTACTGTGTCGATAATCTGCTTGAAATTTATAGAAGTATCTTCCGAAAGTGAATGAAAATACCGGTCGTCTTGGCACTCAATTCATGAGTGTCGGTATGTGCGAGAGCGAGTAGTAGCTTCGAGAGAGAACAGAGAAATAAGTGCGTAGGTTGAAGGGTTGTTAACTAGGATTCCTGATTGTTAAACAAGTCTATAAAGGTGTTTGTAATAAGTGCGTAGTTTCAATGGTAACCAAGTACGATGCATTGCGGAAAAGTATCCTTACGTTCTGTATATCCACGTTGAACGTTTCATTGGTTCCACCTCTATGTACCGTCCAGTTCCCAGTACATAGGTCAGCTCTATACCAAAACGTATCTTCATTACCAGGAAAGTGGACTGTTTTGGTCTTAGCACCCTTTTCCATCACTGGTGTTGCCAAGATATCTGTGCCTAAAATTTTAATTCAAACTTCAAATCAATTAAAGAAATGTAAAGTAGCCCAAACGTGGTGGGTTTTTTTTTGAGTTTATAAAGTTACAACAGAATAGTACTACCTATATTGCCTGCTGACACGTAAGGGCCTCCAATAGAATAGCGGCCGAGGCAAAGGGTCACTCACAAGTTAAGGATTATATGACAGCTGATCAACTGACAAAAGGCCTTGTATATCGATAATTCTGACTAGGTACCGACCAAAGCTTCGGCATCGGCTTCGACCACGCATTCGGCCTTCAGCCAAAAAAGACAGAATGTTCCATAAGTAAATCTGTGAACATGTAGCTATTTCGAAAGCAATATTTCAAATGAAGTCTTTGTATAGTAAAAAATATATAACAAAGTCGATAAGGATTACATTTTTTATTGCCAGAAACTTTCTCTTTATTCTCGAAACTACTTTGAATTATGGAATTGTCAAGGTGCCGCTTTCTGGTATACTCGTATATGCTGATTAAAACATTGCTCCAATTTGACTAACATCGTATCTCTTTTTTAACCCTTAACCTACCATATGAGTCATCTGGACGCAAAGATCCATGTGGGGTCTCACAGACCACTAACTGGGCAGATAGTAAAACAAGTTATTTTTTGGAAATAATTTATTATTGCTATGTATAAAGCAATAGGGATCCTACTACTACATGTAAATGAGGAAAAATGGTTTGTTTCTAAATTGGTTTCTGACAACAACAAATATCTGGAAAACTATATCGTAACTTGACCTAATTAAACATGTATTCTTAAAAGCTCACAAAAAATAACTTTAAGATTCGATAGAACTTTTAAAATTAATGCATAAAGTCTATATAAACATGGGTCGAAAAATGCGTGGCTTCCGAAATACAGGGTGTTTAAATTTACTTTCTAAAATAGTTTTTTTTTAAATATTTCGTACAATATTTGATGTATAACAATGAAAATTGCTATACAAGGGTTTTTTGGTACGACAAAACGAACCATGGGCATAGTTTTACTGTAGCCGCTAGAGGGCGCTCTCTACTGTACCTGTAGTGTATTAAAATGACCGAAAATTTTTTCTTTGTGCTATTTTTTGCTTTTTGAATAAAAGAACTGATTCTTCGCACTTTCCAACATAAAAAAATTCTCCTGTGAGTTCGATTTTTAAGGTTCGATGCATTTTTAATTATTTATGATAAATTAACGTTAAAAAGTCATCTCGATAATTTTTAGAAGTAGGCCGTGCCTGCAAATATTTTTGAAATTGAAAGCAGAATAAGGTTAAACGTCAAGTAGTTGACAGCTAGTTTTGTTGTCTGTTGAAACCTGAAACGTTTTTTTGCAATTGTGAATGCACGAAATTTAGTTTCTTTTACCTCTTTTTTTTTGTAAGTTTTATAAAAATGCCATTTTTATTCTCCAAGCAAGAGTTAGCGGATATTCATTTTGTGTCTGGCTTTGTAAATGGAAACGCAGCAGAAGCAGCCAGAGAATACGCACGAAGATTTCCAAACAGACGACATCCAACTCGCTCAGTATTTGTAAGAGTGCATCGCCAAATAATTGAAAATGGTTTTGGAAATCTCCAAAGGGATCAAAACATAAATGTTCGTCAGCGCAGATTTACCCGTATGATTCTGCGTGAGTTTGATAGAGATCCGACCACAAGTGTTAGGAGAGTTTCTGGTGCCTTGGGAATTTCAGCATGTTCACCGTGTTCTTCGAAATGACGTCCTTACCATTTGCAACCTGTGCAAGGACTACAGCCAGGGGACGGAGAATAAAGAATCACATTTTGTCAGTGGATTTTTGTTAGAACTGATAATAATAGGGAGTTTTTAAGTAACGTTTTATGGACCGATGAGTCATGCTTCACTAGACGTGGAGTGGTAAATTTTCATAATCAACATATTTGGTCACATGAAAATCCGCATGCAGTTCCGGAAAGAAATTTTCAGCATGAATTTAGTGTGAACGTGTGGATTGGTATCTACCGTAATCCACTATTTGGACCCTACCTTTTGCCTGCAAGGTTAAATGCTGCGACCTTCTTGGAATTTTTAAAGGCTGAACATGCAAATATGTGGGATGATGTTATGTTAGATTTAAGAAGATTGGCCTGGTTTCAGCTTGATGGTTATCCAGCTCATTATTCGAGAATAGTTAGAAACTGGCTGGACGAAAATTATCCAGAAAGATGGATCGGCCGTGGAGGACCAGTCGCCTGGCCTCCACGATCCCCTGACCTAAATCCATTAGATTTCTTTGTGTGGGGATTTCTAAAAGAAAAAGCGTACCAGACTCCCGGAACCACAAGAGATATGCTAATAGACAGAATCAGGAATGCATGTGATGAAATAAGGCCTTATTTGAATAATGCTATACCACGTTCGATCATTCGTAGATGTGAATTGTGTATTGTACAATTGGGTTTACATTTCGAGCAACTACTTTAGATTTTGTATGTTTGTCCTAACTATCCAATAGCATTTTATTTGTAAATAATTAATTTAATTTGTTAAAAATAATATTGGAAAATTAAACAAATTAATATTCTGTTTTTTGTGTTTATTTGGAGTTAGGAATTATTGCTGTGTTTAAAAACACAATCTAAAAGATTATCTTAATTACTTGTAATGCCCAAATCGAAAATGTAAAAAAAATATTATTTTCCCATGAATAATTAAAAATGCATCGAACATTAAAAATCAATATATCTCAAAAACGGCGAACTATAACGAAAACTCACAGGAGAGCTTTTTTGTGCAGAAAAGTGCGAAAAGAAAAAAAATTGCAGTAAGAAAAAATTTTCGGTCATTTTAATACACTACAGGTACAGTAGAGAGCGCCATCTAGAAGCGGCTACAGTAAAACTATGCCCATAGTTCGTTTTGTCGTACCAATAAACCCTTGTATACCAATTTTCACTGTTATACATCAAATATTGTTCGAAATATTTAAAAAAAAAACTATTTTAGAAAGTAAATTTAAACACACTGTATTTCGCATTTTTCGACCCATGTTTATATAGACTTTATTCATTAATTTTAAAAGTTCTATCGAATCTTAAAGTTATGCAACAATAAACTGAAACACCCTGTGTAAAAAAATAGAACTCAAAGGAAAATAACACTGAAATGCTCCTCTAGCAGAAACTAATCCACCGTCTTTTTTGCGCATGTATTGCATACAGGCTTTAAGCACTGCAAGCAAATCGCCCGTCTACACTGCACACAGAGATATTTTGTCTTGCGATGTTTTGCTGCAGGACACAAATAGCATTCTCTACGTGTTGTAAGTAAAAGCTCCCCTTCATTCTGTATTTCGTTTGTTTCCGGTAATCTCAAAATTCTACTAATATTGCTGCGTATTTCACGAGGCACTCGATCATTTGCTAGTCTTCTTTCCATATGTTCTCGAACTAATTCAGCAGCCAGTTGTTTTGCAAATACTGATTTATCTTTTATCACCTCATTGTCTTTGAAAGCTTGATGTAAAATAAATGAATTTACAATAGATACATCATGAATACGGAAGAATATTGCAAGCGGCCATCTACGTGTTCGCCGGCTTGTCGAACTTTTCGAACATTTCTCGTCAAGTGTATCTACACCGCCTTTGGTCCGGTTATAAAAAGAAATTATTTCTGGCTTTTCGGTTTCAGGGTCGGTGTAGCGCCTATTGTGCATAGAAGAAACTAATAGTGTTGCTTTTCCTTTCTTTCCCACATAAGAAACCAAAGTCATATCTTCACGAAATCCATACAACGATGATCCTTCTTCTCTTTTCTTGTTTGGTAAGAATTCTGTTGGTACTTCTCGTTTATTTTTATTTAGTGTACCTACGTAAGTTAGTGCATTTTTCATTAGCAGTTCTATAGAGCTGAACCAATTGTCAGCAGTTATATTTCTGTTACTTCCGAAAAGAGGTTTTTCAAGAGGTATCACTGATTGTGTCGGCTTGTTAATTTATGGCGAATGTCTTCAAAACGATACAGAATCGTCGCGAGTGTATGCAGATCGTTTCCCTAGACGACATCATCCAAGGCCCCGCAGATTTGTGTATCAGAGAGTCAGGGATACGGGCCATTTGGAGGAATTTCGAGGTGGGCACAGTGGGAGGCCTAGATAACCACGAATGGTGCAAGTTGAGGAAGAACTACTGAATCGCGTAGACGAGAATCCCTCAACAAGCACTAGAGACGTGGCTAGAGAAGTGCAAGTATCAAAAACCAAAGTGTGGCAAACGTCCAACGTGTACAAGCCCTTCAACCTGACGATTTTCCAGCAAGAGTGCGGTTTTGTGAGTGGTTGTTGCATCAACATGACAATAATCCGGACTTTTTGAAGTGCATATTGGTGACAGACGAATCTACGTTCACGTGTAATGGGGTGAATAACTTTCGATTTCAGGCAGAGACGTACTTAGCCCTTCTCGTCAACTGGACAGTGAGTACTTTTTCCTTTATTTTTTTTACTTGGTCGCCCTCGTTTCACTACACATTACCTTTGTTATTTCAAGGGTAGTTGTTTCTGAAAAGGAAAACCCCAACCTTGCGGACACCCTGTATATGTAGGCAATGTATAGATAACTAGTTTTCGCGCCGGTAAGGCACAACACCTTTATCCCGTACTTACAGGGCTTGTTAGGCATATACATTTTGAAATGGACACGTCCTCTGAAACTAACAAGCATTTCGTCAATGGTTAGTGACTCCTCTATACCATAACAATTTTGGCAATTTTCAATGAATTTATAAAATATTTCCGAAATTGCTGCCGCTGAGTGTTCTTTTTCGAATCGATCTTGTAGCTGGGTCATGAAAACGCAAAGCAATCAAAAGAACTGCAAATCGGTTCCGGCTCATTACTGCTCTGAATATATCTCGACCAGTTCCATCAGTAGCAAATATTGTATCGATACTTTCATGATACGAGTTGAATACTGATGTGTATATCAACAGGCCAAGAAAAGCCTTCAGCTCAACTATACTAAATGACATATAAATCCGAACACCCAGTTTAGATGGTTTTATTTTAATAAAATTTTGTATAAGTACCTAATGAAGCATAATAAGTAAATGATAAAAATTTCAAAATGATTGCACTGCTTTAACGCCCTTTGACCTTTAATAATGTGTGGATGCACCCTGATGTGCTACGCATTCTCCAACGCGCCTAGGCATGCTTCTGTGGTATCTCATTCCAGGCAACCACCAACTCCTCTCGAAGTGCTTCTAGTGTCTGAGGAGGACGTTGCAAATTAAGCAATCTCCTACCCATCATATCCCACACGTGCTCAATTGGGGATAAGTCGGGAGATCTTGGTGGCCATGGTAACAATGTGACATCATTATGTTGAAAGAAGTCTATTGTGACTCTTGCAACATGTGGTCGGGCATTATCTTGTTGGAAAGTTGGATCTGCCAGGGTGTCAAGATAGGGTAAAAGATGGGGTTCTAGAACTTCGTGGATATAACGCTGCGCGTTCATGTTACCTCTGATGAAGATTAAAGGTGACCTGGAACCATAAGCTATAGCACCCCAAACCATAACTCCAACAGTGTGATGAACATGTCTTTCAACAAAAAACTGTGGATTCCTCCTTTCACCACGTCGCCTTCTAACCCTGGCACGACCATCGTGCATGCCTAAACAAAATCGAGACTCGTCACTAAAGACAATACTGTTCCATTCCTGATCCCAGAGTGACCGATGTCTGCACCACTCAAGGCGATTACGTCGGTGTTCTCGAGTTAAAGGGAGGACCCAGTGTGGCCGGTATGAAAACAAGCCAAAACTTCTCATTCGTCGGTAAACACTTCGCATGCCATTAGGTCTTCCGTGTTCTGCAAACCATTCATTTGCAATGGACCTGGTAGTGGAGACACGGTCCCTTAAGGCCAATAATCTTAGGCGGCGATCTTCACGGTCTGTTGTTCTACGGCGGCGTCCAGTGCCCCTTGCTCTTTGCGTACAGCCTTCTCGAAGCCATGCCTGACAACACCTAACCACAGTGTCTACACTTCTTTGCACTTTAACTGCAATTGCCCGAAAAGAAAGTCCAGCTTCCCGAAGTCCCACTATACGGCCCCTATCAAACTCACTAAGTTGACGAAATCGTACAGGTCTCCGTACTCTAGGCATCGTAACCGATCGTAAAGGATGTCAAGAACCAAAATCTGCCGACGTTGATTCTTTACTGCGGCTGAAATATTCATTTTTAGAGCGTTAGTGAATTAAAAAAAAGCAGTATAAAAACCAGAATGTCCAACTGATAAGGCTGAAAGTTTCTACACTTGTTATTTACAGTAAGATAAATACATTCACCAACTTTTATTAAAATAAAACCATTTAAACTGGGTGTTCGGATTTATATGTCACTTAGTATACTTTGCTGGACAAACTTGTTTTCCTTTTATATTTCCGTTAGTATGAAAGAGAGAGAAGCGTATTAGAAATATACAGGGTGTCCGCAAAGTTGGGGTTTTCCTTTTCAGAAACAACTACCCTTGAAATAACAAAGGCAATGTGTAGTGGAACGAGGGCGACCAAGTAAAAAAAAAATAAAGGAAAAAGTACTCACTCTCGAGTTGACGAGAATCCGAAATCATACCGCTCCAACAGAAAATGAAATCAGCTGATGCGCTACCGAGCAGACGCAGGCAAACAAGGAAGGCAAAATGTTGCGTAATGACCAAACATGAGGGTTGCGAAAGTTATTCACCCCATTATGCGTGAACGTAGATTCGTCTTGTAACGGTTTCACCGTCCGATCGTATTTATTAAATCACTTCTCGATTATCATTTCATTAATCCCGTCTCTAGCTTTTTTACTTGGAAAATTTTCCGCTTGGAGGGCGCTTGATGCGGAGTTCCTGATCTGCGATCTTCCTCGCGCTTCCTTTTCACTTGAGCCGCCGATCGAACAAGAGCTAAGAATTTTCTTCTCTGTAGCACAAGGTCATATAGCACCATGTGCTAGAATTTTGTAGAATGTGTGTTCGTATAGGACAAAATGATTGGGGCCACCCCCTTTCTCTTTCCCTTTCCCTTTGCCTTAGTCTTTGACTTTGCGTTGCTTGGCCTATCACTTCACCCATGCATGCGCCTTGGCAGCGCCATCGCCTCTAAGTTCAACTTCGCCTACAACTGGTTATGAAGCCACTATATGTGAGGTCACCCCTCATAACTGGGACCTCCACTTCAAGCACCTGGCCATCCTCGCTTCAGTCGAGTCAAAATGGACCAGCGAAAGATAAGTGTATAGTTTTATAGCAGCGCCAAAGATTTAAAACTTATTTTGTTCTTTAAAATTATAATGTAATGAAAATGCTTTTTTGTTAAATAAAATCTGTTAAATTTTTGTGTTCTGTTTGTTCTTCTATCCTCTAGCCATGCCATGGTCGACACACAGCTACACGCCTGTAGATGTCTTCATGCCACCGACTGAGCTACCGGAAGCTAATGGTAACCCCCTTTCTGTGATTGTGCAGAAAAGTTGGAATCTTCATTGCATTCCATCTTTTCTGGACTTTTTGCGGAAAGGAAGCGTTACAGTCTGTCACCAATATGCACTTCAAAAAGTCCGGATTATTGTCATGTTGATGCAACAACCACTCACAAAACCGCACTCTTGCTGGAAAATCGTCAGGTTGAAGGGCTTGTACACGTTGGACGTGATACTTGCACTTCTCTAGCCACGTCTCTAGTGCTTGTTGTTTTTTGAAACGCAATCGATTATATGGGTTTGTTTACCTCTACACGCGTGACCGTAACCGTCGGTTGAGGGTTGCATACTGACCTGACACACTGACCCCGACCCAGTTCTGCCGTAGGGTTGAGACCTTGTACCAATCGGTGATGTCCCGGGTCGCGGCTACAGGACGGTATTCAGATATTTTTGATGTTGCAGAGCCCTTTATCTCGGTTCCCTTAAGACATTGGTGTATATGGTACTAAGAAAAATTGATTATGTTTTCAAGATCTACACGTCGTGTAAAGGAAAACCCCAACTTTGCGGACACCCTGTATATCAGCATGACCACACGGTTATCAGGCAATCACAGTAGGAAGGGCAGGAAGCGGGGCTGCAACTTCTCCCGTACCACTCTTTCTAACACTGTTCTTCCGCTTCTGTCTCTCTCGTACACAAGGTAAAACAAAAGAACGACTGACCAGCACTGTATAGACGGATGTAAACAGGAAGGTGAGACATTTGAGCACTTGTCATGCGATTGCAATGAAAGAATGTATTCTGGGGAGCTATGCCCTTCTATAGCTAATGTAAGGTAAGCTTCGCTGGGTCGTGCCACCATTTTTTTAATAGCTTGTGACGACTGATGAACCTGCCCCAAGTAACCCCAATAGAGGGCGTACCAGAGCCCAAACTTACTCTTTGGCATAGCTGCTGATTTTCCCTTCCTCCAGTACGGAATACAACAACAGAAGATTAATAGTAATGATAGCTGAATGTAATATTTGGTTAGAAACATTTTCAGTCTGGACGAGTTTCATGATATACACTTATATTTGATGATATACTTTCTTAATGTTACGTCTTGATTACAAGACCGCAATTCAGAACAAAACTCAAGTAGAGCATGCTACATAACCGATTTTCATTTTTTCATTGTGTGAAAATTATATACAAGTCTGAGCGGTACTTTCTAAGTTATCGACGAGTCAAGGATTAGCGGACAGGCAAACAGACAGACCGACATGGTTTTGTGTGATATTCATGTTATATACCTTCCAAAACACATATCCCATTTTCCAAATTTTTCGCGATTACAATACTTCCTTGTCAGTGGCGTAAGAAATAAAATTTGACAGAGGAAATATAATAGCAAACTGTCACAGTAATTAAAAAATATGTTCATAACAACAGAACAATATGCCCTAGCTCAATCGATTTTATTTTATTTTAGCAATTTTTCAATATGAAGTAATGTTTTTACTTGTTTTTATTTTTCTCCTCTTCTGGAATTCATAATTACCTCCTAGCTAGAGCTAGCTTAGCGTCTTGTGACAATAAACAACGAGCCAAACGCCAAAAAAGTTGGCACAAAGATTTTTGAGACATTGATAAAATAACTTTTTTTTTAACTTTGGAAACCAGACTTTTCTTGGACACACGTTGTTAGTATGAACTTTTCTAGTTATATTTGATTCAGAAATACGCGCTTGTAATTACGGCCTATCTTCAATACCCTGTATAAGTTTTCCTTGGATTAGTGTTACTTGCTTCACGGATTTCATGGAATTATCAAGCTTTTATCAGTTTCAGTATCTACATCAATTAGTATCATGGTTATCAGTCCTGATCTCTCAACGCCTAATTTCACACGTACCTACTTAATACCTATGAGTACATCGTGATTATTATAAGTTCTTCTGTTGAAGAATTATTAATTGTTGCTTTTTTGAAATACTACTCCTCACCACAGAGCTCCAGGTATTACCCACGGAGCCCGGTAGAAAAAAAAAATTCGATCCACTTATACCGGGTGCTTAAAATTCGACTCTCACAATTCGGATTTTGGAATTGGTACCTAATAGAATCGAATTCGGTTGAATAGGGGCAAAGCTGTGCACGCAGGCAACCTAGAAAATGGCACAAAGCTTGGAATTCTGAATATTTCCGGAGATAAACGAAAGAAATCGACTTTTCCCAAGATAGTTTCTATTTCTCCATGACTTTATTTAAAATGGGGTTTAAAAATTGAAGGTACATTAACATTGCCAGTGCTTCTGCTCTACCTAACGCCATAATTAGAATTTCAATATGCCGTTTCGTCTTTCTTGTCGTCAGTCATCATCTTTATTTTTTCTTAGAGAAGCTACATTGTGTTTTTGCACAGGTAATGAAGCTTTTAATTTTGATTTCAAAAATGTATAATACGTCATTCATTGGCATTGCCAAATCTTATTCCAAGTTATTAAAAAAAAACAAAATTTCCTTAGTAGGTGTTATGTCATCAGCCAAGCATTTATTTATCGTCCAGGCAATATCTTCGCATCTGACGGAAAAAATGTTCTGATCCAGATTTTTTCGATGAACTTATCAAAAAAGAGCCTCTTATGGCGATTATGCATGTTCCCAAGACCAAATTTGCGTTACAAATTTATTAAACAATGTTTTTCAAACAAATTTCAAAAATTGCTCATTTCGATCTGGACAAAAGCGATTTAAATTTTTTTGGAGCACTATGAACAAAAAATGTACTTCAGACCTTTTCTCTGAGGTGATTAGTTCTCGGGATAGAAGGATACTATATTTGAAAAAGTTCGTCATATTCGACCCCGAAAAACAATATAAAAAAATGAAAATTGTTCTGTTATCAATGATCCTAAATATTCTTCAAACATCCTTTAACAAAATCCCAAATTTCAATTGTTAATCGGGCGCGTCTCAGTGTATGCTCTGCGCGAGTGCGAGAGAGACGCAACATGTAGGAGGACCATTGAGCGCGTGCTCGATTAACAACTGAATAACAAAAGTTCATAACAACAATAATGCTTACCATTAGATGAATCTTTTCAAACCTGACAACATTATTATACATTTTTCTTTGTGAAACATATTTTTCGAGATATTTTGTAATTTCCTCACTTCCTAAGCACCCTCAAATACTCATGAATATCATGGCCAAGGTCAAAGGGCAAAAGTATGCGTGTACGTAAAATTTCCCGCTCTGTACATTTCCAATGTCAAAATAAGCGTTTCATTGAGGAAAACTGCTTTGACCCTCGAATGACTTTAAATTCATAGTCAATATCACGATCATGATCACCAATGGATGAATCTTTACAAACTTTACAACCTTGTTCTTTTAAATGTTTCTCAAGGAAGCGTATTTTTAGGGATATTTTGACCTATCGATACTTTTTGAACTCCCTGTATATTTTCGCGGATAAAACCATAGGCCCTTCTCGGATTTCATTTAGTATGAGAAACAAGAACCCGTTATTTTTTATGGCCAAACTTCTGGGGGCGCCACTTACAGCACTATTTCGGTAAATAACTTATCATAGCTTTTCTATTCCCTCATATTTCCACAACAAAAAAGTTTTACTTGTTAGAAGTATCTAAAGCTAATAGTTTTCGAGATATTTGTTTTTAAAAGTTCCATTGGATTATTGGTACCATTTTTATTACATAATAATCAAGTTGCTTTGGATAATATCTGAGTAGCGTTGCTATGGTTTCTAATGTTTGTCATGATATTGCTTTAGACTTCATGAGTAATTTTAAGTTGACAATAAGTTGTTAAACATCATGGAGTATACGTTTGATGAATATTCTAATATGCATTTAATGTATCTATGCATGGGCAATATGTAATTAATGCTTTAAAAGCACGAAGATTATATCTTTATTTTGAGTAGTAAAAACCATTTGGATTTTGGGTAGTTTTGCTCAAAATATGGAGCGACATTGTGGAGCTCCCAGAACTGTACGTACAGCTGAGGTTGAAGAAAATGTTTTAGATGCTATCTTTGAAAATCCTACAGTTGGGGTTAGGAATGTAGGTATCTCGCGAATTTCAAGTTACCAAATGTACAGTAAATACCAATTTTCTCATTGAATCGCAAAATCTTCACACTTATGCAGACGAAAATCCTCATGCAATAATACAAACCCGCCACCAAGTACAATTTTAAATTAATTTATGGGCAGAAATAATTGAACAATATTACTCACTTACTCTGTTGGAAGATCTTCCATTACAAACACACATGAATATGTGGTTTATGCACGACGGCGCTCCACTTCATTTTAGTATATATGGGAGCACCTAAATAGAGTTTATCCAGACTAGTGGATAGGCCGATCAGGACCTGTATCGTGGCCGGATTTGAATCCTATGAATTTCTTCTTCTGGGATGATTTGAAACGACGCGTTTACAATACGCCAGTGGAAACTGTAGATGATCATCGGCAAAGAATTTTCCACCATAGCCAGGAAATGAAAAATAACATCCAATTGCTTTGGAGAGTGCAGCAAGGATTACTTCGTCGAGCTCGAGAGTGTCTTAGGCCCGTATCGTCAGTCGTACCTACAAATGTAGGGCGCCTTTATGGCCTCCTTGATTGTCATATTTTTCTACTTCTCCGTGTCAGAACTCTATTTTGAGGTTATGTCATAAACATCTATTTGCATCAAATTGTGCTTGCTTTTGAGTTATATCATGTTTTATCACCCTGAAATTTCCTACAATTTAAAAAGAAGACATATCTTCACAATAGGAGAGCGCAGACGCTGACACGGGACAAGTGTAATCAAAAAAATTTTTAAGGAGAGAGTGGAGTATGACAATCAAGGAGGCCATAAACGCGCCCTACAATTGTAGGGCGCCTGTATGGTCTCCTTGATTGTCATAGTTTTCTACTTCTCCGTGTCAGCGCTCTATTTTAAGGTTATGTCACAAACATCTATTTGCATCAAATTGTGCTTGCTTTTGAGTTATATCATGTTTTGTCAGCCTGAAATTTCCTACAATTTAAAAAGAAAACATATCTTCACAATAGGAGAGCGCTGACGCTGACACGGGACAAGTGTCAATTTTTGAAGGAGAGAAAGGAGTATGACAATCAAGGAGGCCATAAACGTGCCCTACAATTGTAGGGACGACTGACGATACGGGCCTTAAGCATGGTGGTGCTCATTTTGAACAATTTTTGTAGTTATTATTTCCGTTTATTAGTTTTGTTACCATCCTCATTTGTTATTGTTTAAAACCATAGCACCGCTACTCAGAGATTATACAAAACAACTTGATTATAATGTTATTAAAATGTTTTATCGTCATGGTACAAATAAAGCATTGGAACTTTTAAAAACGAATATCTCGAAAACTATTAGCTTTAGACAATTCTAACAAGTGAAACTTTTTTGTTGTGAGAATACGAGAAAACAAGATTTTTTGATCAGTTGTTGTATACAGGGTGGCACAAAAAAGTTATGATAGGTAATTTACCGAAATAGTGCTGTAAGTGGCGCCCTCTAGAAGTTTGGCCATAAAAAATAACGGATTCTTGTTTATTATACTAGAAAACCTCCCTATACCGAATTTTATGCCAAAATCTGAAATACTTCTCAAGCAATATGGAAAAATAGAAAATAAAATTGAAACTTTGTCACGCTGTATCTCGCAAACTTATCAACCTGTAGACTGAGGTATGTTTAGGTCAATTTACATATTTTGGTCTCAAGTATATCCAGTTTCGAGATTTCACAACCTGTATATAGATAATCCATTTCCAGTAGTGTTATTTAGGCATCTATATCTCCGTGGGGGGGCGTATGATATTTTTTATATTAATTTCATCGCATTATGTTTTGTATTGATTATGCATCCGAGCAGTGGCGGATCCAGGCGGTATCCTGGGGGTCCAGGCCCCCGAACTATTCGAGTAAAAAAAATTTGGAACTTGTTCAATTTGCTGGCGACCCTATCTCCCCGCTCCCGCTCTTCAATTTGCAATCGTCGCCAATACCTCCGAGATGGGGATGATCCTGGTCATAAAAAATTTCAAATTTATCATATGGACCCTCCCCCAAAATATTTTCTTGATGCACCTCTGCATCCGAAAGATTGCTACCTTATTTGGAACACCATATGGAGCCCTTAGCTTACCTATCAAAATGTGATCATCGATGTCGATCATGTCTGGGTATTCATAAAACAGAGGCCTGACTACAGGATCACCATTGGTGACATGCTGATAAAAGAGAGTGTAGAAAACGAGCAGGTGCTTATAACGCGTCTTGAGAGCATTTCTAACAACTGTTTGGACATCATCGGGAAACAGATATGGTTCGCGCCTCTTTGTATCAGCATTTGCGTGTCCCCTATAGAACGGTAACCACACTCCAGCCTGAAAATATATAAATTGATAAAATGTTTCCTTTCAATATACAGTGCGTCCCAGATTCGCTTTTCTATGCAGGGATCTTGGCTCCTGTTATACCTACACCAAAGGTTGAATGGGGGAAGTTTTAGAGAAAACTTATTGCTCTCAATAACCGGTTTCAGATTTACGGGTGGTTTTGAAAATATCAGCGAAAAACCGAAAATGGCGGATTTGTAAATTCTAAACGGTTAATTTGGCAGCTGTCAAAGCGGTGTCTCACAAGTGCATAAAAGATTGGAGGGTCATCGAAATATCATCACACGCAATGTTTTTTCTAAGGAGGCCATGATTTATTTGTCAGAAAATAACATTAATGAGTAGAATATTATCGTTAATATCGACTTCTCAACACGTCAAATGTTTTGGGACAAATTCCCAACTATGAGTGTGTTAAAAAAACAATTCAGAAAAATCGTCCTAAAATTATTGTACAGTTAAGCAAACCAATATTTTGCAAACTTGTAATGTAACGTAAAACCTAATTATGTATGTGTGTATTAATTTACAGATTTACAAAATAACATCCATTTGCATCAAGACATTTTTGACAATTATTGTTGACTGCTGTTCATGTAACCGTAGCAAGTGGTTATATGAACAAAAAAAACATTAACAATTGTGTGTTTTCCTGAAATGATTAATACCTAATTTCAAGTAGGTGCGGAATTAAAAAAAAAAGACATTAAATTACCAATGACCTCACGCCAAACGTTAGTTCCAAATCTGGTCTGTAGACGTCTCTCTGCCACTTCGTGAGGGTTTTCGAGTGCCCAATCATGAGTGTTGTGCTTATTAAAAACACCATAATTCGTAAACCTACTCTCATCGGACCTCAAGACATGATTTACAGAATCGGAATATTCATTAGACTTCCTAGTATACCATGTCAAACTTTTCTTCATTTGAGTAGGGAACACCGGCCATTTTAAACGGGTTTGATATATTTTTGTCAGATTTATGATTTTAATGAGAGAAAACGTACCAACTACTTATTAAAACACAATTTTAATACTTTGAATTATTACTTAACATCAAAGTCAGAGCCTCCTTAGATGAAAAAAATGCGTTACTTATTAATTTTATTTTCTGACGAATAAATCCTCCTCCTTAGAAAAAAATTAAATCATAAATAAATCAAAATAATTTATGTTCTTTCCGACACATACAATGTATAGAACTCGTCAAAATGGATACAAAATTTGAAATATAAAAAACAAATAAACATAAACAAATAATCTACAAACAATTGAAATCTCACAAAACACAATCTTCCGAGACGGCGTAATGCTACTTAAGCTTTATTTTGAAACATATCGTATTTTTGGCATTTCTTATGTCTACTGGCAAACTGTTTTTGGCCTTAAATACCTTGGAGACTTCCTGAATACATTGTATTTCACAAAAGGTACATATAATTGGTTGCATTGTATTGTATTTAGTCCATGAACATCTTTATTTTTTAAACAGTTTTCTAATTTCACGTATGTTAACACAGCCAACTCGTATATGTATATTTGACTTTGAAGTTGAGTCATTAATTTTCAGTAATGATTGTAGAAGGAAGATAAACCAAAATATGTGTGTAAAAATAAAAATAAAAATTAAACAAAAATTTACCTTGTTTTATAAAGTATCCTCCTGACAAGTATTTCAGTGCGGACCTGTATTTGATCGTGCGGTCTTGGAGCACCGGCATGCCCTCCCCTGTGAGGTCTTAAGTCACCTGATTCACGAGCCCTTTGAACTACATTAACAAAGACACGAGGGGTTGGTTGCACTCGATTGGGAAACCGATCCGCATAAAGACTCCTCCCCCCGTAAATAAGAATCATGTCCACAAGTTCAGCATTTTCGTAAACATGTGCATTTTTTATTTCGTTTAAGCCACGCAACAAACACCACTATTCACTCACGCGTTACCGACTGACACATTGACGGAAAACAACTGAATAAAATTGTACATTGTAGTAAAAACATCGTTTCAAATTCTTTCGCTTTTTTGTTTCCGATGCGATGAACGGATAAGGCGGATTATATCCGTTGTTGCCAAACACGAGCACATAATATTATTATTGAGACAGGGCGGTACACAAACTTCTAAAGGGCTATAACTTTGTTACTTTAATTTTACCAGAAAAATGTTAAAAGAAAAAAGCATTTCTTTTGATCAGATCTACTCACTGTTAAAATAAATGACTCAACTTCGAAGTCAACCTGTATAAACCAGGCAAGGTAAGTATTCTATATCTTTTAAACAGTTCCTTACAACTAGGCATACTATTTACCAAAATACATCAGTCATTGCACTTGATGTACCCCAGAAGCAAAGGCCGTACTTCAGCCTGGATTCAACCTGACCATAGTATAGACTGTTGAGTTGTCCATTCAGAACTGTTCGTAAATCTTTATAAATGTATGAAGGTCACTTTAGAAGAGACATCATATACTTGCAGCGTGCTTTAACATTTAAACATTCATCCAAATATACTCCCAAAAATTTAGTGTCGTCATGGAATAACTTGATCTGTTTGTCATTTAACCTGATATTCATATTATCTAACTTCTTATGTACATTGTGAAATCTTACTACAGCAGTCTTCTCTGAGTTTAAAAATAATTGATTTTGTGCAAACCATTTTTCAAGATGCTTCAAAATGTCTTTAATTTTAGTGACCAATACATTATCGTGATGATCTGAAACTATAATTAAGGCATCGTCTGCATACAATGTAAAATTTACTTGGGCATTTAACAGCTCACCCAGATCATTTATATACAGTATAAATAAAAGAGGCCCTAATATAGATCCTTGGAGAACTTCCATATCTATATCTACGCATGAAGACTGGACTTGTTTTATTTCTGTACCAGAATTGTGTAATAAAGAAACATATTGTGACCTGTTTTTGAATAAAGATTTGATCCATGTGAGAGAACTGCCAGTAATTCCGTAACCATGTAGTTTTTTAATAATATTTCATGACTGACCCAGTCAAATGCCCTGCTGAGATCACAAAAGAAGATCCCAACAGGACATTCGCCAGCCTCAATCAGACCAATTAATTTTCCATAAAATGAATATATCGCTGTAGTGGTGGATTTATTATTACAGAAACCATGTTGTTCATCAGTTAGTATGTTATTCTTGACAAGCTGTGAATATAATCTCTCAGAAAAACAATATTTAAATATCTTTGAAAAACAAAAAGGCACAGTTATTACACTACATTACATTATACATCAGGAAACTTACCATTGCAAAACGATAAATTTATTGAGAAAACAATTGGTTCAGTTGTGTATATTAATGCTCTTTTCACTAAGAAGTTTGGAAGAGAGAGAAGCGAAGTGGGACACACTGAATACGTTAGGTGCAATGAAAATACTAGAGAAGATGAAAAAATATTATTCGCCGAAATATGTGACTAGAATCGTGAAAGAGAATCCGAAACGCAACATGTTTTAATTCTAAACTCAGCATCTATGACGGCACTCCAGCTTGTAACATATTTGAGGTCATGCACAACAGTTATAACAGCTACGGGTGTCATTTTACCTGGTACCATCGCTGAAGTAACTCTGGTTCCGGGTCCCAAAAGAACCCTCCAACGTCAGCTCCACAGAAAACGTGTCCCACAAGATTCGAGAGAACACATTCTGAATAAGTTACTTGCAGATAGGGCCAATCACCTGTGTTGTCTCCGGTCCACATTGCAGCGTACCGTTGAGACCCAGCAAAGTAGGACCTTGTCAGGATGAAGGGACGCTTCAGATGCTTGTCTCTGGCTAGCAACCCTTCGTGGGTTGCTTTCGTCTGAAATTTTTTTTGGATGTAGTGATAATAACATAGCGGCAATAGGCATAATAATAATAACGACACATGCAAACCCAAACAAATCGGTGATAACGTATGACTTAAAAGTTTTGGCACAAAATATTTATCGGATTTTTTTTATGGAGAAATTTAGTTATCATTAATTGCAACTCAATCAAATTATGTGGAGTGGCCCATTCTACTCTACCAAACGCAACTTTCTTCGAATGTCTCTTATGAGGTGCTGTACGGAATTCAGATCAATTTCTCTCAGTTTTTCGTAAATTCGCTGTCTTAATTGTTCTTTATCTTGGGCTTCTCAGCCTCCATGATAAACCTGCCTAGGCAGTAAATCCCAATAAAACCTCTATTGGGCGAGCTTGCGGCGAATTTGGAGGATTAGGTATCGTTTTTGGGAACAAAAAGTATTTTGTGTTGTCGAAGACAGTTTTGGGTATCTCTTGAGGAATGGCATGATGCTAGGTCTTGTGAAAACATGATATGGTCATGATCATGATGTTCGTGGGCAAACTAAAACAATTTGGAAAGTCAGTTATCAACATTCAAAGCTTCACCCCTCACTCTTTCCACAAAAGGTTGGAATACACCCCTGTTAGAAATTGCGCACCAGACAAAGATTTTTTCTGCAAATTTCGCTTCATGTTTGTATGTAACATTGTCAGGGGGGCATTCCTCTACGTTGTTCGTATAATATCCGCCGTTTCCCTTCATTTCAGAATTACTCAAAGTGAAATACTTTTTGTTGACGACAGAATTTTGGTATACGAAGGAGTTGCGCTTGAGAGTATTTGAAGCACTTAAGTCTCTTCCGATATTTAAGACCATTTCTCCTCAATTCTCATCATATCGAGCTCTTAGAAGGTCTGTATTGACGAGCCAGACTCCTTGTTGACTTTCCAACCTGATTTTTTGCTCTTTTCGCCAATCTCTCTGACGTCTGTGCAGTAAATGCACGTGGTCTTCCACTTTTTGTTAGATTCAGACATGGTATTCCCTGATCGCACGCCGCTATTGTTCGATAAATGGTTTGCGTGAAATTATTTCATTCTGGGATATTCTAAACATTTCAGCTTTGGGTACCGCACAACTAACTTGTAGATACTTTTCCTTATTTCTAATTAATACGACATCTTAAAGCTAAAACTTAAAAATAAATAAATGTCAACTGACAGTAAAATAAGTAAACAAACTTTTAATAATAATAATAATAATAATAATAATAATAATAATAATAATAATAATGGTTTATTTTATTACACAGAACGTGCTTACACAAGTCAATTTAATAGAAGCGCTTTGTTACAAGAAGAAAATAAATGACAAACAATACATATAATAACAAAACAACTTTTGTCTCCAAAGGCAGCTTGACTTATTTTGTGTTTGTTAAAATTAAAGCCAATGAATTTTATGTAGTAGTAGTAGAAAGATTTATTTAGCACATTTGGCTACATAAACAGAACAATTGTAAACAACTTAGAACTAGTAAATTCAAGCCATATGGTGTATGATGTAAATGCTGGGCAACCTATAATTGTAGATTTAACAAGTGATTTCTCAATTTTACTTTAAATTTTGTCAAAGTTTTCTGGTCTTTTATCTCCGAGTATAATTTATTATATTCAATCAACCCTTGATGGAATACAGATTTGTAGCATATGTTATACTTTTTGGTCATTAAATGGAATTCATCTTTATTTCTGGTATTATGTAAATGATGGTCGACATTTGATGATGTTAAATGAGTTAGACTTGATGGAAATATATTATTTTTTACTTTATAAATGAATATCATTACAAGATATTTGATAAAATTTTTTACATTGAGCCATTTTAATTTGCTAAGCATTTGCCTAATTGGAGTATATTTATCTTTATTAAGTATTATTCTCATGCATTTATTTTGTAAAATTTGCAGTCTTTCAAAAATGAATTATTTGCTAAATATAGAATAGTCGAATAGTACAAGAAATTTGGAAGAATGATGGTATTATAGATAATTTTTCTGCTATATGAACTCAGACATCCAGAAACTCTCGATAAATATCCCACTTTACTACTAATCTTATTTATAACTTTTTCATAATGAATATCAAAAATTAATCGAGAGTCAACAAAAACTCCCAGGTATTTAAAATTTTCTACGAATTCAATATCTTCACCATCAATATTTAGTTGAACATTTGTACATTGTTTTTTTCCGATTAACAAGGCTTTCGTTTTACTTGCATTTAATTTTAGTCTGCTAGATGCTAACCATTTTGAGACAAGCTTCAAGTCTTCATTTATATAAGAGATACCAGACTGAATATTTTTAGTACTTATATAAATCATAGTGTCATCGGCGAAAATTTGAATTTTGCATTTTTTGATTATGGCAGGTAAATCATTTATGTACAAAATAAAAAGAAGTGGTCCCAGGATACTGCCCTGTGGAACACCCAACGTATTTTCAATTTTTGATGAAATAGTGTCATTAACTTTTGTAACTTGCATCCTTTTAGACAAATAATTTCTAAACCAATCTAAAACACTTCCTGTTATACCATATGCCTTCAATTTACCTAACAAAATATCTCTATCAATCGTTTCAAATGCCCTCTTCAAATCCAAAAATACTGCTATGACAACTTCTTCTGAGTCTATGGCTCTTCTCCAATTCTCAGTTACCAACTGGAAAGCTGTTTCTGTGGAATATTTTTTTCGAAAGCCTGCTTGCGCCTCCACTAAAATTTTGTTTTCTTCTATAAACTGCATTAATTGGTCATGCACTATGGACTCTAATAACTTTTCAATGTCTGGTAACACATTTACTGGTCTCATATCGCTGCATCTTTTAGAATTTTTTATTTTGGGAACTGATGTTATTGTAGAGCATTTCAAATTTTCAGGGAAAGAACTGCTTCTCAGTGAACAATTGATAAAATTTAATACAGGATATCCCAAAATTTCGAAACAGTTTTTCAGCACGTTTTTAGTAGTCATTTCGGCACAGTTGTTATTTGATTTTAAACTGTTTACTTTTTTTCTTAGATTCAATGATACGCTGTGAAATTTTGAAAGTGTATGCAACATTTCCCCTTGGAAACTGATTTTCATATAGTCAGGTGCAGCATTGGCAGTACATACAATATCAACAATACTTTCCACAAAATATTCATTTAGTTTGTTTGCAATCACCAAAGAATTTGTTTCGGTACCGTTTTCGAATTGAACTTGATTTACACAATCATGCGGCTTCGAATTGATCAGTCTTTTTAAAGTCTTCCACATCTTTACACTGTCGCACTTGTTATTATCGATTTGTTTATCGTATAATTTTCTTTTTTCTTCTCTAATTACATATACACATTTATTCCTAAAGGTGCCCACAAATTAGCAACCATGTGCGTCATACACTTTTTTCATACATGTGTGACATACATGTATGTCAATAGATTTTGAGCCCAGACCTGCATACAAGATTGTTAAGCAAGTTAGTTTGAAAGTGCATAATGAGCAGTGAAGACGAGTACATTCTATTGGCAGCGGCGTACGCTGCTTTAATTAAAAAGAAAACAAATAGATTAGTTAAAAAGCCACCTATCCGGAAGAAATGGGTAAAGGAATGGCTTTTAAAACGCCCACAATATACCCATATTAGTCTGCTAGAAGAACTACGTTTAGAACCTGACGATTGGCGAAATTACCTGAGGATGGATGAAGAAAGCTACTCAACGCTACTAACCTTAGTGTCTCCATTAATTGTAAAACAGGACACGATTTTGAGGTCTTCAATTTCGCCACATGAGCGATTAACAGCCACTCTTCGCTATTTAGCAACAGGAAGAAATTACGAAGATTTAAAGTTTTCAACTTTAATTTCTCCTCAGTCGTTAGGTAAAATAATACCGGAGACCTGTCGAGCAATATTTGAGGTATTGAAAAACGAGTATATGAAGGTAAGAAAAATATGTGCATGTTTTTAGTATATTGCATTTATTATTATGAGTATAATATACAATGTTTACTTTAACATAAAAAAATATAGTCAGCAAGACTTTAATAATAAGAAAACACGAAAACCTAAAACAAAAATCATGACAAAACCTAGAACCTGAACTAATGAATTCAAACTAAACTGATGTGATAAAAACTGAAACCACAATGAAGTAATACTCGTTTTTTTCTAATACAAAACTAATAACCCAACTGTTGGCTTTCGTTTTTGTTGGCGATGAAGCGTTCACCCTTCGACAAAATCTTTTGAAGCCATTCAGTCGCAGAGATTTGAATAACGAAAAAAAAAATTTTCAATTATCGTCTATCGCGGGCTAGAAGTAAAGTTGAGAATGCGTTTGGAATATTGTCTAATCGATTTAGAATATTTCACACAGCAATTTCTGTTAATTTAGAAGCAATTGATAGCATTGTTATGGCAACCTGTGTTTTGCATAACTACTTAAGCAGAAGATGTGCGACTGTATATGCACCACATAATAATATGTACACAGAAAATACAAGTACCGGCACTATTGAACTGGATGAACAACCAACTAATTTAATTCGTTTACAACAAAGTCTCAACCAAAGAGTCAACAACGAGGCAAAACAAGTCAGAGAGTTGTACATGCATTATTTTAATAACGAGGACGCAGTGGAATAGCAACGAAAGATGGTGTATTAATTCCATGTAATGTAGTAAATAGTATTTTTAACAAATAAATTTGTATTGCAATAACTAGATTGTACTTTTCTTACCTCATCTTCATTATTAGCATCTTGTTCGCTTTCACCTTCCTGATTCTCAACCAAATTGCTGACCGATTCCCGAGGCATTTCTTGATCTTTTGTAAATAGCAATAAATCATAATACCATAAATGTGTGTTGTATATTTCATCTGACCCTCTGCCTGACCGTTTTGAATGTTCTATTTTCTTCATTTCTCTTCTAAAGCTACCGTGGATGCTATTTATTTTAGCTTTCACACACTGTTTTGTACTATTTGGCTCAATTTCTTGTAACTTTTTCAATAAAACTAAATAAGCTGCATCTTTCTTATTTCGATCCTTGTAATCATCACTTTTAGTTTTCCATAAACAAGGATAACCTTTGTAAAGTTCAATAAAATCCGCCAAAAAGGCTTTTGTAAAGTGTCTTACATCAGACATTGTCAAAAGCGACGACAAACTGATAATAAACACGCGAGACACTGTACCCAAAATGCATGCGTGAAGAAGACACACACCGACAATCTTGTTTGCAAATTCATGTTTGCGCGTTGATGAATTCCGACTAGTCTGGAAAACTTGTACGACGCACATGCTTGTGGCTTTTGCACCATACACCGGCAACCATCAACGCGCAAAGGTGGTTGACATACATGTATGACGCACATGGTTGCTAATTTGTGGGCACCTGAGTTTTATATACCTCCCAATCATCATTTGATTTTGTGAATATACATTTATTATATTGTTTGTCTCTCAAATTTTGAGCTGCCTTAATATTCTTGTTATACCAGGGTGTATTTTTTGTCGAGCAAATCACTTTTTTATCAGTTGCAAGATCCGTTAGTTATTTAAGTATTCAGGGCACAAAGAGGACGTTTATGGCCCGCAACGTGATGATAAGGTACAATGTGTATGGCGCCGCTAGTACAATACGAAGAGGTACACAAAAGAATCTAACAGCCCACTCTGAGATAAATCAAAACAACGATCTAAACATCCGATTTTCCAACAGTACTATTTTAGACATTAGAATGAGTTACAAATAGCTTCTTGTATTTTTCCCATGCTTAGAAATATCGCCCTGTAGAATAACGTACACCAAATGGTGAATGAGCTTCATCCGCGATAACTTGCGCATCGAATACAATATGAAAACAGCTCGAACAGAGAAATGACATTATAGGTAGAGTAGTTCTCTATAACAGGCTGCTTCGGTATAAAAAAGATTGTGTTCCTCCATTTTTTCTAAAGACACCTTGTTAATCCGATTTTTGAGTTGCCTACGGTTAGCACAACAGGGAAAAGAATCCTCAGGCAGATTGTTCCACAATCTCAACACCCTAGGGACAAACGAGTGGTTGTACCGGCCAGTTTAGAGTGTACGAATTTCGACACGACTTCGATGGAAGACCGAGTCTAATTGGCTGGCTCATAGTGCAACGTCATCATATAGGAGAGCTTTGAGGATCGAAGCCCGTTGACATAGCGGTAGACGAGTGCCTGTTCGCCAACCGTTTGCCGATGCGAAAGAGTCCCGGGACTGTCTTACTAGCAACATATCTGATTGCTTTTTCGACAACTTCAAAACGAGGCTGCCAGTTACTCAGCAGTTACTTTCGGTGGGAAGTCGAAATCAGGTTGAACAAGAGTTGTCGGATTACTTCTGGTAATACGAAACACAAAAAAATGACTGAATTCTTAAAGTTTTATACATGGGAAGTAAATTGTTCTAAGACGCAATCTATGAGACACTAACATTTTCAAAGTAAATTAGTTAGCTCGTACAAGAGAAACATAACCATAACAAATTCGCATAGATGACGCTACGGTATCTCACTTCATCTCATATAATATCTTGGACGCGGGAATTCGACGCCATATTGGATTTTTGCATAATTAAATAGTGTGCTTAATTCTGATTCCAAAAATATATATGTTACCTGGATATTGCCAAACGTAAGTTACATTGATAAAATAGAATTTCCTAGGTAGGGCTTGAAATTATCAGATAGTCATTTGTTTCGTATATCAGATTTATTGAAAAATCGTTGCTTATTGATTCTCAATCAGACGTGTCTGCTTTCAATCTTCATCCTCAATTTTTTTTTCCCATGGACTCTCGATTGAAACTTTGCTCAATTGTACACAACTATCGATTCTGTTAATTGTTAATATATTACATTTATTTAAGCCACAACACATTTTTAATGAAAGTAATATTATTCTTAGAAATGTTTAAATGTTCAAAATTCCACTATGGGCTATAGCGTCCATATAAAAAATGGCCGTAGTAGAAAGAGTAAGCCTCGAATTGAAAATTTGAATGCCCCATCCGTAGAGGTGAAAAGGTGGCTATGACAACATTCAATTTATTTAGAAATCGCTTCTCAAATAAAGTCAGAAAAAATAAAATGATTTTCTGATAAATCAGATATAAGAAATAAATCTGATTATTTCAGGGCCTACCTAGGAAATTCCGTTTTTTGAAACAACTAAGGTTTTAGAAATTGTAAAGTTGATGCTGGAGGACTATAGACGACATGTAATATTGGAATTCTGATTATGCCATCATGTATAGGAGAAAAAGGGGCAGCGTTAACGTGCAACTCATTTTTAAATCCAACTACAAATAAAGTCAGGAAAAAACTCAAACGATTTTCGGAAAATTTGGTTTTCCTGACTCTCCCCGGAAGTGCTTTGAATTTTGGAACTTTCTAAGCGGCCTTTTGCTAGTTACCTAAATACGCAAAGTTGACCTCATTTAAGCGACTTCATATCTCTTACCGTTTCCGAGATCGATATCCCAATGGTGAGGGTCGAATTTGAAAGACCCGGTGTAGTATTACGTTGGCTATCTTCAGATAGAATACGTTAATCAATGACTGTACTGACCTGCAAAAAGCCATACATATTATGGATATCTCTGTGCCTGACATTCCCATAGTGCACAAGTTCAGGCGGAAACGTATTTTCCCATTGGGGCACGTTGAACACCGAGGGCTCATTCATATCGTTCCAAATACCAGCCAGTGTTTCAGTACTGCCGTTGAATTTGTCGTATCGATACCAGTTTGCAAAGTAGGCTCTGGCTTCTGGGCTCAGGAAATCTATGTAGCTTGATAAACCAGGCCAACAATCGCCTGAAAGCATATTTTTATCCTTAAAACAATGTACCTAGTATCATTATCATTATTGGCATTCATTAAAAATTGAAATAATAGCTTATTTCGAATTTTACAAGGAATAGTTCTAGAACCGTTCTGAACTACCATTAGCCAATCGCAATTGCTTTGAAACAAAATGATTCTGGGATAGTTCCTGCAAAATATTACAAATTCTAATGCATACATAATGGCTCTATGGCATTGCGAGCATACGTGCCTTTAAATGTCTTTACTGGTAATCGGTTTTATTGAATAGCACCATCATCATTCGTTTGTCAACTTATTTGCAGATGATACTCGCATATTTGTCAGTGGAATTAATATTTTTGAAATTGTTAGTGTATTAGATTAGAAAATAAGAAAATTAAATATTTGGCTTCGATGTAATAGAAAAGAATTGAATGTTAACGAAACAAAGTGTATGCTAATCGGATCCCGGTATCAGTGTCAAATGTACAAAATGTAAGCAATATCAAATACTTAGGAGTTCTTTCTAAAAGAAGGTATTTCACTGACACCAAATAAGCAACAACTTTCAATCATTTATCGCATAGAGCATCCAACCTACAATTTTCATCCCTTCCCTACAGTGTCTGACAATGAGCAGGAGCTTCTGAAACGTTGTAACACTAGGTTCTAGCGATTTTATTTTTTTTCCGTAGTTTCGCAGCTTCTGAATCAATTTTTAAAATCTACGACTACCTAAACGATGGAAGTATTAAACTGGCGATAATATTCGTTACTGCAGCTCACAAGCTTTCTGTTACTTAAAGATATCTGCATCACACAAGTCCGTGTTTCGCATTTATGTCTTGTCATTCCGTATCTGTTATACAGGGTGACTTTGAAGTTGAGTCATTAATTTTCAGATAATGATTGTAGAAGGGAGATAAACCAAAATATGTGTGTAAAAATAAAAAAAAAAAATAAAAAAAAAATGTTACCTTGTTTTATAAAGTATCCTCCCGACAAGTATTTCAGTGCGGACCTGTATTTGATCGTGAGGTCCCCTGTGAGGTCTTAAGTCACCTGATTCACAAGCCCGTTGTACTACATTAACAAAGGCACGAGGGGTTGGTTGCACTCGATTGGGAAACCGATCCGCATAAACATGTGCCATTTTTTATTTCGTTTGAGCCACGCAACACATACCACTAGTCACTGACACTAACTGTATACAAATGAATGAGATACCTGTAAAAACATCGTTCCAAATTCTTTCGCTTTTTTGTTTCCGATGCGATGAACCGATACGGCGGATTATATAAATTGTCGCCAAACACGACCACATAATATTGCTATTGAGACAGGGCGGTACTCAAACTTCCAAAGGGCTATAACTTTGTTACTTTAATTTTACCAGGAAAATGGTAAAGGAAAAAAACATTTCTTTTGATCAGATCTACTCACTGTTAAAATAAATGACTCAACTTCGAAGTCACCCTGTATATCCATGCGACCTATAAATTGCACGGTAGGCAGTGGTCTCCACGACGATGCAACGATTGCAAGTTATTTGAGCCGATTATGCATCGAAGCTTTATCATTTAATTTCCCATTTGTTACCTGCACGGGTATTATGTAAAAAACCTATAAAACGTCAAAAACTTAAAGATGTTATCTTGCAGACTAGGTAGTTTTTAGAGTGCAAGCCGTCATTCCACGTTTGCTCACTAGGATCGTTGTGAACGTCCATCTATATATAATATATATAGTCAACGCCAAACAAAGTGGCGTGCACGTCATCAAGGTGGGTGTGTTGAAAAATTTACATTGTTGCCAAACTTTTTGTAAAATAATAAAATTTATTATTTACATATCTAGGTTTATAAGCAATATTAACCTCAAATGAGAACAAAAATAATAGTATAATAAAATTATAGATCTGTACTTGCATAATCATTAAGTATGACAATTATTGATCAGATGACACTATGAAACTACCATATTTAATTGATAGCTTAGAGGTACTGAATAAAAATCCAAATGGGGTCCTCCAAATTTTATGCATGGTATTTATTTTACAGAATTCATACAGAAAAATGCATTCTAAAATTAGGTAAGCTACTGGTGTAAGCTTTTTCTGTACAATAAAGTTAGTCGGAGTTTCTTTCTTCAGCGCTGTCTGAATCTGAATCTTCATCACTCTCAAAGTTGATTATTAAAGGTTCGATGTCTGGTCGATCAAAAATTCGTTCTCTTTCATACCATTTAAAAATTTCTTGCTCAGTATGTCGAACACTATTTTTCCACATGTCTGGGGTAACCGTTTGTAGAGCCTCGTTCCACATATCCAAACAGTCTTTTTCACTGTTACCATCTCTACCAATATGTCTGTTATAGTAACCTTTTGCTATGCCCCAAATTAACTCAATAGGGTTAAATATACAATGGTAAGGAGGCAGACGAAGAACTTTGTGCCCATGTTGTTCCGCCAATTCATCAATCACGTATATTTTAGGTGGTTTGTTTCTAAAAAAGCAGTTATTTTAAGAATAGGAATAAACAAAAGAAATATAAACTGTCGACCAAAATATATATAATTAAGAAGCATTATGTACCGAGCAACAATACTCAATAGCTCTGTTTTAAACATTGTGTTTAAAAATGGTATGTTTTGATTTGTCAACCAGTCTTGGATATTTTTTTTTGTCCATGCATTGTTGGGCACTTTGTTCAATATCATGCTGTGATAAGGGGCGTTATCCAGTATAATCATAGATGGACTCTCCAATTTTTCTAATAACTGATGTTGAAACCATTTCAAAAAATTGTCCTGGTTCATCTCTCCATGGTAATCGCTCAATTTTGTTTTCGAAGAAAATATCGCTTCACTACCCTCAATAAACCCATTTTCATTTCCAGCATGTAATATAATGTATCTAAAATATATTAGTTTTAAATTTTATAGTGCAAATTGTGTAAAAGTACATACCTTTTACCATCTGTTTTAATAGCTTTCACGCTTTTTTGGTTTCCATTTTGCCAAGAGCGACCTATGGTCCCATTTTGAAATATCCAAGTTTCATCGAGGAAGACAAACTGGTATAAGGCCTCAACCTTGGCTTGATTGTCTTGCCTTAGAAATTCCACCCTTTTCAAAGCTATACTTGGTAGTTCCATGAGCCCTCGTCGCGGATTGTCCTTAAGCCACTTAAATCCAAGATCTCTAAGCAACCGCCTTAAAGACGTGGCACTACCATCAAATAATGCCCTATCTCTTAATCGAGACCATAAAGTTTGTATCGTAACTTGTTCTTCTGAAACCATGTGTAATATGACATTATAATTTAGTTAACAAATTAATGCAAATTTCTGATAAGTTATTATAATAAGATCTTACTTTTGTGACCCATATTATAGATCACTTCTCGAATGGCACTTGTATCCAATGTCGCTGTGTTGGTTACACGTTTAATATAACTCCGCTTTTTCTTGGGCGATTCTAAATTTGCATCACTTTTCACACCCTCGGAAATACGACTAACTGTCCTTAAACTAATGTTTAAAGCAGCAGCAACACGCTACAAAAAATGAAATAAAATTTCACTATTATTAATATACATTACATATAATTATTAGTAACCTACCTCTTGAACAGCATTTAAAGGCAACAAAGGCCCGTTGTTGTCCCTTTCTTGCTCAAAGTAGTGCATTAACGAGGCCACGAGTTCCTTACACCGACTATTTAACTGTTTGGGCATCTTTATATACCAAAATTGCCTGTATCTACTCGTAAAATGAATAATTTTGTTTTGAAACAAACAGTTGTTGATTTACAGTATGCGGGGCCAAAGGATTTATAAAGATTTGAAATGCCACAAATTGATTCAGTGTCAAAATTAATACAAATGTCAGTTCCCAGTTTAAATAAGTTTCAAGGTGACAATGTGTCAACGCTGCGAAATCGGTTTAGTGCGTTTACATGTCGATAAGTGATTGGAGCGTTTGCAAAACATTTTATTTCGCATAATGCGTCTAAATTTATCAGAAAGCAACTTATGTGATATTTTAATAACAATGTTTATATGACTATTAACCATAATAAGAGAGTAATGACGATTTTACAATTTATATATCACATTAATATGAAACTGCAATAGAGCAATTGTTTGTGATAGAAACCTAGGCATTAGGTCGGGGAATTTTTATCGTGATGACGTGCACGCCACTTTGTTTGGCGTTGACTATAAAGTTGTTTATTTGGTTGAATAGCAAGATATCATCTGGATGATTCTGTATATTGGTCTGCATGTGTATAAAATCAGTGATATTTGCTGTGTGAGAAAATCATTACTCAAAAAGCTGCCCATGAAGTATATCTATAGCTGTGCCTGACGGGTTATTTACATGTTGTCCTTTCGGAAGACAGGTTATCTTCAAATTTACCAATTACGATTTTTTACGTTTTTTTGTGCTTTCAAAAACTTTGAGGAGAATTGCAGGAAATCACCACCGCGCCCACGTTGTGCGTAATTACTGTTACAATGTATATGACTTGTAATTCGACAGTGTACAGTGAATATAATTATTTCTTATCTCTCTTATTTTTGAAATTCGGCTTATTTGCATATATTATGTCCAGAATGGATAAGAAAAAAAGGATGCGCAACTAATTTCTAGCTTTGAATGAAGTGTATTTGAGATAAGAATCCGCTGGAACAACACATATTATTAGCAGACAAATCCTCACTATGCACCTATTCATTACCTCCAGTAATGCCATCACTGAAGCTGACTTTACATCACATCAGAGCCAAACATTGATAACTGAAGCCTCATGACGTTCAGGCAATACATACAGCTAAGTTAACATCTAACTAGAAAAACCTACATAATGTCACAAAAAACCAATATACTGTAAACAAAAATCGTCATAACGTCACTTTTCAAGATACGTAATACCGGTGCCAGATCAGAAACTTCGTAATTATAGAACGCCTTTGACTAATACTAAATATGTAACGTTTACAACCTCCCACAACCTCCAATTTCCAAGTTTCAATTCCTGCAAAACATTTTCCGAAAGTGATCGGCAGGGGTATTACGTATCTTGAAAAGTGACATTTTGTAGGTTTTTTTGACATAACGCAGGTTTTTTGTGACATGCCGTAGGCTTTTAACTGTTAACTTAACACTAACTAATGGACACTTGTTGTCAACTCGCTTTGTAGTTGTATGTGTCGCATAAACGTCATGAGGCTTCAGTTATCAATGTTTGGCTCTAATGTGATGTAAAATCTGTTTCAGAGATGGCATTACTGGAGGTTTAAGCTGTAAGTTGTATACTATAGCTGGGAGGAAATGGCAGTACATAGGTGCATAGTTAAGATTTGTGTCCTAATAATCAGTATTTATGATAATTCCATTGGTTTCTTGTCTCAAATACACATACTTGAGATATACATATTTAAAGCTAGAAATTAGTTGCGCATTCACTTTTTCTTATTCATTCTGGAAATTACTTATGCAAATTTGCTGATTTTCAAAAATAAGAGGGATAAGAAAAGAATATCCCTGTTTGGTGAAGTGACAGGTGAGAAAAATGCTACAGACAGGAATATGTATGAAAGTGAAAAGGTTGTTACATTATTTCTTATTTCCAGTCACTTAAATTGTATAGAAATTTATTTTGCGATGTCAATAGAAAATATAAATTGCTGCCGAGACGTGAGGCACTGCGAAAATGTTTGATATGTGATGGTCATTCCTAGTTTCTCTGTGATCTGGCTCAATTGCGCACAATGCGTGCGCGGTGGCGATTTCCCGTAATGCTCCTCCAAGTTTTGAAAACACAAGAAAACGGGAAAAATTGTAATTTATAGCTTTGAACATAACCTGTGTTCAGAAAGGACAACATATAAATATCCCGTCGAGCACAGCTAGTGGATATACTTCATTGACAGCATATTCAGTAATAATTTTCTCACATAGCAAATATTACTGATTTTATACACACATAACTATCATAATAATAATTATGTGTGTATAATTAACATAATTATCCATAATTATCCAGATGCGATCTTGCCACTCAACTAACTTTCTTTCACATCTTCTCAGACATAAACTCTACAGACTACTCGGCTTCACGAAACATATACTTGCTTTCTGCAACCAACAACGCGTGTCTTTGAGTCATTCCTCCATAGATGTACGCTCAAAGCGATCATAGTGAGCAAACGTGGAAACTATTTGCACCCTAAAAACGGCCTAGTATGTAAGATGACATATTATTGTTTTTTTTTTGGCGTTTTATAGGTTTTTACATAATAGCCGTGCGGTGAAAAAGGCTCTAAAATGTCAAAAATGAAGATTTATATCATTTGCGGGTTTGGCTCCTAGCTTCGCCGCCTCTGAACTGATTTTCAAAAACTACAAAGCTTCTCCACCTTGGCATAGTACTTTTTTATATACCGAAACTAATCTTATGTAAAAATTTTATATATGTATAAAAATAGCGGACAGACCGATGAAAAAAGTGAAAGGTTTTTTCGTGATATCTACCACAAAACATAATATCACAATTCTGAAATTTTTCGCGATTACAACACTTCCTTGTCAGTTGGCGTAGGAAGTGAAAATTGTAAAAATGTAGGAATTTCATCTAAATTGTCTCCGTAGTGTGAAAAAATAACTTATAACAAGAATATATCCACATTTCAATTATTACTCATCATTACTAATTTCGTGTTCAGTATATGATAACTAGAGGCTCCAACTATTAGTAAATAAGTGTATGGAATACTATTAAATTGCAATAAGTACACGCCAAACAAAATTTAAATTATTTATCAGTGCAGGAAATCATAGAAGAGGCAAACTTTATTTTATTTCATAAAATTATAAACCAGGAAGCACCAACTCATGTTAGCAAATATATGAAAAAAATGAATCTGGTACGCTATCATATGTTACATGATCGAATAATCATTATTAGATATATTGAACGATTCAAAACTAGGACATTAACAAAAATCTCTTTTTCTTGAAGGTTTAAGAACTTATAGTGGTTTACAAGTAGAAATTAAAACAGCACAAAATGTAACAACATTCAAGGTGAGAATTAAGGACCTTATATTTTAGATCCAAGAGATAAGTAATTATTATATGTTATTAATGTGGTATTATAGCTTAAAGCTACACCTAAACAAGAATATTGCTGAAGCTGAACCTCGAGAAAATTTGCGCTTAGTTGATATCATAGCCGTTTTTCAGACACTCAGCTTTGTTCCAGTAAAGTTGTATCTATTGTACCGCACCCAGTATACTGGTTCCTCCATTTTAAAAATACAGTTGTTCTGATAATAGACTCGCAATCAGTGATTTCAAAAATCCCAGGATATAAATTTTCAAAACATCTAATCAAGCTTTATTTTTTAAGGATAGACACCATTGTAGATTGATAGGAACGGCATCGAAATCAAACAAGGTTCTAAAAGATATCATTTTTGAGTCATTACATATATTATACCGAATGTATAAAATATCCGCAATATTCCGTTAGGAATGGTCAATCCCGAGCGACTTGTCTGGTCACTACGCGGTCAAAATTTTTTCTAATAATGTAGTATTTTTCAAAAGTTAAGAAAAGCCGATATCCAGTAGTATCATTTTAGGGACCTGTATCTCCGTATGTCCGCCCGTTTTTGACCCCCAGGCGGTCCTGGGCTATTGTCGTTTTGTGTGGTGCCATCTTATTTGGAATAATGGCTTTGCGTAATCTTTTTTTATTTTTTTATACCGATGCAGCCGCGCAGTCCACAGCCTAAATGCCAGAACACGCTGCTGCTATGAGGATCACAAAGAAACATTGTCAATCCAATTTTTGAACCACCTAAGATTAGTAGAACTGGGAAAAGCCCATTCTTAAAGATTGTTTCACAATCTTAACACCTTAGGGACAAAGGAGCGCTCGTACCAACCAGTTCTGGATGTACGAAGTTAAACACGGGCTGGATGGGAGTCCGAAGTAAGGCGAGTCTGTCTGGCAGGCGTATCGCAGAGCGGCATCATGGAGGACACCTCTGGGGAACAAAGCCCGTTGGTGTAACTGTAGGAGAGAGCTAGATCGCCAACCGGCATCACCCCAAATGTGTCAGAGATACTCGGGGCTATGTCTTACCTGGGCCTTGTATAGAGTGAGGAGATGTGCGAAGAAAAGTACTTCTTAGCCCTAAACAAATAGCCTAGCCTTTTCCCAGCAGCTGCCGCTTTTGACGAGATGTGTTCGTGCCAGATCAAGTCCTCGATGACTTGGACTCCGACCAGCCGTAATGAACGGCTCTTTGGCAGAACTCGGCCATCCACAGAAACCGGATGATCGCTTGGACGCTTTTTGCTCGTCGAGGTACAGTAATTTGTTTTGGACGCATTAACCTATACAAGATTGTGCAGTGATAACCTCCAGGTCTTTCGTCAGGGAGGAAGTTGCTGCTAGTCTTCTTTTTTCCTGCTCACCGCCAGAGATCGGCTTGTCGCTCTGAATTCCTGCATGTAGGGTGCTGTCGTCAGCAAAGCTGTGGATTGGATTGATCGTACAGGAAAGGAGCTCGTTGATATGTAAGAGGAACAGTTTCGGAGCCAAGACCGAACCCTGGGAAGCACCCGCGTTGACGTTGTGAGATGAAGAGGAGAACTTGTCAATTACGACGAATATCTTGCGGCCAGAGAAAAAGTCAGCCACCCAACAACAAAGCTTCTCTGAGAGGCCATAGGATGTAAGTTTGCAAAAGAGGGCTGATAACAACAGCAACAACATGAGCCCCACCATAAGGCTGGATGACTTTACTCCACACTTGTGTAACGTAAGCATGTTACGATGCATTTCACAATATTGTAGTAAGACACGGTATTGGAATATGAAGATGGAAAGAAAAAAAATTGAAGACAGATAAAATATATAGTCATTGTACTGAAGAAGGTCACTATTGTGACCGAAACCTTTACAATGAAGAAGATTTTTTTCATCCTATGTGGTTTCGACTGGCTAGAGAAATATGGGGGATTATAGGACTTTATTAAACGTTAGAAACGATATAATATTTCGTACCTTGAAAATCGCTACCATTTTCCCATTTTACAAAGTATTTCCCCTGTCCGCCCACGTATACTGGATAATCCGAGTCTACCTTGATATGTGGGTCAATGATTGTGATCAAGCGTTTGTTCATCGATGCCAAATATTTTTGTAAACCGACTGGGTCTGAGTAATTCTGTGGATTCCAGGTGAAGTACTTTTTGCCGTCCGTGTAATCTATGTCCAACCAAATGGCATCCATTGGAAAATCATATTCCTCCATTTTGGTAACTACTTCCTTTACATCGTCTTGCGTCAAGTACGAGTATCGACATTGATGGTAGCCAAGTGTCCATAACTGAAAAAAATATATTTGTATTTTTCGTTTGACACTTTCATTTTTTTTCTAATTTTGAAATAAATAATATTCGTTTTATTTTTAGTTTGAATCGAAAATGTATGGAAAATATGTGTGATTATTACATGTAGGTCTCGCAGATGCGTGGTATTGCCAAGGACCCGAAGCTTCTCAATAATAGAGCTTCTTCCACTGTTACCAAAGATGCAACATTTATAACCCCTCACCACCCTAGAACCCCCAACTCCTAATTTTAATCTCCTCCAAAAAAACAACAACAAATCTTTGTTCTCCTTGGAATAGTAGAAAGCTTGTGCCAAGGTCTCAAAGCCGAGTGGTACTTTTCGAGTTATGGAAGGGTGAAGGGCAGACAGACAAAAATGGTTGAGATGGTTTTTCTTGACGTACGCACAATGTATCATCCCATTACAATACTTTTTCGCTAAAGACCGTGAAAAATGAAAAATGGCGTCAAGTAAATTGATTCTGTACTTCCCACGCAACGCAGTCATTAGTTCGTAAAGTATTATGTTTGGCACAAGTTAGTCCTTTTGAGCAAAAAGCTAGTTACTAACATGTATAACGAAAAATTAAATGACCTTCATCCTCCCACTGAGATAAATACCTGCAGGGGCACATGATCGTAGCGATAACCAATCCGGTGTGAATGTCGATATTGGCCTTCACAATGCATAGTGCACACAGCCTACAGCAGCAGTGCGGTAGCGATTGCCGACTGTGACGTATGACGCTCGTCCATCGGGAGACCACGTCGCACGTATCGACACGCGACTAATAGGGGATATTCCTAAGTTTTAAAGGTAAATGTACGAGGACATCTCTGACGAGTGAACCCCAACACCTACTTTTTAGCTCCTATAAAAATTTTTCTGAAAATGATGATCTTATGAAACGTGAAAAAACAAAGTTTGGACATTTTTAATTTTTTTGTCGTTTTTGAAATTGTGTAATAATTTCATATAAATCCGAACGGTACTTCTCAAGTTGTAGAAGGCTATAGGATTAACGGATAGACAGACAGACCGACGAACAGACATAAATGAGTGGCGTGATTTTTCAAAATAAAAGAAAAATTGATCTATAAAGCATAATTTTTTTTGCTTCTATCGTTCCATCCATACCTGTGGCATATGCATTCTTCCGGTCAGATCAACATATTGTCTGACAACATCTTTGAATGAAGGCCCAAAGAATAAAAAGAGATCCAAGGTCCCTCCTTCTACGATAAAACGAGCTGAAGGCTTCAATTTTTCTTTGTAAGTTATATCAACCCACTGCTGAGCTGCATTGTGAAGAAATATCCCACTAGTACTTTTTTTACTAAAAAATAGGAAACAGTAATTATTGGTGAAGCAATATTGAATAATGCATTCTTCTTCTAATGTGTCATATTTGGATGTTCACATATAATTTCTATCGTCAAAGTCATTTTGCCAAGTAGGATCGCAGTAGTTCTATTAGGAGTAATAAAAACAGACAAAGAAATTGTTCATTATTGAAGAAAACTCACTCCACTCTCGGAATTTCCGGGTGGAGGGTGGAGTCGAGAAAACAACATCGAAAATAAAATTCGTTTCACGAACATCTGCGGGATTAACAGCAACATTGACGTCGTTCATTACTACTTGCAATCCAATCGTCCCGCCATGCTTTTCTTGGCGGAGACAAAAATCTCAGAGACTGCACTGATTAACCATCTTAGCTTCCCAAATTCAGAGGTGCACTCCAATCTGAGAAAAAACGGGGAAGTTGTGGCTTTTGTCCGCAGCAGTCTTTCCTGCTCCAGAGATGTTTCTTTGAAATCTGACCGGAAGGACATTCAGGTCAGTGTTCTTGAGAAAAAAAATGGCACACTTGGATGTCTGGGTGGGAGCGCCCCCCTCCCTCAATCTAATTTAGCCTTTGGTATATCTTCTGGTAGCATATGTTAATCAATGGTAATATTAAAGACAAAATGGATAAATGTCTCATTATATTCTTATACAGGGTGTCCTCAAAGTTGGGACTTTCCTTTATAGAGATCAGACAATAATGAGCATGTTTTTTTCAGTAACATATATACCAAAGCTTTAAGATATTAGGTTCTAAAAAGAAATAAATGAGCCAGTGTAACCCTGCCACACTCCGCTCCCACAAGTACATGTCTACAACGTAAGAAGCATGTGGACCAGAATGCAGTTTTGTATAGACACAGAAAGCGGTTAAAATAAATACTGGTGAAATACTTTTCAGAGCTAATGAAATTAGTTGCAAGAAGGATAAATAGCCAGCGCTAATTTCGTAAACTAAACGTTTTTCATATTTATATTTTATATGAGAATGTTCAGTTTCCAAACGTAACTAAGTTCGGTAGCCTAGCACTTACGGCTTGTCTATTCAATACCAAACATCCAACCTACCATATCAGAATTAATCAAACAACCTGCTTCTCCCTGAATATTTACACAAGCCTGAAGATATATTACAAATAAAGATTTAATCTGATTTGAAAATCACACCATATTGGGAATTTAATTAAGCTTACACCTGATCAACAGCAATAGCCCACCGCCACTGGAGACAACCAAGCCACGCGCCTCTATAGAATGCGGTACCTTTTATCTATGATTTATTGCTCGGACACTACCTTCCAGTACCAATCTTGCTTTTTAGACTGTCTTCGGTGCTAATACAACGTTGCAATTCGGTATTTTTGGAGGCCATAAGATGCAAGAGGTATGTGCAAGTTGGATTGCTCATCTTTGTACAAAGACTACGTTAGTCGTTACCATCGCATGGTGTCTATCTAGGTTAACCTAGTTTATATACAAAACTCATTTTAAAAGGCGAAATTAAAATAGATGTTGCAAATTTAGAAAGAGATAAGTAAACTCATGTTTTTAAATCGATCGGCGACAATTTCAATCAGTGTTTAATAACAAAACATATGATAGGGCAGCATTTGATTGAACAGTAAGTATTTTTCTTCAATTACTTTTTTACGTTTTTGGTGTCATTTTACCACAAATCAGCTTTGGTATTGCAAACGTAGTCGATTCTAAAGAAGAAAGTCCCAACTTTCAGGACACACTGTGTGAGTTTCCTTCAATAATGAACAATTTCTTTATGCCCTTTTGTACAGTTTTTTCACTGAAACAAATATCCTGGCCTGTATCTGTAGCCTAAGACACACATTATGTATCTTTGATATACTATAAAATAAAGGGTGTCTCATAAATATTTTCTTATTTTATGCCATAAATAAAAATACTTAGAATATTTTTACAAATATAAATTTATTACCAAACGAAAGCCTAAACATTAATTTTATTTATGGAAAAGAGTATCGGATAAATGAGCACCGTTCATGTTTTCACACTCTCTTAATCTCGAACTGAAGTTTTCGATCACTCTCCGAAGCATTGCTCGAGGAATGGCGTTTATTTCATCTGTTATTTTTTGCTTCAACTCTCTCAAATCTTGTGGCGGTGGGGTGTATACCTTACTCTTCAGGTATCCCCATAAGAAAAAATCTGCTGGTGTCAAATCGGGACTTCTCGGTGGCCAGTTAATGTCTCCTCTGCGACTGATGACCCTCTCTGGGAATAACTGATGAAGAGCATCCAAGGATTCATTCGTGGATTCGTGACATGAGAAGTCGCTCCATCTTGCTGGAAAAACGTGTTTCTATTGTAGCCACCATGGTTCTGTATAGCTGGAGTTAAAAAAGTCCTAATCATGTGGCAGTAGCGCTCAGATGTTACAGTTTGAGCTTGGCCACGATTGTCTTCAAAAAAATACGGGCCAATGATTCCTTGCCCTGACATAGCAGCCCAGACGATAACTTTAGGCGAGTGTAATGGCGTCTCATGAAGATTTTGCGGGTTCTGCTCGGCCCCATATCGGCAGTTTTGTTTATTAACATGCCCGTTAATGTGAAAATTCGATTCATCAGAAAACCATATGTTGTTGTAACCGTTAAAATGCTCTCTCATTGTTCTACAGAACTCTAATCGATTAGCGGGATCTTGTGGTTTTAATTGTTGTGTAACAACAATCTTGTATGGGTGAAAATGCAAATCCTTGCGAATAATGCGATGAACAGTTGACTTATGCAAAGTTAGAGACGCTCCACGCAGTCTTAATGATTGCCGGGGATCCTCGTTTACGGACTGGCGCACACGTTCAATATTTTCGTTCGATCTTGCTGACCTTGGCCGTCCAGGCGGTTTACTAATACACGTGTTTCCAGTGCTCTCGAACTTTCTTACCCAATATTTAATTAAATTTGCGCTTGGGACATCTCTCATTCTTGCTATGTTATAATGATTTCTGTACAAACGACGTACAAGCACATAAGAATCCTTGTTTTTATAGAACTCGCGAACACAAAAAGCACGTTGCGGCCCTGTAAAACGCTCCATTGCAACTAAAATTTAACAATGTTGCCAAACGTTTGTCAACTGTCTCGTTTCTCCGGAGCATGCGTATTCCGCCAGAGGACTGATCTAAAAACGAAAATATTTCTGAGACACCCTTTACGTTCAGATCGGGGTTTGAAAACAATTTTTCCGATATTGAACACTTACGAATGCCCATATATAACTGGAACGGCTCCGTATAAGGACTTAGTAGAGTTGGTTTGATATTGTCCAGCATCAACATTTTTTAACCGGTAAGGATCAGAATCGGCTTCTACGGTTTCTCTCAATGTCATTCTATCAGCATGATGATGAAGTCCGTATAAGTTTGTAGAACCCTGGAATCCTACATTGAAGCTGAAGGCCTCGCCCTCTTCTGCCTGAAAATGGTTAAAATGAGCCTTGGCTGTATGTCAAAATGAAATCTAATAAAAATCTCGTACGATACCCGTCTTGCAAATATTCCGTTTCGCACTTAGTCAAAAAAACGACAATGCTACAATATTTTGGATGAAAATGAACAAAAATGGCTATCTTCCGTCTTTCTCACTTCAAACATGGAAAACTTTCGATCAGCTGTGGCTGCCCTCTTATGCAAAATTCCGTCTTATGGCCTCAGAGAGAGGCAGATGGGTTCCTCTCTGACCGCAAGCTATCATCATAATTGACGGGTTCTACTTTTCATCTTACAAGGTCAACGCGGGTATTCCCCAGCAATCGGTCTTGACTCCGTCATTCTTTCTACTACATACCAACGACCTGCTTTCCTGAACGATTAATCCGATCAAGAGCTTTGCTGATGCCAGCACTGTACATACAGGCATGTCAAGCTCTGCCGGTGAGCTAGAAGAAGATCAGCAGCGACTTCCTGTCTAACGAAACATCTTTCGAAAACAGTACTGCACCTTGAGTAACAAGAAGCGCCCTGGCGCTCATCCGGTTTCGATTGATGGCAGAGTTCTACCAGAGCCGTTCATTTCGGCTGGTTGGAAACCAGACCACCGCGAACTCTGACATGAAACACGTCTCGTCAATTGCGGCAGCAGCTGGGAGAAGGCGAATTTATTAGTTTAAGCCTGGAGTACTGCTCACATGCTTGTGGTGCTGCCGCCTCGACTACATTATCCTTGCTCGATGCTGTTCAAAGGACGGCTATCCGACTGATCGATGAGTTTCTCTAACGGATAGTCTCGGGACCTTTCGTCCCTACGGTTCGTCGGCGACCGCTATGCTAATGGGATTTGCTTCTCAAAGCTCTTCTCGATGATGCCGCCGCGCGACGAACCTGCCAGATAGACTCACCTGACTCACCCATCTTAACCTTGTCGAGCTTGGTACGATCGGTACGACTGCTCTCTCGTCCCTAGGGTGTAGAGATTGTGGAAGAGCCTGCCTGAGGAGGCTATTTCCAGTTCTACTAACTTAAGGTAGCTCGAAAATTAGAGTAACAAGGTCTTCCTCCTTATAGCAGCCGCGATACCCGTACTTCTATATTTAGGCTTCTGCCTACGCAGCTGTTTCGGCTTAAAAAAATCCTTCATTCGTCCAAACGTGTAGCAGATCAGCAGCATAATTAACCACGTTTATGACATATATCCAGTCTCAGACTTAGACGTCTGACACTTGCTTTTGTAATCTACTACTATTCGTCATTTATTTGTCTGGCGGTCCCTAGGACCTTTGCCCATTAGTCACTGTCTGACGTACGTTAGTCGAATCTGCCAGTCCTGGTTGCCCAGAAACCAGACAAAGTCAAGGAAAAAGAGAAAGGGAAAGAGAAGAAAAAAGGAGAAGAGCAAAGAAAAACAGATATGCTTAGTTTAAGAGAAAACACCTAGGCTTTTTGACTTGGTACACGGATTAATTTTGAGGTGAACTAAACAAATTTTTGATTCGGTTTTGTTAGAGTGTAATTTTGAGTTTACTAAAGATTCACGCTAACTTTTGATTACAGTGCGAGCCGTGGCCTTGAATGTTTACGAACTTGCTCCACTGTGTAGTCCACTGAGTCACGCAACAGAGGGTTGCTGTGCGATTCCGCTTGACTATAACGTCGCTGCGCCTGAAGCTTGACATAGTCCCTCAAGTAAGGAATGTCAAGGTCTCTGTGTAGTGTCTCATTTGAGACATACCATGGAGCGTTGCAAATTGTCCGCAAAGTTCTGCTTTGCAGTATTTGAAGACTTTGCATGTGTGTCTTGGCAAGAAAACACCAAGCCGCACATGCATAAGTAATGGCTGGTCTAATAATCATTTTATATAGTCGAACTTTGTTTATCAAACTCAATTTGGAGGATCTACATAACAAAGGATATAGTTGCCGAAACGCAATTTCGAATTTTGTTTTTATGGATGCTGTATGTTTCTGCCAGGTTATGCCTTTATCAAGGGTGACACCGAGATACTTGGCAGAATTTGTCCATGGTACACGATTTCCGTCTACAGAAACCTCTGCTGGGGGGCCGCGACGTTTTTTGGTACAATAAATAGCCTGCGTTTTCGAATGATTAATTTTTATCAGCCACCGTTCTGCCCACTCTAGAACTTCGTCCACCGCATTCTGCAACCCATCGTGAACCAGATCACCAGTACACGACTGGGCGACAAGTGCAGTGTCGTCAGCATAGAGGTAGACTTTACAGTTGCTGGGGGAAGGGACATCATGGATGAAAAGCGAATAAAGAATTGGTCCTAGGACCGAACCCTGAGGAACACCGGCCCGTACTGGCCGTGTTGTTGACAAAACATTGTTAATTTTGATCCGAAACTTACTTCCTTCAAGAAAGGATTTCAGTAATTTTAGAAGCCAAAAAGGAAAACCCTTTTGGATTAGTTTATAGAGGAGGCCCGCGTGCCACACCTTGTCAAAGGCTTTTGAGACATCCAAAAGCAAGATGCCAGTACTCATGCTAAGGGTGAACCCTCTGGTTACATGCTTCACCAGCCTGACTGCCTGTAGCTCGGTGCTATGCTCGGACCGAAAACTGAATTGGACGTCAGGAATCACATGGTGATTTGACGAAAAATTCTCAAGGTGACGATAAATCACCTTTTCGGCGAGCTTAGAAGGAGCTGACAGCAGACTTATGGGACGGTAATCCTGAGGAAATATCGAACCCACCTTCTTTGGAATCATGATGACCTCAGCAGTCTTCCACCCAGCAGGGAAGTACTGGATTTTGAGCGTCGCATTGATTATTGTCACCAAGTATGTCAGGGCTTTCGGCGAGAGCAGCTTCAACGCCTTGTTGGTGATTGTAATCTAACACCATTGTGTTACTTTTTGACACATCGTGGCGACAGAGGCATACTGACTATAAGTTATAGGGATAGGAACTGAGCATTGTGATTTTTTGGTAGTAGATGGGCTAAGCCGTTTCTACCTCACTAGTTTTAAAATCCGACGCTAGAGGCGCTGCACAAAACCTAACGAAATCTGTAAAAACATCATGTGTCGTCGACCTTATCGCCTTATCAGTGTTGTTGTGTTCGCCTGCGGTTATGATGATAGTAAGGTGTAGTATACAGGGAGAGCCAAGAATGTTTTATACAGGGTGAGTCAAAAGGTTGATGATGTATTGGATAGAGATAGAATGACGTCATACATCATTTATGTCACGTGCGTGACATACGTCATTTACGTCACGTGTGTGACGTCATGTGACATACTTCACGTGCGTGACATACGTCATTTATGTCACGTGTGTGACGTCATGTGGCATAAGTCATTTATGTCACGTGTGTGATGTCATGTGACATACGTCACGTGCGTGACATACGTCATTTATGTCAAGCTTAGTACATACTAGTAGACTCCGTTGCTCAATTTGTCTATAGGCAGTCAGGAGAAGGTCTCAAGACACGATCTATAGGTGGTCTATAGACATCCTTCTTTGTCTTGTCTAGCGTTCATACGATAATGTGAATTTTTTGGTCTCATGTTCATTTTCGCAATCAAAGACATTGTTTTGTGTTGAATGGACTGGGATATGTCACATGGTCCCTCCAAATGTTTTTTTTTTTGAGTAACAGGGCAATGGAGTTTTTTATGTTTTACTCTTTAATATTATTACACTAGTTAATTATAACCACGTACTTATTTTCTTCTCATATAATAAAATATTGCGTTTCTGAGGATTTCTGAGCATTTTCCATGTTTTTTTTTCAAGCTGGCCTTGACCAGATAGAACACAATGGATAAGGAGCAATAATACTCGTAGGATAAATTATAGAAGTTCCACTGAGGTTAAAAAATGACCAGTCCCAAATATCGTTTGCGCGCCAACCCCGCTCCCCTAGACGAAATTCTAAATCTATATCTATATCTTAGATATAGTGAGTTTGAAGTGAAAGTTGTCAAAAGCAGATAGAGATGTAATTTTAACTGTAGTTGTGTTTATTTTAAATTGGGATAGGGCAAAGTGTTCACTATAAATTAATATACTTACGCTTTCAAATACCAACTGTGAGGAGTCAAAATTGATGCGAGTGTGTGTCTTGTAAGCAAGTTCCAAAGAAAACGGCGCTCCTCTGCTTATAATGATACTAGCATCGTGGAGGCCATGTGGATGAATGCGTAACTTATGATTCGTCTGCTGCGTGATGTCATATCTGGAAATAAATATTATTATGAGGGCAACATTTTTGTAATACTATTTAGCTATTGTAACAATATTCTTCCTTACCGAAATGTCTTTGCAAGAAATGGACAATGCTACAAATATGGAAAATATAAAGCTCAACTTACTTACAATGAATAATGCATTCTCAAACTTTCAAGCTGCTGTAAGGAGATACGTATTTTTATTTTTACAGTTCCGCCTTTATCACTAACTTCCCTACTTTCCAACCTTACCCTAGTCAATTCAATAATGTTTCTTCTTCTTAAAAATTTCGAAAATGAGATATTATGTTGTTTGGATGTTATTTATTTATTTATTTATATACAGTTTGGGGTGTTAACAGGTAAACCCAACACACACCCTCAGTGAACTAAACTTACATAAAATATCGTATACATATACATATATTACATTATTGAATTAATATTTTTTTTATCTTCCGATATTGTTGTAACAACATAAACTGAGTGAGTAGTTCTAATTATAAGCAATAAACTATTAATTTAACTTTTTTAATAAAAGGAGTATACATAATTTAACATTTACTTACGTTTAATTAAAGCTGAAATCAAAATTAAATTGAAATTATACCAGAAATGATATTGGAGGTAATAACTTGAGTTATGTAAAAAAATAAAACATTTCTATTTTAGTCTGACATAGAGCTGTAATACTCATACTTTAAAGCCTTTTTCAGGGAGGTCAAGCTAATGTTAAATAAATCTATATTACAGAAATTATTATGATTTTTTTGAGCCCTGACCAAAGGGGAATTAAGACCAAGATTAGTTCTACGGAACGGTATTCTAAACAGATGATAGGTTCTAAACGTTCTATCAGGAGTGTTAAAGTTCAAGTTTGCCAAAAGATCCGGACAGTCAGTGAGGCCATTCAACAATTTATGAACACAGCAAATGTCAGAAATCGTTCTTCTATCTTTTAAGGAAATCATATTGAACTGTTTCATAATTTGCGTATAATGATGATCTGTAACAGGTTGGTGAGTTTTATGTGCTAACATCTTCAAAAATTTGTGTTGAATTCTTTCTATCCTGGCTATATGTACATTGTAAGACGGATTCCATATTACTGATGCAAACATCAATTTGTTGTATATATAAGCGTAGTACAATGAAAGACATGTAGGTACTTACAACATGAAATACCATCTCACTCATTTCGGTCGGTCTGTCTGTCGATCCATCTGCTAATCTTATAACCGAAATTTTTACACCAAGGACGCAAAAGCTTTGTAGTTTTTGAAAATCGGCTCAGTGGCGGCAAAGAAAAAAGTCTAAAGCCAGGGAATAAAAAATCACTGAAACTTTTTTGACGTTTCGGAGGATCCTGATCATTTTGGAAAAAAAAATTGGAAAAAAAACTTGGAGGTAGGTGATATTAGGGAGTGGGGAGGGTTTATCTCAATTTTTTATGCTGGTAATTTATACCCTTCCACATTGGCCCTGATAAATATTCTCTGCCGCGACTGCTGCTGGTGCCGTGCGCAGACCGTGATGACAGTTCTGATATGGAATCACACGTACATATATCTGCCGCACTACCCGTAGGGCAGCGAAGGAACGTCTCGGGACTCTGGACTAATTATATGGACCTGTTTGACTGACTTTTGTCTCAGAGAGTCTAATTTTTGCTGAACATATGTACTGCAGGAAGGGTTGAGTTAACCTACTTGACGCCATTTTTTCTTTCTACGCAAGAGTCGCCACAAATGAACATAACACTAACGTAAATGATATATTTTTTATTAAAAGCTTTTCAAACTAATATCTTGTGTGATCGATGTTCAACATTCTAGCACCTAGTTCAACAACCAGGATCATACGAGTATATCTATATTATTATGTACCAAACCACATTTTGTGTTGGAGTAAGGGCGCTTATTTCTTAAATTATCTTTATTTTTTCTATTTCCAAATGAGTATTTTTTTAAACTTCTTTTAAACTTTTTATATTTCACATTGAAGAACTGTGGTATGAAATATAGATATTTATATCAGCGCGTAGGTACGTGATGAATTCAAATAATTACGAAGTATTCTGTTAACACTGGAAACTGAAAAAAATAGCAGCTTTGGCCTTGCTGTGAAACACACTCTCAATTCAAGATTGTTGATTTCATATATCTTGATATCGCACTGTAATCAGGTGATATCTTGAAATGATATTTCCAACTTTTTGGCATTTGGCTGATACTTTCGTAACTGCTCTTACACATTTTTTTTATACTCCAACTACCACGAAGGCATAAGGCCTAAGCACCCCTTGGGTACCGTGGGGCTATAGGTTGATACATGGGAAAGGGGGGACGCCACACGGACTCACGTGTGCATGCAACATTCTGGCTCCGCCTACGAGAACCGCCGGGTGGTACCTCCGCGTTCGACAGTCAGAGACCATCTACCACCTACGGACAATCACAACATCTATAGCCAAGAGAAAAATTTTTCCTGGGACGGGACTCGAACCCGCACAGCGCACGGCGACTGATCAGGAGACCGAAGAGTCTACTACTGCGGCCACCGCTGCTGCCTTAAAACATTGAAAAAAGTGTAGATTCGGTGCATTTAGTTCAAACTTAAAATGCTTGTGCCAAAGCTGTAATGTAGAAAGTTTTAGGGAGACGTAATTAGGTGAACAACTAGCCTGATTTTACCTGCGGGAATCCATCGTAGTACCTAGGGCATCTGGTGAAGATAGTCGATATCTTGTAAAATTCCCCCAAACTAGAGAAAAATTATACGATTCTGATGCATAAATTCCAGATGATGTACAAAATGCAATGTTATATATATATATATATATATGTCGTAGCCAGATTATAAAACATGTCGTTTTATAAAACGCCTAGTCGTTTCATAAACGGCGGCCAGATTGTCAAATATTAATTATCGATTCATTATTTTGCTTTCTCGTTAACTACTTGGCCAGATTATCAAACGCTAGAAAGATATTCATCGCTTGACATTGTGGCGGGTGATGTATTTTAGTCTTTTAAAGAACGGCGGCCAGCATTAGCCAGATTCCCAAATTTGACCCATTTATTATTCTGGCGCGTACAGCGGTGTTTAAGTGTCTGCACTGTCTGCTGATTCGCATATTTTTATTGCATAATTTCAGTTTTGCCTGGTTTGTTAAGGTTTAAATGGTCAAAAATATGGACCCTGTTAAAGTAGCAGCGGCGGGAGTAGATAAAAACTACTTTTATTCCCAGTTAGAAGAGTTTTATAAAGGTAAGTAATGAGACCTAACCAGTGGTCCATGTTCCAATAAATGAACATTTTGCTTATAAAACTTGTTTTTTTATTTAAGTAAACTTATGTAAATTTACATATATAAGAATGTTAAATGTTTGTGTAGTTTTGTATTTTTAGTATTTTTTGTTAATAAATAATAAATCTTCATTCATTTGTTTTATTCATAAAATAAAGGATATTAAAACATTCCTTTAACTGTCTTATAGCTACGAGGACAATTTTGATACCTGCTTAATTAATGCTACCAAATATGTATGTTGATATCAATATATTTTAAATACAATTCGTATTTTACAAATCGATTAAAGTACTTCACCCGCAAGAATGTCAAACGTTGAAAACATTACCGTTTGACATTCTGGCAAAGTAGTCACGGTCGTTTTATAAAACGTCTAGTCGTTTTATAAACTGGCTAGCCAGATAGCAAAGTAATGAATCGTTGAATAAAAATTTGACAATCTGGCCGCCGTTTAAGAAACGACTAGGCGTTTTATGAAACGACAGGTTTTATAATCTGGCTACGACATATATACTATTTTCTTGCCTATATGATACTTCCTTGTTCTTGTTATCATGAAAACGACCTACTTGACAGCATGTGGTTCATGATCTAAGACTTCTTTCAACTCATATCGTTTTCTGTTGACTTCAGTTATTCTCAACCTGGCTGTGAAGTTGCTCAAAAAAGAAACTTGTAGCTCTAACTTTACGTCCTTCTCGTTGCTCAATGGAAGGGTCAATATATTGGTCATTTTGTCCTCATTAACCTCACCTATTTCAGCTGTAAAGTATTCGGATCTTGTTGCTGGGTAGTTCCGAAATTTTCTGCAATCGGAAGAGAACTTGTACATAGTGGTTTAGAAGACAGTGGCAGTTTTATTAGTGCAGGGAATGCGTTGGAATGTAAAGCCAAATATTCCAAAAATACGGCAGATCCCAAAATGCACCTGCGGAGATGCGGTTGTGCATCAATTGCATTTATGACAAAATAAATCTTTTCTGGTAATGTTAAGCTACTGACTTCTTGAAAGCCTATGGCAATTATTTTAGTTTCACAAGAATTATCTTCAAGATGACGTAATATTCATGGGTATAGATAAATAATCAATGGTGAGGAAATTGACTCATTTTCACATCTAACTTTTGACAATGGAGCATTTGGGGTCATATCTTTATGGGGTTTTTATGTTATTTGTAGGTACGTCTATCGATTACTTACGAACAGAATGTAACTTCCGAGCATGATTTGTATATATCACATCTTGTAAAATTCACCAATAGGACAAGGATCAGTAATCTGCAAAATAATGAGTATCTTCAAAATAATGATTATAGTAATAATAAATATTGGAGTATTTGGCAACCCTTGCGAATAATTGCTCATTTAATATCTCATGTTAAATGTAGAAAACCAAAAAATTATGTAGAATAATACATGTCATTTGTCTATCTTGCACGTTAGTATCTGCAAAATATACATACATTAGTTGTATCTACCAATTTAGACCGCTTAGAAAGTAGAGTATGTCAAAAAAATTCCAATATGAAAAGCAATGTCATAAGCAGCATAGTAGAGAGTCAGAGAATATAAAAACGGATGTGTAAACATCTGGACATTGTTGCTTATACGAATAATTTTGAAGTTTCATCATTTATGTAAATTTAATTTTGAGATACTTTAATGCTCGCTCTAAGTTTTATTCACTCGGCATTGAATATTTACGAACTTTAATGTCCTGGAAAAATTTAATTTCCTCAAATCCCTGTATATACTTAAGTAAAGTATCAAAAATATATCTCACCTGCCTGTTATCATGTTGGCCGCTTATTAAAAAAAGGTAGTAACGTATATGATATGATTTATTGAAAATAAAAATAGTTGCACTGCCTAATGGTATCTAATCAAAGCCATTTACTAATCAAAACACTTTATTAAAAGCATTCATTATAAGTACGAAGTAAGTGCGTACTAGCTACTGATTAAAAAATTATATTGCGTTAGATATTTGGCTAAAAATCAAAAATTATTTATATTTAAAATGAATGGTAAGCGTAATGTGTTCCTATAGTTGTACTGCATTGCTTTGTTCACAGCCGTGCCATCACAATGAAAACCTCGCATCCATATGAGAAATTTTCCGACTCGATTTTTTCCGTAATCACGTTTGTTGGATGCCCTTTAATATGTAACAATAGATTGCCGGACGGTAACATGGTGCAATTTTGTTCATATGATTTTTTTAAACAAATTTTGCAAAAAGATTTTGCGTCAAAGATTATGATGCGTACGCCGAAAACCAAATTTGTCTGACGGCCAGAGTTCAATGTGTACGAGAAAGAAATGTGTAGAGAAAGAGATATTTTATAGAAGGCGGCTGGATAGCGAAGCTCATAACCGCGTTGCCTAGCAGCGCTGATGCGGCAAACTGGCAATTGTAACAATAACTCAGGGTGCGTCGATTTCATCACCATCCGTGGAAATCAAAAATAATTCTAAAATGGATTAAAAACTAAATCAAAATTAATATAATTCTAATCAAAATTAAAACAATATATTAAATTAAATGTTCGAACAGAACTCCTTCTTAGGTTTAACAGTAACCTAACCTATTGTAGCAGTCTGATGTAGGAACATTTTCTGATGTCACATATTGGTAACGCAGCCGATTGCACGACCTTCTTCGTCATAGTCGCTAGGCAATTTGGTGGTGACCTTTCCCTTTCTAACACGTGTTGCTACACACTTCTCGCACTTCTCTCTCATACACATTGAACCCAAGCTGTCAGACAAATTTGGTTCTCAGTGTACTTAATTGGAATCGACTTCCACGACAGCGTAGCGGAAATTGTCCTGAAAATCGATATTATTTCAAAGTTAGTCTTTAAATCGATTTTTCGAACCCTTGAACCCCATGCTGGGTCCCCTTTGAGGCGAAGGGCCGCGGGTCAACTGTTACTTTGCCTCTAAAGCCTGGCCAGACCGACCCTGTACGGTCTATGTCTACATTCGAATGTTTTCCTTTCCCAATGCTAAGGGGCAAAGAATGATCCGAGGAATTTGTTTTAACTTTCCACGCCAATTGGAGAGTAACTATCGCAATTATACTAAGTGACATATAAATCCGAACACCCAGTTTTAATGGTTTTATTTTAATAAAAGTTGGTGAATGTATTATTTATCTTACTGTAAATAACAAGTGAAAAAATGTTCAGCAGCCTTATCAGTTGGACATTCCGGTTTTTATACTGCTTTTTTTTAATTCACTAACGCTCTAAAAATGAATATTTCAGCCGCAGTAAAGAATCAACGTTGGCGGATTTTGGTTCTTGACATCCTTTACGATCTGTTACGATGCCTAGAGTACGGAGACCTGTACGATTTCGTCAACTTAGTGAGTTTGATAGGGGCCGTATAGTGGGACTTCGGAAAGCTGGACTTTCTTTTCGGGCAATTGCAGTTAGAGTGCAAAGAAGTGTAGACACTGTGGTTAGGTGTTGTCAGGCATGGCTTCGAGAAGGCCGTACGCAAAGAGCAAGGGGCACTGGACGCCGCCGTAGAACAACAGACCGTGAAGATCGCCGCCTAAGATTATTGGCCTTAAGGGACCGTTTCTCCACTACCAGGTCCATTGCAAATGAATGGTTTGCAGAACACGGAAGACCTATTGGCATGCGAAGTGTTTACCGACGAATGAGAAGTTTTGGCTTGTTTTCATACCGACCACACTGGGTCCTCCCTTTAACTCGAGAACACCGACGTATTCGCCTTGAATGGTGCAGACAACGGTCACTCTGGGATCAGGAATGAAACAGTATTGTCTTTAGTGACGAGTCTCGATTTTGTTTAGGCATGCACGATGGTCGTGCCAGGGTTAGAAGGCAACGTGGGGAAAGGAGGAATCCACACAAGACATGTTCATCACACTGTTGGAGTTATGGTTTGGGGTGCTATAGCTTATGGTTCCAGGTCACCTTTAATCTTCATCAGAGGTAAAATGAACGCGCAGTGTTATATCCACGAAGTTCTAGAACCCCATCTTTTACCCTATCTTGACACCCTGGCAGATCCAACTTTCCAACAAGATAATGCCCGACCACATGTTGCAAGAGTCACAATAGACTTCTTTCAACATAATGATGTCACATTGTTACCATGGCCACCAAGATCTCCCGACTTATCCCCAATTGAGCACGTGTGGGATATGATGGGTAGGAGATTGCTCAATTTGCAACGTCGTCCTCAGACTCTAGAAGCACTTCGACAGGAGTTGGTGGTTGCCTGGAATGAGATACCACAGGAGGACATTGACAACCTGATCAGAAGCATGCCTAGGCGCGTTGGAGAATGCGTAGCACATCAGGGTGCATCCACACATTATTAAAGGTCAAAGGGCTTTAAAGCAGTGCAATCATTTTGAAATTTTTATCATTTACTTATTATGCTTCATTAAGTACTTATACAAAATTTTATTAAAATAAAACCCTTTAAACTGGGTGTTCGGATTTATATGTCACTTAGTATATGTTACATGAGACATGTTACGACCAGCGATTCTTTACCTTGCTATCTTGAAGAGTACTGCTCAGATTTTGATGCAATTTTGATATAAGATTACTACCAAGTGAAGGATGGAAAAATGGAAAAGTTTTGTAGGTTTTCAAAATCAGTATGATGGCGGCGGAGCTATGAGTCAGATAGCGATTTGAGCATATTTCCAAGCTTCGTTTCTCAATGTTTTTTGAGGTTCTGATGATTTCTGGGCATAGAAAAAGCATGATAAGTGAAGATTTTTAAACATCCGAACCCTCGTTTTTTGAAGTTTTGCAACTTTTTGATAACGTAACGGCAAAATAAACAATATTTTGGGACTCAAATAATTTTGAAACCGCGCTAATAACGCTTGGAATGTGTTTGTCCTATAGTGATAAAGAGATTCGTGTCACTTCGTGGAAATTGATGAGTCAGTCTTCACACTATTTTTTCATTGATTTCCCAACCCGATAGCTATAATAGGCAATGCAGCGCCTGATATTTGGAACAATATAAAATTCTATTTTTATACGTCTATGTTTAATTCCAATTGTGTATACCGCAAGATTTTCTTGATAAGATCACAGCAAACCACATATTACCACACACCAGCACAAACGGAATAACTATGATGGTTTATAAAGTATTCAACAACTTTAACAATTAACAAAAACCGACTAATAATTCTACAAGGCGAAAAAATGTTGAGCACGTGATTATTATATTATTATTTTATCTCGATCATTGCTATGTCCAGTGTCGTGTGCACTCAAGCTGCGCATTTCTCATGCACATCCTTTCCTGAGGTCAAAATGTTAATTTATATTCTTTGACATAATTTTGTAGATACCAAGCTACTAGAAATTGCTAGGCTAGGCTCGGTACTGGTAAGATATTATGTTTAGTAGTGGCTTTACACTGCAGAGTTCAAGTTCAGGATTATCAGTGGTTGTGGATTTTCTAGCGTCTCAAAAACCATATCATCATTTTTTTTTTGTTTATCAATCAAAGGGAACAAAGTTTGACAGTCCAGAAGTTGAATTACCGACAGGATTACAAGGTGACAAGGTTATTTAAGTATCTAGGGTGTGAGTCCGTACCAAGGTAAACGTTTTTACATATAAAAATTTACCTTCCAGCTAAAATCAAACATTCAGAACAACTCCTTGGTAGAATCTAAAACAAATCGATGATATATACTATTTTATCACCGAGAAATGGGCCGACGCCTAAAAGTAAATAAGGACAATTCCCGTGGTTGCCATATTGCATTTAACACAGGTTAAATGTTGTAAATTCGGCTATTGTGACAAATCAGCTAAAATGAAACAACATACAGTTTTATACGTCTTTATTACATGAATTAACAGCATATATACTTCATAAAAAAATAGCAACATAAATATAAATTATAAAGCAACATCATACATTTATACACATTCATCTAACATTATAAAGACACAACATTTTTAGGGCATATACGAAACGCATTGAAAATACAGGATCGCTGGATATTTGAACTATAGAGTGAGAAGGTCAATAAACAAGAACTACTTATTTCTCTGTACACGTCAACACTTGAATATAAATAAACATTTGTTTAACAGGGCGTAACAATAGATCCTTCGGAATTCAAATCTGGCGCCATTTTTCAACGATTAGGCATTCAATAGAAGGAATTTGATTATAGACCTACTACTAAGTTCTTCCTCATTTTTCTTGAAAATTAGGTGATGAACAACGAGTGATACCAAAAATTTGGATTCATTTAGATACTTTTATATTCTGATAATATGAACAAGCATGATATTTATCCGAAATTATTGGTTTTACTTAAAAATAAAATTCCGAAGTGCCTACGCCCGTTATAAGAAAATAGTTACTACTTCGTTTTGAATACATTATTGCATATATGAGATTCTTAAACGTGAAGCAATATTAGAGATTATTTTCATATATTCAAACACTGAAGAAATTAAAATGATAGCATATCAGCAGTATTACAGAATAACACAATCATTACAACCGCAAAAATGACAGATCAAGATCCACTCTTGTACAGTTTCATTATACCATTGATTCACGTATTGTACCTGAAGAAATAATCCGAGATAAAATGAGGTAGCGTGTCACAGCTATCTTTCCCCTCTCCGCAATAATTAAGAATCTACTTTGAAAACGTTGCTGTCTCATAGATGGCGCTGTAGCTATATGCTCATACATAGTTGGCTACGAGACACTAACCTTTTCAAAGTAAACTTCTAATTATTACAAGGAGGAAAAACATAGCTGTCGCAAATGTACCTCATTTCATCTTTGATAATTTTTCGGACGCCCGTATATACACGGTGGCCCATTTCAATCTCCCTATCTACATATTTAGAAAACTGTGCATTTCATAAAAAAAGTTTCTAAGAAAACTTGTAGGGGCAAAATGCTGGTAACCTTGGCAATTAACTTGACTACGACCTTCAAGCTCATTTCAATGTAAGTGAATACTTTTAAGTAGAACAATCCATTTGTCACATCGGAATTGAAAAGAGGAGCAAATTTTACATCCGAAAATCATCTTGATCATGACCTTGACAATAGCCTTCAAGGGCATTTCAAAGTCAAATCAAAATATCTCAAACAATTTGCTCTAGCAAAAATGTTCGACAGCACAGTTGTGGAGTTTGTGAGAATCACCCAAATGTCGCCTCGACCATGACCTTGAACATGACCTAAAAGGTCAAGTCGAAAGTTCCAAAGAAACCTCTCATTTTTAGGCTGAAACGGAAAAAGCAAGCAACTGAACTCAAACTCAGGGTCGTATCAAGCTTTAATGTTATTCGAGGTCAAGGTCACCTTCAGACAAAAGTTCCTAGTTTTTTCATGTCCAGTATGAAAATGAGAGGTTTCCTTTGGAAATGTAGACTTGATCTTGATTGACAGTTTTTGCAAAGATCACCTTTGGGTGATCATCACAAGCCTCACAACTGTGCTGTCAAATATTTTTGCTAATAGAAATTGTTTTCGATGTCTTGTTTTGACCTTGAAGGCCAAGGTCATCGAGATGTGATGCACGGAGGTAAAATTTGCTCCTATTTTTAATTCAATTGTGAAAAGGACGAGGTTCCATTTGAAAATATTTACTTGACCTTGAACGGACTCGTAGTCAAGGTCACTGTCAAAAACACCATCATTTTCCCCCCTCGAAACGATACAACTTTTGTTTGAAACTTTTTCATCGAATGCGTGGTTTTAGAAATATTTCGATTAACATGGGACATCATGTTTTAGTAGGTTGGCTATCTTCAGGTAGAATAAGTTAGTCACTGACCATACCCATTTTACAGTGCAAGAAAATTTTTGAATAGATGGTTGCGCATTGTTAAAACAGCCGCTTATGACATTTTCTTGCAACTACCAGATAATGCAGGAAAATCAATAATGTTGAGCTTTTCGTTCAAAATTGCAATTCTGGTGGAATATTTAGTATGAATGAATCTTGAAATTAGAGGCATTCCGGCCACCATAAGGAGCCAGTGCATAGGCCGCTTAAGCGAGCCCTTATGCACCTCTACATTCCTTAGATTACAAGCCTCGTCCTTTTAGCGAAGTTGAGAATCGCCTTGAATCCAAGCTCCTTGACGTCCTGAGGGTCCAAAGTAATGGACCCCAGTATAGTCTGCCTATAGTAGCTCAGAGCTTCACAGCGACACAAAACCTGCGCCGAGGTCTCTTCCTCTACCCCGCAGCGTTCACACAAGGGATCCTCAGCCATCCCCATCACGTGCAGGTGGCGGAATATTTAGTAACTTACATGTTACCAATTCATACAAATATCTTTAGGACAGTTCGGTGGTTTGTATAATACCCGTCAAATGAATTGAACATTTTCGTGGATTTTTTTCAGGCAATTGACTCTGTTCTAATGTTTGCTAAGTTGAACGTCAAGCTCTATATTGCCAAACTTGTTTTCATTTCCGCTATATTAACCCTAGAGTACGGGACATTCGTAAAATTTACGATCGACAATATTCGTCGTGGGTTTTCGTTCATTTTCGGTTAGCGTATCGGAATGAGACTCTCGATACCTTCCTATTTAGTTTTCGGCTAGACTTCGGTGTACGTAACATCGTGTATTTGTCAAGCGTAACGGAGATTTTGCACTTCCGTCGTAAATTTTACGATAGTCCCGTGTCACTGTTTGCTATTTTCGCGCAAGCTGATTTTTATTCTATTCTTTGAAAAGCGGTTTTGCTGACATTTATTTGTGAGGTAAGGTGTTTTCTATTTCTCATACTTATAGCGTTCTGAGTACATGTCTTTCCAGCGAAATGACTTCAAAACGGTCCTTATCTCAGGCAGAATTGGAAGAAGAAGTGAGAAAAATTATGGAGGGAGGAGACAGTGATCCAGATCCATTTGAGGATAGTGGCAGTGATTGGGAAGAAGATAATATTGAAGTAGAATCGATGAAGGGATCAGATGATTGGACGAGAATGTTCCTATAAATGAACAAGAAACGACTACTTCGGCAGAGAAAAAGAATGATGACGGCCATGTGAACTCCGACGATCCCGTACATCAACCTCAACTTGAACCTTGTAAAACAAATCACTTTCTAGTTAAACCCAATATTTTGAGTTTGAAAGGAAAGAATGGTCAGAGATGGACATCAACACAGCCCAGCAGAACTAAAAGAACTGCTTCAAGAAACCTCATCCATTTTGTGGCAGGCCCGAAAGGTGAAGCGAAGGAGTATGTAACACTGGAAGAATATTTTTTACATTTCTTCTCTGATCCTATTCTTGATATAATATACCTACACACTAATGAAGAAATTGTACGACAAAGGCAAAATTACACGGGTAACAACAATGTGTCACCTACCACTAAAGAAGAACTACAGGCGCTGTTTGCAATTTTGATACTCTCGGCTGCCAAGAAAGACAACCATCTATCTGCCAGACATATGTTTGATACGACGATTTCTGGTTCCTTCTATAGAGCCTGCATGAACTGTGACAGATTTATGTTCTTACTGAACTGTCTCAGATTTGATTCAAGAGAAACAAGACAGGAAAGAAAAATTAATGATCCTTTCACCCATATCCGTGAGTTATGGGATATTTTCATTGAAACTTGCAGATCATCATATACACCATCTTCTTACCTCACTATAGACGAACAGCTTTTGGGATTTCGTGGACGATGTCCATTCCGCATGTACATACCGAATAAACCTTCAAAGTATGGTATAAAAATTGTCATGCTATGTGACAACTCAACATGCTATATGGTTGATGCTAGTCCATATATAGGAAAAAGTACCAGAACGAATGGTTTGCCGCTTGCTACCTACTTTGTAAAGGAGCTTACAAAATCTGTCCATGGAAGTAACAGGAATATTACCATGGACAATTGGTTCACGTCCGTCAGTTTGGCAGATGAACTACTCCAAGATCCTTACAAACTGACAATAATTGGAACACTAAGAAAAAATAAAAGGGAAATTCCTCCCGAACTGCTTGACATAAGGCAGCGAAACGTAAATAAATCAATGTTCTGTTTTGATCAAGAAAAAGTATTACTTTCGTATGTGCCTAGGAAGCAGAAATTAGTACTGCTATTGTCTACAATGCATGAGGGTGCTGAAATTTCAAAACAAACAGGAAAACCAGCAATTGTTCAGAACTGCAATGAAACTAAAGGGGGTGTCGACACATTCGACCAAATGTGTTCCAACATGAGCTGCAGCAGGAAAACTAGAAGATGGCCCCTGTGTGCGCTATATGGTATGGTGAATATAGCCAGCATCAACTCCTTTGTGATTTATACTTTTAATGCTTTATCAAGAGGAGAGAAACCCCCTTCACGTTACCAGTACATGATAGATTTAAGTCGTCGCCTTGCTGAGCCATGGATGAGGCATAGATTATCGACTCCTACGTTGCGTCGAAATATAAGTCAAGATATTGCCCTTCTTCTCAATATTCGAAAAGATACAACACCTGAAATCCCTCTAGAAAAAAAGCGTAAAACGTGCTTTTTTGCCCTTCTCAAAAGAGACGGATGACAACGACGTATTGTGGACAGTGTGGACATCCGATCTGTGGTGAGCATCGAGGAAATGTATGCAAGGAATGTAGTATCAAATAATATATATTGACTTTTTATTGATATTTTGTTCTTGCATTTTATTGTAAAGTCCTTAGAAATATATCTTTTATTTTTCATGAGTTTTTTCATAAGAATTTTATTGTACAATGCAAGTTTTATATTATCTTCGTATATTTTACGATAGTCCCGTATTAAAGTATTTTGAAACAAGTCCCGTAATCTAGGGTTAAGCATCTTTTCAATTCAAGTATAGAACTTTGATAGAACTCTTAGTGAGATTTGCCTCATGATCAAAAACACAATAAATATAAAAATCTGAAAATGTTTCTAGCAATAATTTATTGTGAGGTTAGCTTTGTTGACAGATAGACTATATTTCACGAGTATCCATCACGCTTTGACGTCTGGTGAGGTATTCAGCAAGTGACGCTTTTCTGTTACTCTGCAACGTTGCCAATAATGAATCAGGTATAAATCTAGTAAAACTTGTTTGTGGCGTTTTGTTTTTTGTATGCAAATGAACTTTTCTAAATAAAAGAACTGCAAGTACAAAACCAAAACAAAATACGGCTCCGACTACCTGGCGTTGACGGATCCGTCAGAATTATGTGGCCTGTGCCGATATGGGGAATTTTGAGATATTACATACTAGATAATCAGCTGCCATTCTACCGTGATGGATACTCATGAAATAGGGTCCATGGATTTGTTCATTGCAAAACATAACCAGGATGACCTTGCAGAATTCCATCTAAATAAACTCGTGGAGAAATTGTTGATGTGAAATGGGTATATTATTATGGGTATATTATTATTATACAAGGGTATTCCATTCGTTTAGGATGACTTACCTTGTGAGCTTTAATCGAAAACAATCAGCTGCCACACGTCCAGTTAGACATTTTACAGCGCCGTCTTGCAGCTGCAAGTGATTGCATGCAGTTGCCTTGTAAGAAATCAGTGCTATATTCAGAATTAGGACACAACAACATAGAATGAAGAACAGATGAATAGTTAGAGTTATAACCTAGAGAGAAGAACTCGACAAACTGTCACCTCTGAGATTATTCTGTATTTTTAGATATTGTCTGACAAATCCATCTTGAGCAGTGAAATAAGCAGTGAATATATGAGAGAGAGAGAGAGAACGATGCCCAATCCTATGCTGTATTTGGGCGTTCATCACATACGATTTCCATCGTCACAGCCATGTTGTTGCCAAGTAGAATAGGAATTACTTTAAGAGTGATAGAAATAGATTCCATTTTTCCTCAAAAAAAAAATGATTTATTCTTGAATATGAGTTGATTAGCAGCAGGAAAGGTTACCCATAATCTGCAGAACAATCCAAACGGGTGGCAATGATGACTCCTAAAGGTGGTGGTCGATACATATACAGGGTGTTCCATAATTATTGCGACAAAATGATAGGGGTTGTAGAGGGCATCAAAATGAACAATTTTGCCTTATAAACCCCTGTTCGGAAATATGCCGTTTGGGATGCAGCAAAAAAAAAGATCAGTTTCTTGAAACAGCTTACCTACAGTAATTGCTCAAAGTGTCCTCCACCTTGCTCAATACACAGCTGTGCACGATTGTTCAATGATCGGCGAACTCTGTGGCATACCCCTGGTATGTCCTGAACAGGTGCGGACGCGGCCATCACTCTTCCCAGTAGCTCTTGTTGGTTGGGAACAGTAGTTTCGTACACTAAAGCTTTCAGATGGCCCCAGAGAAAATAATCCAGTGGGGTCAGGTCGGGTGACCGCGCAGGCCAAGGCACAGGGCCACCTCGGCCTATCCACCTATTTGTCGTCCAAATACTGCCGCACTTGTAAAGAAAAGTGGGCTGGAGCTCCATCGTGTTGAAACCACGTGTTGGCTCTTATGTTCAGTGGCACATTTTCTAATAGTTTCGGTAGCACATGCTGTAAGAATCGACCATAAGCATGTGGTGGAAACAAATATGGCCCGATGATATGCTCGTCCACAATACCGCACCAGATCTTAATTGAAAACTGATGTTGGTCTCTATGGATGGCTATGGCATGAGGGTTTTCTTCATCCCAAATGTGACTGTTACGGCTATTAAAATAACCGTCCTTTGCAAAACAGGACTCGTCAGTGAACAAAACGTAGCGACCAAAGTTTGGTTGCCTCAACTCCTGCTGCAGCCACCAACGACAAAAACGTCGACGCGGCAGATAGTCTGCTGGACCCATGACTTGGACTTTTAAAAGGTGGTACGGGTGTACGATAACAAAAATGTAAACACAGCAGGCTTTTTCTACAAACCGGCGAGACCATGAAATGTGCTAGACGAACATTTTGCAGCTGGTGAATTTTTTGTTTCTCCTATGAGCTCTTAAGGTAAAATTAACTGTAGTGCTCAAACGGCATATTTACGAACAGGGGTTTATAAGGCAAAATTGCATATTTTTATGCCCTCTACAACCCCTATCATTTTGTCGCAATAATTATGGAACACCCTGTATAGTCGTAAGCATTAGTGGTTGGGTAGACTGGGTATCTTCTGATGGAAGATTTTAATTAATGCTATATTTTTGCCCTTCACAGACCAAGATAATTTTATCATACAATACTCCGCGCATGTGTCTACATATTGAGCACGTATTTATATTTGATGATAACGGGCATATGCTAGATGGCCTCATATGCAGCATCTACGGGAGAAATCGCAGGACCGTTCAAGAATTCTTCTAATTCGTCCCTGTGGGTAGAAGTCTCGTCTCTGGATCGCCTCTTGTGTTTTCGGTCAGATTTCGAGGAATCCTTGTGTTTGTCTTTGGACTTTTTCTTGCTTTTCTTCTTTTCCTCGTCCTATATAAATTAAAATATTAATGTACAGAATAGAGTAAATAGAAAGATAAAATTTGGAGGGAAACTTTTGAAAATGAGGAAGTAGAACCAATAGAAGATGGACGTCAATTACGTTCGTAGGCTTTTTTGGCAGCTTTTGAAAGATGAGTCTGGTACATGAAGCAACGGCGAGACTATCAAGGAAACCTTAAAGAATACAGTTACTCGAAAACTAACATAACCGCGCTCACTTTGTATTACTCTCTCGTTTCCAAGAGTTCATCTCCAATATTATCGTAATTGGTACTGCTCTTTTTTTTGACTTCCATCATCTACCAGTAATCTAAATCTTTAACTTGATAATATCTAATTTTACCTTCTCCTTGTCTTTCTTTTTCTTCTCTTTCTTCACTGAACTGGAATGTGTAGTGCCCTCACTATCACTGTTGAAGCTTTGTCTATTTGAAACTGGGCTCGGTTTTGTCGATAGCAATTCTGCGTTTATATTGGACGAGGTGACACTGGTGCTGTCATCATACACTGTTCCAAGGCCGGGGCTGTAGTCTAGCGTTTGACTCACTACTGAAGTATCTTCTCCGCCTTAACAGAAACCACATTATGGTCAAAATCAAAGGACCTTCCAATAAGAATGGGTCGATATTGGGATGGCATTAGGTTTGTTTTTTCAACAAGTTAACAAAATATACAAAATCTTTGCCACAAGGGCATTTGCTCCCAGAAGCACTAATCAAGCAGTCGCCACCGCCCCACCCTCCTTCCGCTCTTCAACCAACAAGCGGCGGGTTTTTAACTCCCCCGTTTTCCTAATAATCGCAAAGGTGATTTTCACCATCGTGCGAAATTATGTAATCCAACCCAACTTGATATCATCTATTGAACGAATCTGCAGATGATCAAATCAAAACATATCACATATTTCCGGAAAATTTGAACGCCTCAATTGTGCTAAAAGGTTACTCGAAAGGTGGTCTTAGGTGAACGCAGCTGAAGGCAACAATTTGGAGGATATTATAAGCCATACCTCCCCTATTCTCCTGCATGCTCGTAATAAAAACAAGATATTTTACGCAAATTTCTATTTTTATCAATAACAAAATTTCAGAGTAGCTATTGGAACATCCATTACCTTCTGGAGATCTCCTCCACTTGGTATCCGCTCCGATCCATCCCCCGTCATAAGCATCAGAAGTCAGCTCAGAAATCTCAGAATTAATAGTCGAATCGAACTCGTCATTGGTCTGATGCTTTACGTCATACTCTTCCATAGGCAGTACCTTCTCCACGTCTATTTCGCTGCTTTCGTCTGATTTTATCACTCTCAGAGGTATGGGGAATGTCTCAGGTTTCTTGGCGTGTCGAACAGGTTTGGATAACGAAACGTCTTCGGGTTCAAAGTCTTCCTGGAGCTCCGAGACTAGCGGGTTACCGGTATCTGTGTCGCTGTTTGATGAAACGTTCAACATTATGACCAACTGAATCGCTTAACAGTGAGGGTCCGTTCTCACCCAAGTAGCACCAGAAAAACATTTCAGGTTTGAGATTTAAAACGGATTAGTTGTAAATAAAAAGTAATGGTTTCAAAATATTCTTCAGCATTCAAAATTGGCTTCAAAGATTCAAATAAGATCATCAAATAGTATTAATTAATCTTTAATTATTTTTTGTTATTGTAGTTTTAAAATGGTTTAGTCTCAATTAACTTTAAAACTAGTCATTTTTATCAATAACTTGTGGGCTGTTTGGTTTTATTATCTTCTAGTTTGTGAGTTTTTAATCCATTTTTAAGATTCTCATAATATAAGTAATAAAAACCATCATTAAATCTAGTTAATATTACACCTATTGTGTCCCTAAATAATATGCCTTAAACCTATTTCGTTAGCTTTCTTTAAAACTGCGTTCTTAAAAATTCAGTTAGAAGACTATATTAAAACTGAATGCTCTTAACTTATAATTTATAATTTGGTTCTCGTAAAGCTTGTAAGTATGTAAGCATGTAAGAAACCATAAAACTCATCAACTTATTTCATGTCCAAAATGTACGCCGCAGTTTATGTAGAGCGGAACCGTGGTGCAGTGTATTGTTAATTTTAGCAAATTTATTGTTAATAACATAATACAGCACTACGACTCGTCGATTTTAAGATTAGATTTACATTAAAACCGAGCGGCAATTATCACAGCCGCGTTCAAGCAGAACGGTTTCAATTGGCATTGCTGAAATGCTGGTATCCATGGTGGACAACAATATTGAAGCTTACATAAAAATAAGGATTATGAACTTAAAGGCGTAATTCCGATTTATTTCAATATTAAAAAATATATTAAAATTATTGATAAAATTATTTTTCTGTTGAATTAATTTTCACGGTTTCAAAAATTTCTGTTATCTCTTTTTGAAATTCAGAAATTTTGAGGCGGCTGAGGTATTTAAGACTCTTTTGTTATAAATTCGGAAGCGCCAGTATTTTTCCACCTAGACAGTTCCGAAATGACCATCTACTTTTTATTACCTTATAGTTACAAATACGTACCTATATATACTCAACGACATTAGAAGTGTTACACCCAGAAAAAATAATTTCTTCAACTTGTTTTTTTTTTTGGTAATGACTATATTTAAAGCAAGCTGTGGCAACAATGTCAACGTTTTATCGTTGTTTTTGTTTACGTTTGTTAAAATGTTATCTCTTAGTTTTTGTGAAGAAAGCAGTTTCTGAGAGCTGAGTAGTATAGATATTTTTACTTAATGGCCTTTCATTTAAAGGTGTTAAGCATAACAAAATGCCTCGAGTTCGAAGACGTCCAAATTATCATCATGTTAGCGACTTTGATAGGGGTAGAATTATTACCCATCGAGATGTTGGTTTGTCCTATCGCGAAATTGGCCGCCGGATTAATTATACTGCAATGACGGCAGTGCGTGTGTGTCGTGTGTGAATAGAAAAAGGTAGAGGAACACGAAGAAGGCCAACTGATCCACCGAGGCGTACCACAGAGCCTCAAGATAGGCGCTTCAGACAACTAGCCCTACGAGACCGTTTTGCTACCACGCGTCAGATCCCTGACCAATGGTTTGGAGAAGAAGATAGACCTGTTACTATGCGTACACTCTATCGCCGCATTCGAGCCTTTGGACATTTTTCATACCGTCCACGCTTAGTGCTTCCTCTGACTGCGGACTACTGCCGTCAACGTGTAAACTGGAGCAGAGAACTGCAACATTGGGAGGCAGAATGACATAATGTCATCTTCAGCGAAGAATCGTGATTCTGACTAGGTACGCACGATAGTCGTCGAAGGGTAAGACGCCGCCGTAAAAAACGGCGTGATATTGCATTTGCTGTCGAGAGGCATGCACACAGGACTGTTGGAGTAATGGGTTTGGGGGCTAAAAGCCTATGGTAGCCGATCGCCCATTCTCTTTGTTCAAGGCAATATGACTGCTGCGCGTTATCTTGATGATTTCCTACACACCACTTTACTGCCGTATCTAGAGGGCCGTCCACACGTACATTTTCAGCAAGGCAGCGCACGCCCCCATATTGCTCGTCGTACTACGGACTTCCTTCAACAACTAGGCGTTAATGTTTTGCTGTGGCCACCCTATTCACCAGATTTAAAGGGAGGAGGCTATCCACTTTGTACCATCCGCCACAGACTCTGCCACAACTATTCCACAAACATCCAGTCGCTTGGATACTGGTGCCATAACCAGGCATGGATCATCTCATTTTGTCAATGCCTAGATGTATGTACATGGGTGTATTCAGTTGCGGGGTCACCCAACACATTTTTAATTTTTTTCTTATTGTCAACAAAATTTCGTGAGAATGTTATCGTTTCATTTTTGATGTAAGACTACCTCATAAGTTGAAAAAATTATTTTTTCTGAATGTAACGCTTCTAATTTCACTGAGTATACAGGATGTCCACAAAATTGGGGTTTTCCTTTTCAGACACAACTACGCTTGATATAACAAAGCTAATGTGTGATGAAACGTGAGCGAACAAGTAAAAAAATAAATAAAAAAATACTCACTGTTCGGTTGAATTGAAATTCCAAGTACGGTCTGCCGTAAAATCCGTATTTACATCGTTGTCGTACGTCGTAAACTGTACACTGGCGCTGGAGCTGTGAACGTGATCGAGGGATAGGACAGGACCGGCTTCGGTTTGGTTCAGGTTTGATCGAGTTTGCGGAGCCAATATCTCGGTTCTCTGAAGACATTGGTGTATATGCTACTAAGAAAATCCGCTTATTTTCTCAAGATCTACACGTCGTGTAAAGGAAAACCCCAACTTTGCGGACACCAGGTATAATACACATAGAATTCAAATTTCTGAAATACATTATGATATTTTTCTTTCAGTCACAGCTTTTAAGTACCAAAATAGACTATATATAGTTCGGCCTTATTAGCAAATCATTAACTTTATCGAGAACCTGAAAACGATATGGACAGTTGCTTGTTGTGGTTATTGTCAGATTACTTTTGATAAGAACAATGACATTCTAAACACAAAATTTAAATTGAGGAAAACTTCAAAAAAGTCGGTCGATGTCATACTTTGAAATAATTTTATCCCATAAACGAAAAATCACTTACGAGTCCGATTGATCCTCTTCCTTAATACTATTTTGAGCATTGAACTGCACATCATCCAAGAAGCCTCCTAGGTGGCCCCCATCAGGACAGAACTCCTCAACTGACGTGATTGGACTTACTTCTAATCGCCTTAAGTCTGGCATACCTTAAAAAGATAAATATACAGAGTTGGAACTTTATACAGTTTTGTAAATAAAGCAAATCTGAATAACGCATACGTCGAAATTTTAAGTTATCCTTACTGGCTTCCGAGAGAACCTTCGATATCAAATCCGAGTCCATTTTCAGGTAAGGATTATTTGATAAGATGCGAGATGCGTCAGTATTAACCTCGAAGCCAACATCAAGCTGTTTATGAATCAGATTTGAAAAGAAAAAACAAAAATTACACATTCCTAAAGCAATAAGAAACTTGTCGAATCTATGTTTGGTTTGGTTACGGCTAGCGTCTTCACGCGCCGCTTGGTTTTATCTCGAACAAAGGTGATTACATTAACTTTGACATAGGCACAGTAGAGGGAGAACTGAAGAAACTTCTGTTTTTGAATCAATAGGTGATAGCTTCAAACAGTATTTATAAGCAACATGTGACAGTGTGGTACTTGAAATTTCTACCAAATGAACAGTGAGTACTTTTCTCCTTTTTTACTATTTCGCTGCTGCTTTATTGCACATTAACTTCGTTATTTCAAGTGAAGTTATCTCTAAAAAAGAAGGTCCCAACTTTCAAAAGCTCTTGCTAATATCCTCAGCAAATACAGGTTTCAACCTTTGATTAGGCTATTGAGTTACTTCTGAGTAAACTTATGAGAAGTGGAATATCTTTTCAAAAACCTTACCATTTCCAACGCCATTGTCCACACCAACTTTCGAAACGAAGCCCGAACTAACGCTAGAGCTCTTTGAGATCTGCGATAGCGCGGTAGGTTTCTTGTTTACAGCCGTATTTCCGTAAGGGATCGGTTGACCAGCACCGATGACTATTGGGCCACTTTGCGATCGCCTTACCTCGCCGGCAGGGCTCGCCTGTACTTGGGTCTGAGCGATTCGATGGGCATTCGAATTTGAATCTGAGAATTAATAAAATATATCATAGAACGTCGATAAGAGGGGGTAGAGTGTAAACATCAAAACTACAGCGCAGACCCCATAAAGTAAATGCCTGAAAATTTGAAAAACAGACCAAATCCGACAGTTACCCTAGGGTCCCAGAGACTAAGGGCTGTATGCCCACAATAGAGGAAGATGTTAAACATTTGTTGCAGTTATTCATTCTGCCACAAATATGTTTAATTGGAGTTCAAAACTAAGGGTTTTTCTTTTTGGCATGATTTTCACTGACATATCAACCTAAAAATACATGAAATACACAAGGCTTTCGCGGCCATCATTCAATATTATTTGGTTGGTTTCTGGGTTGTTAGGTCGTCGCAAGACATTTTTACTTGACGTTTCGTCAATACGAGTGGTTGGCATCTTCAGAAGATGTTCACAGTTTGGAGTCCTGTGAGCTACTGAATACAGTACAGTAGCTCACAGGACTCAAAACTTCCTTCTGAAGATGCCAACCACTCGTGTTGGCAAAACGTCAAGTAAAAATGTTTTACGTCAGCCTAAGAATTCAAAAAACAACCAAATAATACTAAAAATACATATTGAAAATAGCAAATGGGATATGTTAACACGGCGACGTCTTCACTCTCAAATCGTCTCTATGATAATATAAGCTAGCAAAAGGGATGGTTCTTTTTGAAGAGATGTCAGGTAAACAAATCTCCATGTTTTCGGGCTGTGAAATGAATCCACATATTATGTAAGCTTGAGTTTTACTAATGTCCCAGCAACCACCTCGGTAAGTACAGATCAAAAAAGTGACAGTGACAACATATTTCATCTTTATCAGTCTTCCAGGTAACAGATCATATGTTTTTTGCTGCTCTATACAGAGCGTTGCTTCAATGGCATGGTGTAGAAACGTTCAGGCCGTTGTTGCAGCACACTATAATAGTAGCAGTAAAAAAATGAACCTAGAGTACAAATAAATATAAAAAATGTTGTCATAGTCACTCTTTATCTCCTGTTTGAAAAAGGGCCGAAACGTTAGTAAAAACTCATCAGACCTGCATATATGGTTTCAGTTAACGGCCAGAAAACATCGAGAATTATCAGCATGAAAACCAAGGAAAAACTTCAAATGTTACATCTCAGGTAAAAATTACTATAATCAATCCTGGGTATAAATTTCATTTTGTATTTAAACCATGAATCCAGTGGGGTATTTAGTGTTATGACATTGGCAGTTTCAACCAAATTTGAACCTACTAGGACTCTCAGTGATGGTTAAAAACTGGATTCAAAAGCCCATAAAATCTAGCGTGTAATCTATTGGTTCCCAATTTTTACTGTTACATTATACACAAACCTGCCACTTCTCTGCGTTTCTTCACTAGCGTTTCCAAAAACTTTCCATAATTCGCCTCGTCAGAGTCGCAATAGACATCCAACTCCTGAATGGTAGCTTTGGTCTCTGCCTCATTTCGTTCTAGCTGTCGCAGCAATGTTTCACGTTGCAGTTGCAAAAACGGCAAATTGAAGAACTTGTGAAGCAGCTTTAGGCCAAATCCATTTCGCATCGAGGACTCAGTATGGCGGATCTGTGCCGATCTTGAACTGGAATAATTATGATGTTCTTTATGAATAGACCATTAGCAAAAAAATACAAAGGATTATTTTTTTCAGCAACTGCCTGAAATAACTAGCTATATGTTAGGAGCACAAACAGCTACTTTGCTGCTATGGTCACCATGATGCAGTAATCACTAAATGTGGTGGATCTAAAGTAACCTTGAGCTGAAATAATTATGCTTGCATTCAAGCATAACTAATAACAAAATACGTCGAATGATTATATAACTGAAATGCTTACCTTGCTAAGGATTCTATGTAGAAATTGACATGGTCTGCAGTGACTGTTCTGTGATGTGCCATATCACAATGGTTTGACAATATTATCACTGGAATGTGCTCTGGAACCTGGAATAATTTAAGCAAAATTGAAGATGAAAAGTATACAATTTTGAAATAACTGTTGCTCAACACAATTTGTAACCTAATCATATACCTTTGGAAGTTCCCTTTGAACATAATCAAATGTCCAAGTTTTTGTGAGATCTAACATCATAATAACTCCATTAGTGCCCTTATAGACATCCAAAAATTCAGCATCTAAGGCATGTTCCTCTGGAACCTCTAACTGAGAATTTTCCAGCTTCAGTCCATCAAAATGTTTCTTTTTCTTTCCTTTATCTACCACATCCCAAACCTGAAAGATGAGTGCTGTTTTAACAATATATCCATCCTCCATTATGATCAACAAAAATCAAATGATAGTATTTAATTCACTGTATTTCTAAATAGATACCTATGCAAAGTAATACTTCACCAATTAAGAAATGAATTTCTTATTGGAAATTAGAGTAAAACATTCAACCAGTTTATGCAAATCGATAATATGACTTGAAGTCTCTTAGCTCCCTCCCACAGCCCAAGATTGTCAAACCTACTAACTTTTCTGCATTATAAAACTATTCTTCACCACCTCTACTTCTACAATATCATATTTTTCTACCTTATAGAAATATCTCTTATTACCTCTACTTTTACAATGTCATCAGTTGCCTTGTAGTTCCACTGGATTGAAGTGACTTGGATTTCATCTGTTGGGATATACTCTTCCACAAATTTCTTTCCCTGCAGTCTGTGAAACAGGCATGTCTTTCCTACATTACGGTCCCCCTTGATCACTATTTTCACTGTGAAAAATAACACCACCACTTTAGTAATAAATGATTCCAAAATATGAACATAATATTACTATGCAATATATGTGGTAAGGTAGAAAACAGTTTTTAGTCAAATCACTATTAAAAGTAGTCAATGTAATCCTGAAAGTAAAAATTTTAATAAGAGGTTTATATACTTTTTGTGGAGCCTCCTTTTACTAGCTTTTACATTAGTTATAGAATTCTTCTAAAAGAAAAGCTCATAAGTTTCTAGAACATGTCTTGTAGTTGTATCTTTGATGCACCTTGTGATATAGCTGGCCAGTAATATTTAACACATTGACCACTTTGTCTGTGACTGGTGACTGACACAGGACTAATCCAATAGTGTCATGCCAGGCATCATGACTGACACCACAATATCTCCTTTTAATTGTTATTTAGTGATGTCAGTCAGATGGAGCCTTATTCATAAGTTATATAGACCTGAATTTTTCAGGGGACAATAAAAACTGTGTCAGTGACAAATAAACCAATTGTAAGCTATTTTTCTGGCCTTAATGTAGTATTTGAGTTCTGTCAAATTGAAATTTCAAATAATCCTCACAGAATATAATAGAAAAAAATCTGAAAAACTATCATGGTCCTATAATGTTTAGCAGGAATTAGTGGTATATAACTTGAGAAAATCATCATCATCAATATTAATCACATTTTTCATTATTATTACTGATAATACTCTTAAATATTAACTTATTAGCATGACAAATGTTTTTATTTGTCATATTTTAATATTTCAAGATGATTAGAACCAAGACAGAATAAACCCATTCACATATGTGTCCTCAAATAGTGCATCCAAAAACTACATAGGTCCTGAACATACAATGTTTTTGGATTAAACATGTGTTATGTAGTATAAATCGGACTCAAGTTGTTTTTAAAATTACTGATTCAATTATATTACATTTGCCTAGCCAAGAATGCACCGAAATAGATACATTACATATTCCTTCATATTAAACTTAATATGTTTCAAAATATTTTTTGACATTCTACAAAAAACTTGGTTGATGTTCATTGTGAGAGATTTTCCTTCTACCTAAAAGGACTCGTTTTTCTTTATTGAAAAGAATATGGTAATAATATTCTTTTTATTTTTCTATTGTGGTTTGCAGCAGTATTCTATGTTAATATCTGTAACTGTAAAATATGAACTTACTGTTATATTGTACTCCTCTGGCAAATTTCCTTTGAAGAGATGTTGACATTGTCTGATGACTTGGGAGCCTGGATCCCACAGAAACAGAAAGACTGTTGGGGCTCCCATCTCCTTTGCTTGTAAACCTTTTAAAAGCTGAGAACATATTCTTTCTAATATTTTAATTTGGCACTGTATTCTCACCCATATGTTTGTCTGAAACTATTCCTAGGGGCTCTATTTAACAAATAAAGCTTCTACAATTTCGTATCATTTAACAGAACTATTATCGCTAGCCATAACAAATATTAATTCTATAAATTTCTGATAACTTTACTAATAACATTACTTTAAAAATATAAATGTTTTATCTAGAATTATTGACAACTAAAAGTGATATTTACGCTTCATATTTGAAGATGGCGCTAAAAGTTTTAATAAAACAATTCTCCATATTCACAGAGATCTCGATTGCTGAAAATAATCGTCACTAGATGTCGCTATTATGCATTTGAGCCATTTCTCCTATAACTACAAACAATGGAGAAACTACTAAAATAAGCATCGCTTCACTTTGATATCGATCCGCTGTTTTCCTACCATTATCCAAATCCATAACTATTGCATTGGGCATTGCTTTCGAACATCCTTGTGAACGAGACATTCAAAAAATATTTTATCTCCATCACAGGTTCAGATCTCTGTTTTAAGATGACGCTACGGAACTAACCTCAAATTGAGACATTTCAAATAACTGTCAAAACAGAGTCAACATCAACAAATCGTTACTCATATTTGGGTAGATCCCAAATAAAAATCATCGACACATTTTTGTTAAGCCCTAATTAGTTTTCAGTTAAAAAACGACACAATGCCTGACCGTTTCCTTCTTGTGCTGTTAAGCCTTCTCACTATATTGATAGCTCGAGGTAAGTATTCCTCTTGTGGGGTGTGGCAAAATAATTCACACTGGTTAAATAATGCTCCAAATCATATCCACAGTGTAAAGCAGCCTGTGAAAGAAATACTGCTTTTTATAATCCAAACATCTCTCTCTTTTCGTTATAGCATCAGCGATCTGGTGCTACCAGTGTGTGTCTACGCAACCTGGTTGTGGAACCCCTTTTAACTGGCTGTGGCACTGGACAAAAGTATGTCCCGAAGACGATGACGTATGCGTTAAGATTATTGAAAGAAAAAATGGTAAGGGGCTTAAAAATGTGAATACTTACAGCCTATTGGCTCAAAAATGTTACATTTTGTTCTGTTTTAGGACTTGAAACAGTAACTAGGGACTGTCTGAGCTCTATGTTAGGATTGAGGAAAGACATACCTCCAGACCGTTATGAGGGATGTAGGCCAGCAGTAGTTGATGAAAAACTTGCTAATTACGTTAATAATAGTATCAAGGAGCTTGATATTAAAAGGTAATAATGCCATTATTTACATAGTTCATTAGATATCATGGTATGAGTTGCCCATCTATATTATAACTTTATTACAAAGCTTCATGTGAGTTTAATTTCACAAGAGATTATGTAATTACTAACATACAGCATTTTCTAGAAACTTGATATTAAATGTTTAAATAATTTACGTATTATTCATAAATTTGCAACCAAAATGCCATTTTTTCTCCTCTCATTCCCATCTCATTTTAAAAATTCTTGCCTCTAATTTACCAGACCTGACAAAATTATGTTTCAGAAGTATCCGCAAACTGCAAAGTCGATAAACTGCAATAACTATTTTTTTTTCAGAGATTATTATGATTCAACAACATGGTGCTTCTGCTTCCTAGATCACAGATGTAATGATGGCCATAAATCAGGGTACTCTTTAAAATTAGTTTTTTCAAGTTTGCTTTTATCTTTGTATTATATGTTGTAAGAAACATCTCTTGAATTTATTAGAGTACAAATGATTTTTAGTGTACCATTGAAATGACTTCAATGCTTCTCTACAATTTTTGTGGTAATTTATTTTTTTGTAATGTATTATGACATGGTATCACTATAGAATCATCTTTACTTTCTGAATATATTCGGTTTGGATATAATCCTGATATTCAATAATAGACGTAACATGGAAGATATTTTTTCCATATTTTTTTTTCTGTTTGTAATTGTTGTTAAATTGAAATGCTTGAGGTGTTTATTATATATTGTATATATATTAATAATTCCGTCCAAATAAGACTTCCATAATATTTAGGCTTAGTATTTTTTACTTTTACTAAAATATCTCATTCTGTATTATAGAGAATTTTTATATTTTTTACATTATACAATAATTAAGAGAATAACTTTTTTATGTCCACTTACCATCTATCAGTATTGGACTAGGCTAAGGACAAAAAACCAATGCCTTGAGAAATCTTGAACCTTCTAAAAACTCTCATGAATTTGCCTAAATACTACCAGGAGCTCAAAAACACTGGAAACTGGAGTTTGAGAATATGAAACTTCCAATGTATTGCACATAACTCCGCGGATTGTAGTAATTTTGTCGCCAAATTTTATGAGCTCAGCAACACTTTCAAAGTTCTATAGACAACATATTCTTATAAAAACATGTCCGCCTTTTGATAACGCCATTGGAAAATGGTATTTCTCGGAAACATATGAATGCCATTGTTCTCAGCAAAGGTAAACTTAGAGACGTCCAAGCCTGTCATTTTTTTTTCAAGAAAATGATGTATAACAATGCTATATCTTTGTATGAATGGTGAAAATAGCTTGGTAGACCTGAATTGTGCGACGTGCGCCCTCCGCTCTTCGATGGTCACACGAGCATTTGATCTTAGAGAAGTGCTTTTTAAGCATACCAGTCTATAAATTTATGTTCTGCCTTATCAGGTTCTAATATCTTTATGACATGTTTATTTGCAAAAATAAAAAAACATTGTATGTAGATACTCTATAATTTTTATTGAAGGTACAATAGACTAGAAATAGATTACACTCAATTTTCAAGCAATCGTAATCATAAAAACAACGTTTGTATCAAAATATCAGTAATCAATTTGTACACTTAAAACTAATTTTGATTTGATGTAGGTGTCACAATACAACCATACTGGACGGTATATATGATATTTATGCTTAATTATAAAAACGCACTAAAATTGGACCGCGTTAAGCATGACTTGACCAAGCGACAAATCTGTGTTTTTCAGAAGGATGAATAAACTTTAACAATCCACTAAAAATCAATGCTACGCTTTTGGTGAATGTTTTTTGTTCTGTGAATAGAAAATGATATTACAAATTTATGTATGTAATCATTTTTTCAAAAACTCTTATACCTGAAACTTAATGAAATGAAATGGCGCTTGGTCAAATATTGCTTACAAAATGAATGCTCATTTTTCAACACAAAAATGTTACTTGGTCATGCTATAGAAAATAAGGAACGCATTGCAGAAAGATTCTTTATTTTTGTATTATAGTAATTAGCATCAAATTCATTGAAAAATTAAAACTACACAAATTAAGACATTCCCGAAACCAAATAAGAAGTTGCTTGAATGACAAATGTTAGAATAAACTCAATTATATACTGATTCAAAAATAAAATGAAGCAAGAAGTAACCACACATTTTCGAAATGAATCAAGAACCTGAATCGAAAATTTGTATTATTCTTCCTCAAGCTCGAAATCTGGTTGATCATTGAACCCATCTACATCTTCCTCAATACTTGAATCGCCAACTAGATTCCTATAGAACATCTTGGAATCCTTGGGTATGAGACTTAGTAATGATTTTAAATCGTCTAGTTTCTTTTCTGCTATAGGTTTCCCATTTGACCAGTTTTTCGAGGGGTTTACTAAGCAATGCTTGAATCGACGCATTCGATGGTCTTTTCTCAATGTTGGTCACTTTATACAAAACTTTGGTAGTGCAAATGCAGACTCTACACAAAATCTAGTCGTTTGGTCATCTGTTGCAAAATAAATAACAAATATTACGTTTGGCGCTTAGTAAAAAATGTGTTTGCGTTTGAACCTCAGGTCTCTATACAGCCTGCATTTTTTTATATGTAAGTTGAACTACTGTGCATCATATGGCAGCAAAATACGGAAATTTATCAAATGGCTATTGGTCAAGTTATGCATAACGCGGTCCAATTATTCCCTGTGCTATGCTTCCCATACATTCGACAATTCTATTGATATATTGATGGACTCTCATCATAAAGAAGAGACAAACAAAATATCGAATATCAGAGACTAACTCCAAATATTAGTCAGTTTTAATGATTGGACAAATTTTCACTTCGTTATATTTATTACTATTTGGATTTTGAAAGGTCTGACGAAAAATACACAAATACTACTCAGTACATGAATCTTACTAAAGTATGGAGCAATGCTTTTTGTAACAACATATCACTAGAACATTAATTTGCAAACTTACTAACATGCTGAACGAATTCGAGCTCCAATCCATATTTTTCCGAATAAGAAATACTGATAAAAGTATTATAAAACTAAGGAATATATAACTAACTGTAATTAAAAAGAATTTCATTTCGAACTTGCCATAATATCACTCGCATTCGCCTAAATGATCATCCTAAAATTATTTTCTTAAAATGCCTACGTGGACTCCAAAATCAGTTTAACTTTGAAATAACGATGTTAAAACAAACTGATACTTGGCACTATTCCTCATGCTCATGTAACAATATATGATAATTTTACTTTGCAAGTTGAAAGTATAAAACTATGCAAATTTCCTCAAAATTGTACAAAGCATAATTGCCAGTTTTATTGGCCGGCCACTCAAAGATATCATGATTTTTTTAAACCCATGTTCTATATACGCCACTGATGTATACTAAAAAATGACATGCTCAAAACAATTATCGGACGCAGTTGCGGATATAAGTTCTCCGGGACCCGACGCGGAAACTAAGAGTGGGAAATTTAGACTCTAAAAAAAAATATTTAGTCTCTACTCCGGGGATCCTGCAAACGTGCAGGGTAAGTCATGTTAGATCGGCCTCTTTCGGGCGATCTCTTTGTCTATTATCTAAGAAAAAAAATACATACATCAAAATCAAACTGATAACAGACACTTTTCAAAGATTCAGTTCTCTCGCTTATTCTTTGTAGTATTCGAAAACGCTCTCGTATACACCCTCTTCATTGTGCGTCTCTGATTCCACTAAGTTCAACCCCAGAGTGGTCGGATTTATGTCAGTGATGAAGAAGTCGTTACCTAAACCGCATTCGTCAACGATCTCTTGCTTGGAAACTGGAGGAGATAGGAAATCTAGACAGAAAAGACTTTTATTATACAGCTGACACAGAATAATTCTAGTTTAGTATATATTGCTACAAGCGTTTGAGCGACATGTCATCAATGAACAGGACACATGTTTTGTTGTTATATGGACGCTAAACAAGGCTGTCCTAAGTCAAAATGAAATCCGAGGACCTACTTTGCCGTTGAGAAAAATTGAAAAGCGGGGAAGGGGATGTACTCAGACAATTTTTGAAAATTTTGTTTGATATTTGGTCGTCTCTCATCAAGCCGGTTCTTGGGCGCGTGACACGAACATAGGGCAAAGACATAATAGGCCCAATGGTCACCCCGAGAAACTGGTTTGTTTGTTTGTTTAAGATTTATTTAGCATGATTGCTACAATTACATTCTTCTGAAAAACTAAACAATTACATAATATACAGATATTTAGAAAAAAACAAAATTTTCATCTCTTAAGATTTTTGACTGTCCATGAAATATTCCTTTAATTTTCTTTTAAATATCTTTAAATTACAAGTTGATTTTATATCATTATTTAGTTTAATAAATGCAAGTAATCTTTTCTGAAATATTGAATTGCTAGTTATATTACTGTTGCAATTTTGTAAACGAAAATCTATATTTCCTCTTGTATAATAATTGTGGTAATGATTATTCAATTCTATGTAGTGTTCTAAATGTTGTGGAAAAAGGATTTTTTATTTTAAATACAAAAATAAGAACCAAATATATGAAAATTTTCATATTCAACCACTGCAATTCTTGAAACACAGATTTTATTTTGGTGTACTTATTTTTATTTCATATTATTCTCATAGCTTTTTGCAGGACTTGTAATTTTGAGAATACAGCTTCATTGGCAGTGAACAAGATAGTTGAACAATATGGGTATTTAAACTATTTTCTTGGAATATGTACCAAAACTATGAGAAGCCATATAAAAGTAATTTGTTTTTTTGTCAATTTTTGAAATAATGGTGATCATCAAACTTTAGTTCACTATAAGTGTATATACCTAAATATTTAATTGATTCAACATTTTTAGTTATTTCACCAAGCTTCCGAAGATCTACGTCTTCATCGTCTGGAGTAAGTCGGCGAGATTGTTGCTGAAATTGTTCTTAAACAACAGTGAAGGGAACACATAGTCGACGAATAAAAAACTGGACTGATGAGGTTCGATTAGGACGGAATTATTTTATTATTAAATGGCAAATCATTTTGAATGGTTTTTTTAATTAAACGTTGATTGGTTTTGGAAAAAAATTGGAGATTTTAAAACTATCAGCTACTGAAAATTCTTTCGAGATTTCATCTTTTTTCCACTGATAACCTCCACATTATCCAACACGTGCCGGCCGACGGTCAAAATGATTTCCCATTTAATAATAAAATAATTCCGCCCTAATCAAACCTCATCAGTCCAGTTTTTTATTCGTCGACTATGTTTCCCTTCACTGTTGTTTAAAAACTGTTTCAGCAACAATCTCGCCGACTTACTCCAGACGATGAAGACATAGATCCTCGAAAGCTTGAGAGTTTAAGTTATAAGTATGTACTTTTGCAGTACTTTGCCTTCTACCCAAAGAAATTAAAAGGTTATCTTCTCCTAACAGTTAAGGCAATCAACTATAAATACTATATATATATATATATATATATATATATACAGGGTGTTCCATAATTATTGCGACAAAATGATAGGGGTTGTAGAGGGCATCAAAATGAACAATTTTTCCTTATAAACCCCTGTTCGGAAATATGCCGTTTGGGCTGCAGCAAAAAAAAAGATCAGTTTCTTGAAACAGCTTACCTACAGTAATTGCTCAAAGTGTCCTCCACCTTGCTCAATACACAGCTGTGCACGATTGTTCAATGATCGGCGAACTCTGTGGCATACCCCCGGTATGTCTTGAACATGTGCGGATGCGGCCATTACTCTTCCCAGTAGCTCTTGTTGGTTGGGAACAGGAGTTTCGTACACTAAAGCTTTCAGATGGCCCCAGAGAAAATAATCCAGTGGGGTCAGGTCAGGTGACCGCGCAGGCCAAGGCACAGGGCCACCTCGGCCTATCCACCTATTTGGAAATTTGTCGTCCAAATACTGCCGCACTTGTAAAGAAAAGTAGGCTGGAGCGCCATCGTGTTGAAACCACATGTTGGCTCTTATGTTCAGTGGCACATTTTCTAATAGTTCCGGTAGCACGTGCTGTAAGAATCGACCATACGCATGCCCATCCAAACGTGGTGGAAGCATATATGGCCCGATGATATCCTCGTCCACAAGGCCGCACCAGATGTTAATTGAAAACTGATGTTGGTCTCTATGGATGGCTATGGCATGAGGGTTTTCTTCATCCTAAATGTGACTGTTACGGCTATTAAAATAACCGTCCTTTGTAAAACAGGACTCGTCAGTGAACAAAACGTAGCGGCCAAAGTTTGGTTGCCTCAACTCCTGCTGCAGCCACCAACGACAAAAATGTCGACGCGGCAGATAGTCTTCTGGACCCATGGCTTAGACTTTTAAAAGGTGGTATGGGTGTAGTTGCTGGTCATGGAGAACCCGCCAAACAGTAGTTTGAGATGCTCCCATATCATGTGCTATAGCAAGCACGCTTTTTCGCGGATTGGCCTCTACATGATGCAGAATCGCTTCCTCAAATTCTACTGTGCGCCTCGTGAAGGGCCGCCCTGCTCCCGCGAGGTGGCTGATGCTGCCACTGACACGAAGACGTCCATGAATCCTTGCTAAAATGGCGTGATGCGGATGAGGACGTTCTGGAAACCGTTGGGTGTAGATTCGCGAGGCTCGTCTTCCGTTACCACCAGCTTCTCCGTAAATTAAATGCATATCCACAAGTTCCGCATACGAATAACGCTGCATTTTAACACTAAGGTACTGTTATTTACTATCTAGTTTGACGCACCACTCAGATAAATTAAATGAATCGGTGTGGAAAATTTACGATAACAAAAATGTAAACACAGCAGGCTTTTTTTTACAAACCGGCGAGACCATGAATTGTGCTAGACGAACATTTTGCAGCTGTTGAATTTTTTTTTCTCCTATGAGCTCTTAAGGTAAAATTAGCGGTAGTGCTCAAACGGCATATTTACGAACAGGGGTTTATAAGGCAAAATTGCATATTTTTATGCCCTCTACAGCCCCGATCATTTTGTCGCAATAATTATGGAACACCCTGTATATATATATAACTTGAGACGTGGTCATTGTCGTCTAAACCAGTTAGGTGAAAAATTAAAGCTTCCGCCTTTTGTTGGGTACTTCGACAAAATTTAAGCAAAGAGGACTCTTTATACTTTTTTAATTTTAATAAAATGAAAGACAAAGTCCCGCTGCTTAGCTTAACTAACACAGTCTACTCCATCAATTGCAACAACTGCAACCAAATATACATAGGTCAGACCTCCAGATCTCTTAAAGGAAGAATTACATCACACAAAAGTGATGCTAGGCTTCATCCTGAAAGATGCGCTCTAGCATCTCATGTTAACACAACAGGGCATTCTATGAATTACACAAGTATCAAAGTTCTTGACAAAGAAAAACACCTTTCCAAACGTTTATTCCTGGAAATGTCCCACATTTTCATGAATAACAACTGTATCAACAAAAAGACAGATATTAAACAACTGAGTGTCATTTACTCATATTTGCTAAACTGCGAAAAATTAGAAAACTTACATATCTCCCCAAATTTCGACTTTTCACAACCATAAATATAATCTGTGTTTTGGCCGATTCCACCAACAAATTTCATTCCACTCAAAATCTAATAATTCTCTTCTCACGATTTATTAATAATTGTTAATTTAAAATTCCCATTAATTAAAATGTAGTTTATTCAACTGCCTCTGGTCGGTTTAACAATTTCTTACATAACATTCTGAAAATCACATCATCTGAAGTGATTTGGCAACGTTTTGGCACACGCCCACAATTCGTTCCATCTTTCAACACAGACATTGACAACCTTCGGCCTTCTGTCAAAGGTTCATCTCACTCATTATTCCATGACCACCATTCTGTGCAATCATCAAGTGGCTTCACGACGTAATGCTCTAATGTTTTCTAAATAATTTTTAATCTGTCTTTAACTTGTCTTGTCATATTTTATATAATTTTAACCATTGTACCATGTATCCAGCTCTCACCATGTTACTGGACGTTTCCCTCATCCTATACGAAAACAACAATTAGCAACATCCTCACATACTACTGTAAGTTGATTCAATTTAAATTCATTTTACACTTTTGTTGCTACTGTTATCATTGTAATTGCAGCTCCTGATGATGATGGCAAAGTCCATTGAAAGCTAGAGAGAATTAAAAAAGTATAAAGAGTCCTCTTTGCTTAAATGTTGTCGAAGTACCCAACAAAAGGCGGAAGCTTTAATTTTTCACCTATATATATATATATATATTCATATATATTCAAATACTCAATCTTTTTTATAGGTTCTATAAACTACGTGACCTACCTAGCGTTTCTTTTGATGCATGCAAGAAGTGTGGAAAGAAAACGTTTGTATAAATCACAAATTTTTGACAAAAATATTATTTCTTACCTTCCAGGCCGTGCGAAACGTCAGCCAAGTTTATGTACTCAATCTCGATGTTATTGCTCTTCTTTTCGAAGATCGGAGTTTCTACAGTCTGCTGAAATATTAAAAAAAACTGGGTCTCAGTAATTCTAACACAATGATGTACTTGCATTTAACGATTTAAGAACACAAGAATTTTATGAGGAATATCTGATCACAATCTCTTGTGGCGGTGGAATTCAAAAAAAACTCAAAAAAGAAGTTTAGAATATTGAAATGTTTTGATCACTGAAAGTAAATTTATTTTTTTAATATCTAAACAGACGCGCAGGCAGAAGCCTAAACACCAGGGTACCGCGGCTGCTGATTAACTTTGTCAATCCGATTTTTGAACTGCCTCAGGTTGTGGTGAAAATAATCATTTACGAAATGATGACAGTGTTGCGTGGGAAGTGCAGATACGACCAACTTGACGTCATTTTATTTTTTAGATGACTTTAACAGCAAAAAATCTGATCTCGATGTTGAAACTGTACAATAATTCTTCGCCAATTGGCGTGGAAAGTAATAACATCACTTTTATCGTCACTCTATAAGAATCATCCGTAAATAGCACTATCATAATCATTGAAACCGTATGTCAAAATTATCCAGATGCAATTTTTACAAACTTTTTTCTATCCAATTTTTGAAAATATAAATTTACCTTTGCTGGTTCTATTTCCATCTCTCCCAAAATACTTTCTGTAGCTGCCTGTAGCTCTTTATCAAATGCTTCTTGCTCTGGAGTCTTGATCTCCTTACGAGTTTTCTGCATGAACTGATTCATTCGTTCCTTCTAGAAAAAAAACTTATTTGAAGAAAATTACAGCTTTCTCACGTTTAGCAATTTTGCTCATCCTAGTAACAAAGAAGTGATCATACCAATCACCTCGATTTATTGAATGCGATCCGATTTTACTGAGAAACAGAAGGGTGATGAATCATTTCTACTTACGATTTGCCACGATTTCTTGTCATCTCTTTGGGCAATCGTCCACAGATGTCCAGCTCCTTGTACTGCCTTACCGCCTTTCCTAAAATGAGGGTTGATCGACAAGTTGTGCCGGACTGAGTTCTTCCACCTGTCGTCATTCTGCTTGTAGAATGGAAAATGATCTCTGAAACAGGCCGTGGGAAACTTTTAATGCTGGTTTTAGATATGTGGACGTGGAAATCACGGACTTTTTCATAATTACATTCTCATAGGCTTAAGACTTACAGAAATTAGTACAAGTGGACTCGAGAAACCCTTTGGGGAATAGACGAGGCTAAATGCTGATATCTTCGTTTTTCCAACCCAAAATGTGGAACCCAAAGATTATTTGTACCATGCCTTTGTATCTACAAAGTCGGTAAGCGCATATTTCGCTGTATTCAAACATTCGCGTCAGCAATGGTGTAGCATGTACGAGTATTGTCTCTTCTGTTTTGGTACCACACAGTTTCAGTTCCCCTTGAGAGTCCGATTGGACCTTAAAATTTGCATATTTAGAATGATTTTGTGCACATTTGCCAACCCTGCTCTCCAAAAAGTTTTTGGGTCGGTTCATTTTCACGAAAAGTTATCTCTCACCGCTTATCGCCCCCCCTCAGAAAAATTCCTGGGGGCGCCCATGTATTTATTCACAATGCACTTATACGGTGAGATCCAAATTTGGCGGACGTAATGTGTACTAGAGAGAAGCGCCCAATAGGTTTGTTAGAAAGAGTGCTGGCGTCCGTGGCCTCGTCACTTGAGTTGCTAGGCAACGAGGTGCTTCCATCTCTTTCTAACACACGTATTGCACGCTTCTGTCTGGTATCTATTACGTCGTCAGTGTTACATAGTTTTCACTATAATATGTAGAAATACTTGTTCGAGGTGTAGTTTTGACACATCTTTTTGAGAAATTTGAAAGCAGCCGTTTGTTCTTAAAGTACTAACTAACTAAAATGATATTTTCCCATATCAATATTATGGAACAATCTACCTGAGGAGTCTTTTTCCTGTTCCACTACCCTTAGGCAAATCGGATTAATAAAGTTTGTTTAAGCTCATCATGACAGCCGCGGTGCCATAGTACAGGGTGGTCCATAAGTCCTTTGAAATTTCAAATTTGAATAAAATTTAACGGGTGAGCGTGAGCGGCGCGGGCGAGGTGGGGGCAGTATCTTCAGTGTCTGGGAATTCAGTCGCCATGGAGTGTTTCACTGGAGCGGATCGTGCTTTTTGTGTGCGCGCGTTTTATCAAAATAATGATTCGGCAACCATTGCGCGGCGTAAATATCGAGAATACCACAATTTACACAATTTTACAAAGTGTCCAACAGCTCAAACGATTAAGAACTGGGTTGCTAAGTTCGAAGAGACTGGTTCGACGTTAGATAAACAGCGGTGGGGTCGACCAAGGACAACTCGTATTGAAGAAAACATCAACATTGTGGCACAGTCTGTTCGTCAAAATCCTACCCAGTCTACTCGTAAGCGTTCCAGTGCACTAAACGTACCCAGAACATCTTTACAGCGGATTTTAAGGAAAGATTTACGTCTGCACGCTTACAAAATTCAGTTAGTGCAGGAATTAAAAGATAATGACGCTATTCAGAGACTAAACTTTGCGAATAAAATGTTGAATCGATTTTCTTCGCTCAATAATGTGTTGTTCTCGGACGAGGCTCACTTCCATTTAAACGGGCATGTAAATAAACAAAATTGCCGTTATTGGAGCCCCGAAAATCCAAGGCGTAAGCATCAGAAGTCCTTACACAGCCCTAAAGTTACAGTTTGGGCTGCTATGTCAGCGCATGGCATCGTAGGCCCTTATTTTTTTGAGGACGACAGAGGTCGCGCATTAACTGTTACTTCGGAGCGGTATGTAGCAATGATAGAAGAGTTTTTGACACCAGCGTTGCAGAACTTTCCAGGCTCTAATGCGCAGACCTAGTTTCAACAGGACGGAGCAACTGCCCACACCTCCAACACTTCTATGCCCGTCGTCTGTCAACTTCTTCCCAGCAAAGTAGTTTCTCGAAGAGGAGACATTTCCTGGCCACCACGTAGTCCAGATTTGACCCCAATGGACTTCTTTTTATGGGGCTACCTCAAGAGTAAAGTGTACGACACCACTCCGCGATCAGTTGATGTCCTGAAAGAAAATATCCGAAGAGAAATGGCAAGCATTACAGTGTTGACTTGCCGCGCAGTCATCGACAATTTTAGACGTCGTTTATACGAGTGCCGTGATCGTAATGGATTGCATTTAGACGATGTGATTTTTAAAACAAAGTTCCCATTCAATAAAGATGATAACAAAATATAATAATTCTTCATAATGTAACTAGTTTGGTTTTATTCCTTTTTTTCCAGCTCAAGGGACTTATGGGCCACCCTGTATTTAGGCTTCGGCCTACGCGACTCAAGTTAGTCCCTCTTAGAAAAACGTTGGCTACGAACATGTATAACAGAGGCATTAAATGGATCATATCCGTCAAACAGGCTCTTACAATCAGTCCACAGTCCAACAATGCGATCTAGCCAAGCCTACCGCCCGAACGACAATAGCGACCACCCTACACATGGTTGTTTACACCAATGCGTCTATCGAAGATATATTTTTATCTTTCATCTTTACGCGGAAATCTATGATGTATGAAATATGCCTAATAGGTGCGAGTTGTCAGAGTTGAGTGTTTTCTTCGATATCCAATATATCAAAAATTTGAAAACAAAACCCCATAGTATGTTATATCAAAATGTTTCGTCTGAAATAGCCTATACTAATCTGCAATAAAATGTAGTACATTTTGTTTAAAAAATGTATGTTTCGATCATCATCTAGTCACGAATCACCCCGTAGAGTAAAAAATTGTTTCCAAGTCAAAGGCATATAGCTGGTTACAAGTTTTGTTTTAACTTTATTAGATACCATGCGTAATAACGTAGTTATCAATCGAGCTCACACTACAACTAACCCTGCCTTATATTTTGTTCTGCAATTGATGTTAATATTGGTTTTGTACAGCTATAGTTTTCGTTAAAAACCACTTTATTTTTCGCTGAAATCACCTTTATGTATTCAACCTATTCCATTGACAAAAAATAAAACGGTTTGAGTAATCATTTTGCTTTAAAAATTGACCTTATTGCAAGGAATAATTCTGTGAATGTTTAGCTTTGTTTGATTTCCCATTTTAAATGAAGTAGTATTTGATTCTAAATGTCTTTCGCCACTATCAATAATATACTAAGTGACATATAAATCCGAACACCCAGTTTAAATGGTTTTATTTTAATAAAAATTGGTGAATGTATTTATCTTACTGTAAATAACAAGTGAAAAAATTTTCAGCCTTATCAGTTGGACATTCCGGTTTTTACACTGCTTTTTTTTAATTCACTAACGCTCTAAAAATGAATATTTCAGCCGCACTAAAGAATCAACGTTGGCGGATTTTGGTTCTTGACATCCTTTACGATCGGTTACGATGCCTAGAGTACGGAGACCTGTACGATTTCGTCAACTTAGTGAGTTTGATAGGGGCCGTATAGTGGGACTTCGGGAAGCTGGACTTTCTTTTCGGGCAAATGCAGTTAGAGTGCAAAGAAGTGTAGACACTGTGGTTAGGTGTTGTCAGGCATGGCTTCGAGAAGGCCGTACGCAAAGTGCAAGGGGTACTGGACGCCGCCGTAGAACAACAGACCGTGAAGATCGCCGCCTAAGATTATTGGCCTTAAGGGACCGTTTCTCTACTACCAGGTCCATTGCAAATGAATGGTTTGCAGAACACGGAAGACCTATTGGCATGCGAAGTGTTTACCGACGAATGAGAAGTTTTGGCTTGTTTTCATACCGGCCACACTGGGTCCTCCCTTTAACTCGAGAACACCGACGTAATCGCCTTGAGTGGTGCAGACAACGGTCACTCTGGGATCAGGAATGGAACAGTATTGTCTTTAGTGACGAGTCCCGATTTTATTTAGGTATGCACGATGATCGTGCCAGGGTTAGAAGGCGACATGGTGAAAGGAGGAATCCACAGTTTTTTGTTGAAAGACATGTTCATCACACTGTTGGAGTTATGGTTTGGGGTGCTATAGCTTATGGTACCAGGTCACCTTTAATCTTCATCAGAGGTAACATGAACGCGCAGCGTTATATCCACGAAGTTCTAGAACCCCATCTTTTACCCTATCTTGACACCCTGGCAGATCCAACTTTCCAACAAGATAATGCCCGACCACATGTTGCAAGAGTCACAATAGACTTCTTTCAACATAATGATGTCACATTGTTACCATGGCCACCAAGATCTCCCGACTTATCCCCAATTGAGCACGTGTGGGATATGATGGGCAGGAGATTGCTTAATATGCAACGTCCTCCTCAGACTCTAGAAGCACTTCGAGAGGAGTTGGTAGTTGCCTGAAATGAGATACCACAGGAGGACATTGACCACCTGATCAGAAGCATGCCTAGGCGCGTTGGAAAATGCGTAGCACATCAGGGTGCATCCACACATTATTAAAGGTCAAAGGGCTTTAAAGCAGTGCAATCATTTTGAAATTTTTATCATTTACTTATTATGCTTCATTAAGTACTTATATAAAATTTTATTAAAATAAAACCATTTAAACTGGGTGTTCGGATTTATATGGCACTTAGTATAATTTTCTATCTTAATCTTGGAAATCAGGCGTCAGAATCACACATAAACGTTAAGAATTATCTTATTCCAAAAATGCTTGGAATTCTAAGATTTTCCAAGGGCTCAAACATTCGTTATTCTAACAGGCGAGGCGGGATTAAAAAGAGCGGGACTAGCAGCTGCTTAATTAAGCGCTTCTGAAACAAAGGCTCTTGTTGTGAAAATTATTGAAGAGCGGGGGGTGGTGGGCAACGTCTAAAGGGGGGCTGGTCCCGTAGCAAGGTAGTTTTGACGCTAAGCAATATATTTTCTTGAAAAGAATGGCAGATTTGGCCGTTCAGGGAGGGACCCCTTTCATCCTCCCTCCCAGTCCGCCCTTGGCTCAAATCCAATGGTCTAGTCTAAATTGTTATAGTAGAACATATCGTTGTACATACTATATCGACCGATGTCGTCAAACCGGCAAATCATCTTTCGACTTCGTGGAAAAAGAAAAGGCTACAGGCTGACGAGTATTTCCCTTCGGCCATTGGATCTTCCTGCAATGTTCACCCGACTCCGTTTCGTCTGGTACCTGGTACGAAATATCGACAAGCTTCAAGACCGCCTTTGCGGCTAGCGTCGACGTATTTCTCACGATTTATTCGCCTCTTTTTATCCTCACCTCTCTTGCCGGCCCCCCAGTCGCTCATTGTCTCTTTACGTAAGCCTAGTGCTGCCGTCTCCTAAACGACCGACGCCAAACGCTCCAAAAATCCCGGACATTTTGGTGGAATAGAGATTTTTCTCCGATGACCCCAGAATTTTTGTATAATAAAAATAAAAAATTCATTTTCAATTTTTTAATTAATTTAAACAGCTTGTTAGCGATTTGTTTAACAATGTTCAATAAATATTGACAAAACCGACATAAACTTATAGCTTAACAAATACTCAAGTCTAATAAATTTATACTCTTCTCTTTTTGAGGTAATCTGGTAGCTGAAATAATTAGGAACACCTTTTTCAGCAATACATATCATATGAAAAATTATCAGGAAATTATATGGAACGGAGATCCAACAGAATTTCTGAGAAAAAAGACAGGAAACGAGTTCATAATCTGCGTACCCTGCTTCTCATTTAGAAATAAATACAAAATTAACTTACCTGATAACTTAAAAATTATGGAGGACAACAAATCATCTATAGAGTAAAATCACGACTACTTAACTATTCCAATCTCATTATTGCTTCCACACAGCACAGTATGTGCGTTTTGTGACAGAGAGAAGTGAGGGGTGGGCACGTTCGTACAATAAAGCATGTTACATGTGTTGCTCGTCTTGGTTCAACTATACACGAAATATTCAACTGGTAAGTACCTAAGGCCCGTATCGTCAGTCGTCCCTATAATAATTGTAGGGCGCGTTTATGGCCTCCTTGATTGTCATACTCCTTTCTTTCCTTCAAAAATTTCTAGATTACACTTGTCCCGTGTCAGCGTCAGCGCTCTCCTATTGTGAAGATATGTTTTCTTTTTAAATTGTAGGAAATTTCAGGCTAATAAAACATGATATTACTCAAAAGCAAGCACAATTTGATGCAAATATATGTTTGTGACATAACCTCAAAATAGAGTTCTGACACGAAGAAGTAGAAAACTATGACAATCAAGGAGGCACCTACAATTGTAGGGACGACTGACGATACGGGCCTAAGTGTCTCTGCTGATCGAATACGGGTCGAATACTCGAATGCGTGATCGATCGCCATATGTACGAGCTGACTGACTGTATCGAATGCTCAGATGTTAATGTTTTAACGATTCACCACCAGATAAAACAAAATCATCACACCAGATTGTTTGAGTGCGCAGGCGCACTGCGATGGTGTCGCTTTGCTAGTTGCACAGAGCGGTGCGAATGTGCTTGTATAGGGCGATGCGTTGTACTGGGGTGTATAAGAAAGCAATTTTTTGAGTATACTTGTTACATTTTAAAAGATTCTCCGGACACAAAAAAGTTTCCGAAAAATCCCGGGAAACTTGTTAAAACCCTTGTAAGCTAAGACAAATCCGGGGAATCCCGGACGGATAACAGCCCTACGGAAACCTATTTGGTGGAAAATTGATAAATTTACGCTAAGCTAAAATAAAATGCATACAGAATTGGTCAAATAATAACAAAAACACGATTTATCGTTGATACTAGACGCCACATCAACCTTTTGAAATTAGCATACTGTTTCGTGTCAGCGCTCTATTTTGAGCTATGGCACAAATATCTATTTGCAGCAAATGGTTTATGCTTTTGATTTATATCATCTGTTTTATGTCTGAAATTTCCTGACGCTGACACGGGAGAGGTGAAATCTGGAAATACCCAGCCTTTTTGAAGGAGAAAAAATAACGTGTCTATCAAGGAGGACATAAAGGCATGTTACAATTGTAGGAACGACTGACGATACGGCCCTTAGTCTACTTAACAAATTTTTTGACCACTTACAAAGTGAAAAGAGACAGAAAAGCTAAAAATAGAGATAAACAAAATTTAACATCATCCAAAAGATTATCAGGCGAGACGGTTTTAGATCAGCAAAATTATGAGAATATTTAAATGAATGATGGTATGAAATTTGAATAGACAATCTACCGTTTTTCAAAGAAAGCTAGTTTGAATGCTGATAAAACACCGTATTTTCCCTCGTATTGATGTTCTCTCCTGCCGTTCCATTTCATACAAAATTTCTGTCTGCCTGTTAGACCAGCAAATAGGTAATTTTTTCTACAATTTTTGCGACAGTAATTTTTTTGGTGATGTCGGGTTTTTGCTGGAGCGTTTTCGGTTATTTTGATAAATTTATGCGTTTGATCGAAAACCATCGATCCTTTGTCAAAAAGTAAGAGAAACAATTTTGAAATGAATAAAATTCTTTATCACTTCGCGTTCATAAAAATGCGTTAGTCAGCTTACGAGCAAATTTAAGTAAAGTTTTCACAACCTAAGGGTATTCCCTATTCATGTTTTCTACAGAACAGTTTTTTCGACATCTTGGTGGTTCTTGAAGCATAAGGAGCAAAAGTTTAAAATTCATATCAAAACAGTCGCGCATATTCCGCTCGCTACGTACGTTGTCCAAATGTCAGCATACATGCTTTCACATGGGGATAACTCCGTAAGCTATTATCTATGCTCAAGAATGCCATTTTAAAGTGGCTTAATTTTTTTTACTGCCACGTGTACGTCCAGAAAATGTAATGTTTAATTGAACTTATCATTAGGAAGCAATATACAATATACCTAATGATACCATACTGAGAAAAGATGGTCTGGTCATTTAAACAGTTATTCTGGAAAATTTCGATTACCCGTAATATTTTTTTTAATTAATAGATTATTGGATTTAATTAAACTGAATGTTGTGGAACCAGTCTAATTGAAAGTAATATACTATTAAACTAATTTGCTTGAAAATTGTTAGAAGTATTTCTCGCTCTAAATGAAACAAACAGTATAAAGGAGCCCACAATGAAGGGCATTTATACTATACCTAGCATGTTCTTAACATTGAATTGATGTGCTTTTCTTTTATATTGTATATAGGGAGTGGAGCCTCCTATTGGTACAGACGTTGTAGTATTTGAATATATCGTAGTTTGTTTAAAGTGATGTCGAATTTATGTGTTGAATGCGGGTGAGTGCAATATTGTTTTGTTATGAGAAATAAAAGTACACTTTTTGTACACATGATCAAGTGACCTTATTCAGTTTCAAGTATCCCTTTCCTCACTTTCTAAATTTCGAACAAAGAATTGCTTCTAGTGAATGGTCATATATTATAACCTGTACCTGGATAATCAGGCAAATAATTAGTAAAATCTCTAATTAAAACTTGAAGTTCAGAATCAATGAAAATTAATGTCAAAGTTTGTTAAGGCTATAAAATGTTGAACTTTTTATTTTAATTCAAAAACATCAAATATCGATGTCAAGTTTTCCTAATATTTTTTAAGTCTATTTTTCAGGACATCATTTACAATATACATCACTCATACAATTTGTTCTTTTAAATTCCAAATTTATTTTTAAATCTAAATAAAATAATTCATTAAAACAAGGCAAATACTTCTACCTGAACTAATTAAACAAATCTAATAAATATAGTTAAATTTTCTTACTTGGGGCAAACTGATTTTGATAGTTAATTTAAAGTAAATTGGTGTACTCAATCTAAGTAAACGGTTTAATACATTTAAATGAACGATTGCGTTTTGGTTTAAACTAGTTTCATAAATTCAACCGTTTTAGAAATTGAAGTTTAATTAAACTGATTAAACTTGTTAGCTGTCACAGAGTTGATTTAATGTTTTAATTGGCTTAGTTAACATTTTAATTGGCTTAATATTTTTTTCTCTCGGTTCACCTACAAAACTCACTATTGCAAAAATTGTAGGATTTCATTAACCAAAATCTTCCTAGATCATGGTTGACACAGTCAGTGTTGGTGGAACTGGCAACTGATGGAATCGGTGGACCAGCCTACCTCTGGATAAAATCCTTCTTAGAAAACAAATCGCAGTATGTGACAATAACTCATAACTGCTCAGGACAATTAATACAAGTCAATTCTAGTGCGATAAATATGGATGTTGGCGTTCCACAAGGATCTGTGTTGGGGCCCGTTCTGTTTGCATTATATGTAAATACTCTTGAGCAGTCCTTCCCCAGAGCACACTTTACTTTATACGCGGACGACACATCGATTATTTTATCAAATAAAGATGACGTTATCCTAATTAACGACTGTAACAGCTCAATAGCTGGTTCGTGGTGCATAGCAGGTGTTGACAGTATATAGAATTGCAGAGACTTATTCCCGAAATTAAAAATTCTAACACTACCCTCGTTGTTTCTTTATGAAATGGCAATATATACGTATATTAACAGAGATAATTTCACCTTGAATAGTAATATACGAGTACATACATTCAATACTCGTAGGCGTAGGCAGCACGACATTCATCTACCCTTTGCTCGATGTAAGCTGGGTAGTAGATCTCCCTCTATTTTAGGACCAAAGATATTCAATAAGCTGCCTGAGTATATTAAGACAATTAGCTCCTTAAATAATTTTAAAGCTGAGTTAAGAACCTACTTTATTAATAGGACTTGTTACGGCATCAGTGACTTTGTAGATATTTAGATGTTCTTTTTTTGTATCGTTTGTTATCCACTTATCATTTGTCCTTTTATATATTTTTATATTGTATTTCTGTTAGTTTATTAATTTTAACTGCTTGAAAGCTAATCTATTTTATCTGCTGTTGTTAGCCTATGGTGTCCATTCTCAAACATCTAATTTAGGCTATTGTTTGTTGTTGCTTATCATTTTACTGTTTTTATGTATATACATACTGTACATTGTTTGTTGACGAACCCTATACATGTTTTATACATGTCTAATGGGTAATAAATATAATTATTATTATTATTACTATTACGTGAGAAATAAGTTAGCCTACTTGACGTCATCAGCCCCTCAAAAATATCCATACAGCACCTGATATGTATACATTGATGACAGCAATGGGAAACAACCCAAACAAAACATGACAATAGGTTGGTGGATAGATCGGTTAGTCGATGTACCGTGAAATTCAAAACGAGGAAAACGATTATGGTAATTGGAGGGAGGGAGTTCATTTTATCGCATGGGTTCCGGATCAACGGGTTCAGGTGCTATAATACCATGTCTCCTGGGGGTGGGATTGACGGATGATGGGACACGTGCCAAAAGGAAATCAGAGTGCACCCTGTATTTCTGTATAGGTAAATGCGACTATCGTGAGCCACGTGCCTTGATTATCACACCGTTTACCTGGAGGCTATCACTGCTTGGGAACGCAACAATCTTGTACAGTTTAATGCTTTCAAAACACAGTACTGTATCTTGACGAACAAAAAGCGTCTTAGCACTCATCCGGTTTCGATGGATGGCCGAGTTCTGCCAAAGAGTCGTTCATTTCGACTGGCCGGAGTCCAGATCATCTGGCACGAACACACTGATAAATAGCGGTAACTGCTGGGAAAACCCTAGGCTATTTGTTTAAGGTTTAGAAGTACGTTTCTACAGATGACCTTATCACTCTCTATACAAGGCCCAGATAAGACCTAGCCTCGAGTATTGCTCACACATTTGGAGTGCTCCCGCCCCGTCTACATTATTCATGCTCGATGCTGTCCAAAGGAGGGTAGTTCGACTGATCGAAGACTCTTCTCTAACAAACAGACTCGTTATCCTTTCGCTCCGGCGGGCCGTCGGCGATCTAGCGCACTTCTACCACTACACCAACGGTCTTTGCTCCTCAGAGCTTTCCTCATGATGCCACCGCGCAATGTGCCTGCCAAACAGACCCGCCTGACTACTAACCTTGGGCAGTTCAACAAAGTTTCTTTAAGCTCCTCATAGCAGCCGCGATGTCCTGACATTTAGTCTTTTGCCTGTCCGGCTGCGGTGTAAAAAATGATTTATTCCACGTTGTTCTATTCTGTGTCCTTTGAAAGCCCAATATTATGTTTTTACCAGACTGCCTCAGAAGGAGGGTAATGTATCTTTTATTGTATTCTTTTTCATGGGCTACAGACCAAACGGCTTTATGGATTTTGGTATACGACATGTTTTTGGATTCTTCTTAAATATATAAAAACAAAATGGCGGATTTTAATAAAATAATTCAACCTTGAAATTCCTATTTCACGAGCTACAGCTAAAACGGCTTCATGGATGTTGACATATGAGGTGTCTCTAGATTTGTCTTGACAGTGCAAGTGACACTGGGTATACTAACATTTTATAAAAACAAAATGGCGGATTTAAATAAGAAATATTAAATCGCTTGATGAATTCTGACATATGAGGCGTCTCCAGATTTTTCTTGATAGCATAATTAAATCTTCATTGTTTTCAGTTACTTCAGTTGGGTAGCTGATATTTTTTGGAAATGTATTTTTTGCTCCTTGTTTTCCTTATATTTTTTTACACCGAAGCAGCGGCGCAGGCACAAGCCTAGATGCCAGGTCACCGCTATGAGGATTCCAAAGAAACTTTGTTAATCCGGTTTTTGAATTGCCTAAGGTTAGTAGAACTGGGAAAAGCCTCCTCATGTGAATTGTTCCGCAATCTTGATACTCTAGGGACAAAGGAGCGGTCGTATCGATCAGTTCTAGATGTACGAAGTTCGACAAGGTTAGGATGGGAGGCGGGTCTGGTTGGAAGCCACATCGCGTGGTGGCATCATGGAGGAGGGGTCTGAGGAGCATCGAGCATGGATAATGTAGTCGGAGCGGCAGCACCCCAAACGTGTAAGCTATACTCGAGTCTTCTCTCGGTCTTGTATAGAGTGAGGAAGTCATCTGGAGAAAAATACTTCTTAATTCTAAACTGATTAGGGTTAAGAAGAACTCCGATCAGCCGAAATTAACGGCTCTTTGGCAGAACTCGACCATCCATGGAAACCGGATGAGCGCTAGGACGCTTTTTTTCGTCAATGTTCAGTTCTGTATTTTGGAAGTACTAAACTGTACAAGAATATTGTGACCCCAAGCAGTGCTAACCTCCAGGTCTGCTTTTCTGGGAGGCCAAAAGGATTGAAGTTTGCATAAGAGGGCAGTATGTCACAGCTGATCGAATGCTTTCGTGATACCAAGAGCAACGACATGAGCCTGACCATAAGACTGGATGAGTTTACTCCACAATTGAGTCAGTGCTTATGGGCGAGAATGTATGATAATTCTCAATTTGGGATATTGTCTCGGTAGATATCATGAACAACCAGGTTACTTATTTGCCTCAATCAATAAATGTTTGACGTCGCCAAATTTCGGAAAGGTTGACACCGAAACGTCACTATTGAAAGTGTAAAAAGATTTACAACGTTTATGAGGAGTGCATTAATTAATTTTTTTGGCATCTCTTCTGTCAAATTCCATCATCCTTAAAAGTTCTAATAACAAACCGTGTAATAATTTTTACTTACTTTACATTTTACTACATACATACGTTTGTGCACCAGCCCTGAAAATTCACCCCCAAAAAAGGTGCATCTAATTTTCTATGCTTTCCTCACCCCGAATCGTTTTTATAAACGATTAGCGTGTTTAATCGGTTCGTCTCGGTTGGGTTCATTTCACATCCGGAATTTTCCCAGACAATTTTGGGGATTATTACCAATAGTTTTTACTCGAACAGCTAATTTATTGTTTCCCACAATAAGGCATTGTATTTAAAACGATTAATTGGAAATTAACATGAATGACCTTATACGCAAAATGCTCTGCATAGGTTGTAATTTCAGTAATCTAATCAGACGAATTATTTTGAAATAATAGAAGGTACGTGGGCCTTTCAGAATTTTAGCTTGCTCTAAAGCACTGAATAATATCTAAATACAAATTTGTTTAAAAAATAAAAAAGCTGCATCGGCCGGGAATCGAACCCGGGCCGCCCGCGTGGCAGGCGAGCATTCTACCACTGAACCACCGATGCTTCTTATTAGATAGATCTCCAATTCGCTATGTTAGCTCAGCGATGTCCTCGAATCCTATTTTCTTGAACAATAATTTTTTTAGTTAATTTTCACAAAATCGATTTTAAGTATGGATATTTCTAATGAACACAAATTACGAACAAATACAGTAACTGTTTAAGGCGATAATATGCCTTCCCAAACGTACGTACAGTACCTATCAGATAATCAAAAGTTATCCACCTAAAAATTGCTTTAAAATAAACCCGTCTTAAAATACTCTTCGAAGTCGTCTATGGAAAGGTTTCAGCTTTAATTTTTATACTTGGCAACCCCAAAAACTATGACTCTTTACTGAGTTTTCAAGCATTGAATACGGCCATTTTTAGGGTTTTCCAGACATTGAATCTCGAACATTCTAAGACGGTCTTCTTCAGACCACTGTTACTAAGGACCTTTTTTGTTCAGAATGAGTCAAAAAACTTGAAAAACAGTTGCCCGTAGCGAAAAAACCATTTGTATAATGTGGTTTTTTTGCTGCTTTCGGAGTTCATGAGTCTAGTTGGCACATTCGAAAAAGATACACCTGAATTTTGTAATATATATACCTACGGGACGTATCGTCAGTCGAACCTACAATTTATTGTAGGACGTCTTTATGGTCTCCTTAATTTTCATAGTTTTCCACTTTTCCGGGTCAGCACTCTATTTTAAGGTAAAGTTACAAATATCTATTTGCACCAAATTGATCATGCTTTTGATTTAGATCATATGTTATATCAGCCTGAAATTTCCTACGGTTCAAAAAGAAAATGTAGCCTCACAATAGGAGAGCGCTGACGCTGAAACGGAACAGTAGAAATCTAGAATTAGCCCAGCCTGTCTGAAGGAGAGAAAATACTGTGAAAATCAAGGCAATAAAGGCGCCCTACAATTGCAGGAACAACTGACGATACGGCCCTATACATAGGTAAAACAATAGTGTCTACTGTCCAACTAGCAGTCTCGGATTTATTCGTCCAAACGGGTAGCAGATCGGCAGCATAATTAGTCATGTTTATGACATATATCCAGAGACGGGGGCGCGGGGGCGCCCCCACCCTAGACGTCTGACACTTGCTTTTGCATTGTGTTACTTTCTGACAGAGACATACTAACTATAAGTTATAGCTATAGGAACTGAGCATTGCGATTTTTTGTATCCTTTGGTATTCCAAATACTGTCCCTCTTTGATATCACTTGTTTACAGCACAATTCTTTGGATTTATACGTTTATACGAGTATTGTGACCTGTGACAAATCTAAGTCTGGGTAGGATATTAACTATGCAGATTGCACTTAAAAAGTGATTTATGTTCTGTTTGTTGCTCAATAGTCATTTGAAAAGTGTGTAAAGCTTGACTGATTTTGTTCGGAGTTGGTGTTGCAGCGAAGCACTATGTTAGATGAATGCCTAAATTTGAAATAGACATTTATGAGATTTGTTTAGCGGTGCGCCTGTGGCCTGTCCAGAAAGACAAGGACCAATCGACCGAGGCGTTACGACCCGCTAGCTTTTCAAAGAGTGTCTTATAAATGTCCGCATGTTTCCACACCTAAGCTATGCAGTCGCTTATCTTCCAAAACAAAAAAATTAATGATGATGGATCTCTCGAGTAAGAATCCCGGACGTAAACTCACTCCACTCTCGGAAAGTCCGGGTGGAGGGTGGACTCGAGGGAACAACATCGAAGATAAAATTTGTTTCACGAACATATGCGGGATTAACATCAACATTGATGCTGTTCATCACAACTTGCAATCCAATCGTCCCGCCCTGCTTTTTTTGGCAGAGACAAAATCTCAGAGTCCGCACCGATTAACCATCTTACTATAGCTTCCCAAATTACGAGGTGCACTCCAATCTGAGAAAGAACGGGGGAGTTGTGCCCTTTGTCCGCAGTAGTCTTTCCTGCTGCAGAGATGTTTCTCTGGAATCAGACCGGAAGGACATTCTGTGGTTTCGCCTCAACTCCAAAACATCCCTCAAATGTATTTGCTGCCTTTATCACTCTCCCTCGGACCATAACTGGGATGACCTTCTTGAATACCTCGCCGTCAAGATCGACTTCGTGAACATCAATCACCCCGCTTCAGAGGTAGTGCTCCTCGGTGACTTCAATGACCATAATTTGCTTTGGTTGGGCTCAAACAAGACCGATGCAGCAGGTCTTGCAGTTAGAGCGTTCGCTCTTACTTAAAGGCTGACCCAGCTGGTGACAGACCCTAATTTGTTCCCCCGCGTCTCTTCACATGCCAGTAGGCTGCTGGATCTCTTTTTGACCACCTATCCTGTCCCTTACAGCACTGCTATCCTGTCCGCCCTATGTAACTCAGACCACTGTGTTGTGGAGGCTAGGTTTCGGTCAGAACCCGCTGTGGCGGCAGAAATTCGCACAGGCCACAAAATTTGGCATTACGGACATGCCGACTGGGACGGGCTGAGAGACTTCATCTCTACCTTTCCTTAAAGAGATGTCTGTTTCACTGACGCGGATGTGTCGGCTGTCTGTTCTTCTATAACCGAAATTATCCACGTCGGAAAGGAGGAATACATCCCTCATACAGTGAAAGCCTAAGCCAGGGTCCAACGGCTGGTTTAACAAATCGTGTGACACTGTTCGCCAGCAGAAGATCAAGGCACACCGAACCTTCCTACAAAACCCCACTGTAGAGAACAGACAAGCCGACGTCAAGTCCAGAAACAAATATAACGAAGCAGTTCGCAATACCAAAAACTAGGACGATATAAGAGTTAGGCACAGGGTAATGTCACAGCGCAATGGCAGTCGGTCTTTCTGGACGCTGGCCAAGCAGATTGAAAAAAACTTCTCACACAGTAGCCTTCCACCACTTACGTGTTAGGATCGAACGATTGTATCGGACTCAAAGGCCAAAGCGGAAGTGCTTGCCAAGATCTTTGCTGCCAACTCCACCATGGACGTCCCCTCCAACGCCCAAGTGCCGTCCATTCAAAGGGTTCGCCATACTATGCGGGAAGTAACATTCAGGCATAAGACCGCAAGACGAGTGCTCTTGTCGCTCGACATCAACAAAGCTTCTGGCCCGGACTTGATTCCTGCCATTGTACTGAAGATGTGTGCAGCGGAGCTTGCTCCAGTTCTTTTGTGTCTCTTCCAAATATCTTATGAATCTACCTAGTACATTCCCAGAAAACTGTAAATTTGCTCATGTCCAACCCATCCCAAAAAAGGGATCTAAGACCGACCCTTACAACTACATGCCTATAGCTCTGATTTCTGTTATAAGGTGATGGAGATGTGCCTAAATCGCAAGCTCCTGGATACATGTATCCAGCTCTCACCATGTTACTGGACGTTTCCCTCATCCTATACGAAAACAACAATTAGCAACATCCTCACATACTACTGTAAGTTGATTCAATTTAAATTCATTTTAAACTTTTGTTGCTACTGTTATCATTGTAATTGCAGCTCCTGATGATGATGGCAAAGTCCATTGAAAGCTAGAGAGAATTAAAAAAAGTATAAAGAATCCTCTTTGCTTAAATTTTGTCGAAGTACCCAACAAAAAGCGGAAGCTTTAATTTTTCATGTTTTTTTTTTTCAAGCTGGCCTTTATCAGATAGAACACAATGGATTTAAGGAGCAATAATAGGATAAATTCTAGAAGTTCAACTGAGGTTGAAAAATGACCAGCCCCAAATATCGGTTGCACCCCCCCCCCCCTAGACGAAATCCTAGATCCGCCCTTGCCAACTAGTAAGATTTGCATTTTTAGTAACTAAAACAGATTGCTTATATCCTTTTTCCAATGATGATGCACTTTATTCTCATCTTTTGTGTGTATTATAAAAAACCGTATTTAAAATTTAACTATTTAAACAAAAGTCACTCAAATCCTCTGTATCTTCCGCCGAAGTTTAAGTCAATTGGATTTGATTCTTTATTGAGGCTAATACCAATAAAGTGACCATATCTTACTTCTTCTCTTCTTGTCAAAGTATTTACGTCAGAGAATAATTATTTACAGACGGAAGGTCACATTTCAAAAATAGGACACAGAAAACTTACTACATTTCAACTAATTATGTCACAGCTTTCAAGCGATGTTTTAGGTTTAAACAGTTTTGCCACATCTCGTTCATAAGAAAATGTGAAAATACTCAGATTTGGGGGTCAAATATTGATGTAAATAAAAAATGTTTGAACTACTTTATTCCCGGCATTTTGCTCAGCCACTTTTATTATTTGCTGGCTACGCTGCTATCAGATCTCCCATACTCTCTATTACAAAAACTTCAAATCTATTCGTAAACCTGACTCTCTCCATGCGCTCAGAAAGCTAACCGCCTACCATTTTGCCTAACGACTTCAATATCGTGCCTTGAACCATTATAAAAATCTCTTCGACGTTTGCAAAGAGCACAGTGACATACATAAATTAGAGGGTAGCGGGTGGTGTCCTCCCTTCTGGAAATAGAAGATATCGCCCGTGCATTTCTGTACCAGCCTCCTGCCAGACACCGCACGAGGCATGATGTAGCGTAGCCGAACCGGATATATGACGACATTGTACTTAGTAGGAATGAGGTGTACATTGTACTCAAATACATGAGGTCTCATTGAGGATAGTATAATAGTAACATTCCTCGTGTATTTGAGAATGATCAAACAGAGCGTGTTAAAAAATATAGTAAGATTGTAATATTCATAACACCCTCAGGCCCGGTTTTTCAATCGCAAGTTAATTGTAAATTGACTAGTTACTAACTAGAACTTAACTCTCAAAAAGCGTGTTTCAATATCAAGTTTGTCCTAAAGCGGTACCAAACTTCAACCAGCAGCCCATGTATGTATGTGAACATAGTGGCGGCATAATGTCGGCATTTCAAGTGCACTATAGTCAACGCCAAACAAAGTGGCGTGCACATCATCACGATAAAAATTCCCCGACCTAATGCCTAGGTTTCTATCACAAACAATTGCTCTATTGCAGTTTCATATTAATGTGATATATAAATTGTAAAATGGTCATTACTCTCTTATTATGGTTAATAGTCATATAAACATTGTTATTAAAATATCACATAAGTTGCTTTCTGATAAATTTAGACGCATTATGCGAAATAAAATGTTTTGCAAACGCTCCAATCACTTATCGACATGTAAACGCACTAAACCGATTTCGCAGCGTTGACACATTGTCACCTTGAAACTTATTTAAACTGGGAACTGACATTTGTATTAATTTTGACACTGAATCAATTTGTGGCATTTCAAATCTTTATAAATCCTTTGGCCCCGCATACTGTAAATCAACAACTGTTTGTTTCAAAACAAAATTATTCATTGATGCCCAAACAGTTAAATAGTCGGTGTAAGGAACTCGTGGCCTCGTTAATGCACTACTTTGAGCAAGAAAGGGACAACAACGGGCCTTTGTTGCCTTTAAATGCTGTTCAAGAGGTAAGTTACTAATAATTATATGTAATGTATATTAATAATAGTGAAATTTTATTTCATTTTTTGTAGCGTGTTGCTGCTGCTTTAAAAATTAGTTTAAGGACAGTTAGTCGTATTTCCGAGGGTGTGAAAAGTGATGCAAATTTAGAATCGCCCAAGAAAAAGCGGAGTTATATTAAACGTGTAACCAACACAGCGACATTGGATACAAGTGCCATTCGAGAAGTGAATCTATAATATGTATCACAAAAGTAAGATCTTATTATAATAACTTATCAGAAATTTGCATTAATTTGTTAACTAAATTATAATGTCATATTACACATGGTTTCAGAAGAACAAGTTACGATACAAACTTTATGGTCTCGATTAAGAGATAGGGCATTATTTGATGGTAGTGCCACGTCTTTAAGGCGGTTGCTTAGAGATCTTGGATTTAAGTGGCTTAAGGACAATCCGCGACGAGGGCTCATGGAACTACCAAGTATAGCTTTGAAAAGGGTGGAATTTCTAAGGCAATACAATCAAGCCAAGGTTGAGGCCTTATACCAGTTTGTCTTCCTCGATGAAACTTGGATATTTCAAAATGGGACCATAGGTCGCTCTTGGCAAAATGGAAACGAAAAAAGCGTGAAAGCTATTAAAACAGATGGTAAAAGGTATGTACTTTTACACAATTTGCACTATAAAATTTAAAACTAATATATTTTAGATACATTATATTACATGCTGGAAATGAAAATGGGTTTATTGGGGGTAGTGAAGCGATATTTTCTTCGAAAACAAAATTGAGCGATTACCATGGAGAGATGAACCAGGACAATTTTTTGAAATGGTTTCAACATCAGTTATTAGAAAAATTGGAGAGTCCATCTATGATTATACTGGATAATGCCCCTTATCACAGCATGATATTGAACAAAGTGCCCAACAATGCATGGACAAAAAAAAATATCCAAGACTGGTTGACAAATCAAAACATACCATTTTTAAGCACAATGTTTAAAACAGAGCTATTGAGTATTGCTGCTCGGTACATAATGCTTCTTAATTATATATATTTTGGTCGACAGTTTATATTTCTTTTGTTTATTCCTATTCTTAAAATAACTGCTTTTTTAGAAACAAACCACCTAAAATATACGTGATTGATGAATTGGCGGAACAACATGGGCACAAAGTTCTTCGTCTGCCTCCTTACCATTGTATATTTAACCCTATTGAGTTAATTTGGGGCATAGCAAAAGGTTACTATAACAGACATATTGGTAGAGATGGTAACAGTGAAAAAGACTGTTTGGATATGTGGAACGAGGCTCTACAAACGGTTACCCCAGACATGTGGAAAAATAGTGTTCGACATACTGAGCAAGAAATTTTTAAATGGTATGAAAGAGAACGAATTTTTGATCGACCAGACATCGAACCTTTAATAATCAACTTTGAGAGTGATGAAGATTCAGATTCAGACAGCGCTGAAGAAAGAAACTCCGACTAACTTTATTGTACAGAAAAAGCTTACACCAGTAGCTTACCTAATTTTAGAATGCATTTTTCTGTATGAATTCTGTAAAATAAATACCATGCATAAAATTTGGAGGACCCCATTTGGATTTTTATTCAGTACCTTTAAGCTATCAATTAAATATGGTAGTTTCATAGTGTCATATTATTATACTATTATTTTTGTTCTCATTTGAGGTTAATATTGCTTATAAACCTAGATATGTAAATAATAAATTTTATTATTTTACAAAAAGTTTGGCAACAATGTAAATTTTTCAACACACCCACCTTGATGACGTGCACGCCACTTTGTTTGGCGTTGACTATATTTACGTATGCCGACCAACAAAAATGACGTAGACATGACAGTCTCATGTCACACCCAATTGACGTCATTATATGACGTCATAGTATGTCATATAATTGCCCAAATACAAAGTCGATATGAAGTCTAAATGACGTGGATATGATGCCTATCCGAGGTCGATATGACGTCTATGTCACGTCTATATGACGTACAGACGCTCGCAAAAATAATCGCGCGGTGTATCCAAATGCTTATGAAAAATTGAGGATGTGACAACGACACCCCACAAGCAGTGGGTTCAGAAGAGGTAGAAAAGCACCGAAACTCATATTCGACTTACCTACCACTCTTGAACCTTCTCGTTCCGTGACGTCGTTATTACGTCCGCATTTTTTTAGGAGCAGTTGTACAGAGTATATCGAAATTATTATTAAAGAACTAAAAAACACCTTTTGATTTCAAATATGTTCCAGTCCTTCGATGGTTCAGAATTTGTTTGTAGCAATTTATCACAATCCCTTTCTTTTTCACAGGAGGCCAGACTTCTTGTTTCCTGGATGTCACCCAGGTCTTATTGACTATCTGGCAACACTATCGTCCCTACTAAATTTTTGCCATAATGTACCTTAAACACGACGAATCCATCGTGATGTCGGTCAAGCTCATGGATTTATTATGAACATGAAATATTATTATTTAAAAAGTCATGTTAATAAAATATTTTTGGTCGAAGAATTCCTCTTACTTTTTCACAAATAATAAAGCAGTTTTTAGTATTCGGATATCTAGTTTACCTTACTGTTCATTAAAAGCCTATATTTTCTTTGAACGTAAAATGACACCCTTCCAAAAAAACGTCTTGTTATCGTCATAAAAATGGTGTCTATATAGACGTCATTTTTAGTCAGTGACGTTTCTGACCAAAAATGGCAAAATAATGACGTCATTTTGGCGTCATCATGTTCACTGGTACGTAACGTGCTTGACAGTGACATAATTTGACATGGATGACAGGATATACCAAACATCACGAAATATCTGTCTCGTGACATAATTTAAAAAAAAAAATCCATCCCCGGTACTTTAGTTTTCCCCAACGGTAAAGTAGGGCCTGGGATTTCGCTCTGGACTGGGGCTCCTTTAACCACAGATTCTGTGTTTTCTGTACGTGCAGGGGCTCCTAAATAGGTTGAGGAGGTCCTGGATATTGCTGGTAGAATTAAGGATAGGGAAGACGTACCTACACAATTTGTGAAATATAATTTAAGACAACAAGTATTGTCATTTCTCAACAGGAAAATGCATATTACTTACGATATCCACTGGTATATCCCAGAAACAGTTAGTTCTCGTTGTTCGCTCAAGGCGTACTCGATCAGCTCCGTATATGTGAAAGGCGGCTTCTTCGGGCCGCCATATCTGCAATACTGGGCGGAATTTCTACTCGCATCTCCTTTGACTTGAGATACGATTTCGTTGTTCTGTTGTGGCACCTTTTGAAAGATACCATAATAAATCAGAAAAATGGATAAACAAATAAATCGTCGCTTTAATGCGGAGGTAGCTTATATCTGAAAAAATACACGAGCTTTTTACATTTTACATGCAGAAAAATGAAGTTACTTCAAACAAATATATCCCAACGACAAAATGGAAATTCGACATTCAAACATTTGAAATGAGAATTGGAAACATACGATACATTATCGTTTCAAAAGTACTTATGGTAAATGTAACATCTAAAACTTATCCTGTGGTTGTAATGCTGATAAATATCCATGTTTTTCTGACAGACAATATTTTCATTAGGCCAGGAAAACATGGGGTTTACTTCTAGTGAGTTTAAAATCTGACCTATTCACGGTATTGTTTGTGTCGAAAAGTCGGAACTATACTATACTGTATAATTTCCAAACTTTTCAGTGGAAAACTATGTCAAGTTACAACCCAGAAGCAACTGAATGAAATCTACTCAAGACAATCTTGTATTTGCTTTAAATTTGGGCTTAATTAGTATTAATACAAAAACATCACTGTCGCAGGTCTTTCAGATTGCACTACTTTTGCTTTAAATAAGCGATGTCGCTATAATTTGCTATAAGAAAACGTGAAATTGACAAAAAAGGTCAGATATAAATTTCCTGTTTTCGGAAGAACTAACAATGGTAATAGCAAAGGTCGAATATTCCTATAAGTAACTGGAAATTCAAAAAAATATATTTTCATGTTTACCACCCCTGTTCGTGAAAACGAGGGAGTAGAATCAAAGAGAGAAAGTGGATATACCTATATTCTCTTACTTTTGTAGAGCTGTATTCCTGATAGTTGTTAGAATAGTCGCTCTCCAGGGTATTTTCGGGAGAGAAAGTACAAAAGTCTCGCCGCCGTCGATCGGACTCATCTTCAAAGACGAAGTTAACTTTGTGGTGAAACGTTTAATTATATGAAAAACCATGAAACATTATTTTGCCGAAAATCGATGCATTTGCAAACTTGTTTAATAAATGTTAACGGCAGTCAGAATTTGGGATCGTGAACCAGGGAACAGAACCACGCCCTTTCTTCGAGTGATTCTACTCCCTAGTTTTCAGGAAAAGGGGTTCATGAATCATATAATCGTACATATCGATATAACCATTGTAAAGGGTGTCTCAGAAATATTTTCGTTTTTAGATCAGTCCTCTGGCGGAATACGCATGCTCCGGAGAAACGAGACAGTTGACAAACGTTTGGCAACATTGTTAAATTTTAGTTGCAATGGAGCGTTTTACAGGGCCGCAACGTGCTTTTTGTGTTCGCGAGTTCTATAAAAACAAGGATTCTTATGTGCTTGTACGTCGTTTGTACAGAAATCATTATAACATAGCAAGAATGAGAGATGTCCCAAGCGCAAATTTAATTAAAAATTGGGTAAGAAAGTTCGAGAGCACTGGAAACACGTGTATTAGTAAACCGCCTGGACGGCCAAGGTCAGCAAGATCGACCGAAAATATTGAACGTGTGCGCCAGTCCGTTAACGAGGATCCCCGGCAATCATTAAGACTGCGTGGAGCGTCTCTAACTTTGCATAAGTCAACTGTTCATCGCATTATTCGCAAGGATTTGCATTTTCACCCATACAAGATTGTTGTTACACAACAATTAAAACCACAAGATCCCGCTAATCGATTAGAGTTCTGTAGAACAATGAGAGAGCATTTTAACGGTTACAACAACATATGGTTTTCTGATGAATCGAATTTTCACATTAACGGGCATGTTAATAAACAAAACTGCCGATATTGGGCCGAGCAGAACCCGCAAAGTCTTCATGAGACGCCATTACACTCGCCTAAAGTTATCGTCTGGGCTGCTATGTCAGGGCAAGGAATCATTGGCCCGTATTTTTTTGAAGACAATCGTGGCCAAGCTCAAACTGTAACATCTGAGCGCTACTGCCACATGATTAGGACTTTTTTAACTCCAGCTATACAGAACCATGGTGGCTACAATAGAAACACGTTTTTCCAGCAAGATGGAGCGACTTCTCATGTCACGAATGAATCCTTGGATGCTCTTCATCAGTTATTCCCAGAGAGGGTCATCAGTCGCAGAGGAGACATTAACTGGCCACCGAGAAGTCCCGATTTGACACCAGCAGATTTTTTCTTATGGGGATACCTGAAGAGTAAGGTATACACCCCACCGCCACAAGATTTGAGAGAGTTGAAGCAAAAAATAACAGATGAAATAAACGCCATTCCTCGAGCAATGCTTCGGAGAGTGATCGAAAACTTCAGTTCGAGATTAAGAGAGTGTGAAAACATGAACGGTGCTCATTTATCCGATACTCTTTTCCATAAATAAAATTAATGTTTAGGCTTTCGTTTGGTAATAAATTTATCTTTGTAAAAATATTCTAAGTATTTTTATTTATGGCATAAAATAAGAAAATATTTATGAGACACCCTTTATAATGGAATATGTTTTATGAATGATAAAACGCTTAAAAGTTATCCTTTGGCTGTCTCGCTGATTTTTCTGCATGTTCAACTGGTCGCCAAATGAAACTACCAAGATGGCCGAAACTTCAGTAATTTATTTCAATCTATACCTGTAGTTTGATTTGGCGATTAGTAAGACGCCACGCACAATGAACTGGCCGGTATACATTTACCTGCAAAAACTGTGGCTGCACTCCGTTAGTACTAGAATCAGTTTGAAAGGTAGGAGCAATATTTTCCGCATTAGAGGCATCTAGAATAGAATTTTACAATTAATATTCAAAGTAGCGGACAAGGACCCGGTTTTACAAATTCTTTAGTTGCTCATAAATTCGTTTTTCAGTTTATGGTTAACCAAACCGCGAGTGTATATCTGGCAACGTGGCTTCTACCTCTGAACTACCATTTTATGTGCGTTTTATGGCGTTAACCATTTGAGTCTCGTGTCATCCGTAACAACTCTGCAGTGGCGAAGCGTCCATGTAACCATTGTTACCATTGGTAACAGTTAAAAATCTTAAAAATGAATAATTTATGACTACTGTGAAACAATTTCATTCATTTGTTTACCCAGCAATATGTACTAGTAATTCAGTAAATAGCAGATTAGCCCCACGAAAATAATGCGCCCTATTATAATGTCTAGATTTTGCGAACGCAATGAAGCCGACTCGCCTCGACTTGGTTGTTACCATTTTTGATTATGGATACACTTGATAGTCCGTCGGGGACCGTCAGCCCCGGCTCGTGTCTTATCGCGGTCGCCGAAGTGCTTGGACCGCTGCGATTATTATGTAGGCTTGTTACCATTTTTTGATTTGGTTACACATTTCTCCCTCGTTAGTAATCGTTTTGGTTGCCGGCTGTGTAATGTACGTGCAATTAAACATGGATGAAGAGGAGATCATTGAAAATGGAATACCAACTTATTTTAGATAATTTTAAAAAGGAATAAAAAAGTAGTTCGATATTTTAAATTTAGTTGGCATATCGAAAACTCTTGGTTATGTGGTTGCAAGAAAAACAGATTGTATTCTTGGCCATGTCTTCTGTTTTCTACAAAAAAAAAAATGGGTGGACCAGCAACGATTTAAATAGTTTTAGGGTTCTGAAGAGGAGACATGAAATTTCTCCTTTACATGTGAGATGTGTAGCCATTTTAACTCAGTTTGGCAAAACAAGAATCGAAAGTTGTCTTAACCAAGATTTTAGGCAGCACACTTATAGATGCTGTATGTTTTTTGGCCAAACAAGAATTACCATTTCGGGGTCATTTTGAAGGGGATGACTCTAACAATAGAGAAAATTACTCGGAATTGTTAACATTAATTGCCAAAAAAAGATAAAAGAAATCCGAACATCTAGAAACGTCTACTGTTTTTCGGAAGGCTTGGATTAGTCATAGCATAAGTCGATGAAGTATATAGTATCAAGTGCCGCAGACGCCCAGTCCAGCAATGTTTACCTTAATTTAAAAAAAGTTTAAATACAATACTTAAAATAAGCAAAAACTTTTACATGGTACGGTCAAAATAAACCTTTTTTAATAAGATTTTACTCATCTGGTTTTGGTAACAGTTTAGGAAAAGTCACGCGTCGCCACTGCAACTATGTCACTATCAAGTAAAAAATTTAACTACAACTTTATAGTCAATCCATATATGATCCACTATGGTTAAAGTTAACTATCGATTTCGAATAAACCTGACATTTAAATACGTGTTTTGAGAGTTAACTCTTGGGTAGCAGTGAAATCACCGTTAACCTGCAATAATTGAAAAACCGGGCAATTCCTGCAAAATTCGACGTTTGCTGTATGCATCACGTAAATTATTTATTAGTAGTATTTAATTGTTAATCAGTGGCGGATCCAGGGAGGGTATCCTAGATGTCCGGAACTCCCCCCCCCCCCCCTGAAATATTGGAGTTTAAAACTAAAAAAAAATTGGCGTGTTCTTCAATTTGCAAGACGAAGCCCCTACCCGGTCTTAAATCTTAAATCGCTGATCCCCCGGCTCTTCATTTCAATTGCCGATACCTCGCCTCTAGTTGGACAGCTTCCTGAACATGAGTCCTGAGCTCCCAGCACTTTTCTGAGCGAATAATTTCAAATTCATCATATGGTCTCCCAAAATCACTTCTTAGATCCGCCACTGTCAACTCAAATGTACAGCAAAAAAATTCTCTTAGTGCTAATACTTATTTATTGACGTATTCTTATTTTTTCAGTTTGATTTTCATTGTAATTTTGTACGGTAAATGTTGCTAAACTTTTTCGCACATTCTACTGTAGATATTTTAAAACCCAGCCGATAATTATACCTACCTAAATATACTAAGTGACATATAAATTCGAACACCCAGTTTAAATGGTTTTATTTTAATAAAAGTTGGTGAATGTATTTATCTTACCGTAAATAACAAGTGAACAAATTTTCAGCCTTATCAGTTGGACATTCCGGTTTTTATACTGCTTTTTTTTAATTCACTAACGCTCTAAAAAAGAATATTTCAGCCGCAGTAAACAATCAACGTTGGCGGATTTTGGTTCCTGACATCCTTTACGATCGGTTACGATGCCTAGAGTACGGAGACCTGTACGATTTCGTCAACTTGGTGAGTTTGATAGGGGCCGTATAGTGGGACTTCGGGAAGCTGGACTTTCTTTTCGGGCAATTGCAGTTAGAGTGCAAAGAAGTGTAGACACTGTGGTTAGGTGTTGTCAGGCATGGCTTCGAGAAGGCCGTACGCAAAGAGCAAGGAGCACTGGACGCCGCCGTAGAACAACAGACCGTGAAGATCGCCGCCTAAGATTATTGGCCTTAAGGGACCGTTTCTCCACTACCAGGTCCATTGCAAATGAATGTTTTGCAGAACACGGAAGACCTATTGGCATGCGAAGTGTTTACCGACGAATGAGAAGTTCTGGCTTGTTTTCATACCGGCTACACTGGGTCCTCCCTTTAACTCGAGAACACCGACGTAATCACCTTGAGTGGTGCAGACAACGGTGACTCTGGGATCAGGAATGGAACAGTATTGTCTTTAGTGACGAGTCTCGATTTTGTTTAGGCATCCTCGATGGTCGTGCCAGGGTTAGAAGGCGACGTGGTGAAAGGAGGAATCCACAGTTTTTTGTTGAAAGACTTGTTCATCACACTGTTGGAGTTAGGGTTTGGGGTGCTATAGCTTATGGTTCCAGGTCACCTTTAATCTTCATCAGAGGTAACATGAACGCGCAGCGTTATATCCACGAAGTTCTAGAACCCCATCTTTTACCCTATCTTGACACCCTGGCAGATCCAACTTTCCAACAAGAAAATGCCCGACCACATGTTGCAAGAGTCACAATAGACTTCTTTCAACATAATGATGTCACATTGTTACCATGGCCACCAAGATCTCCCGACTTATCCCCAATTGAGCACGTGTGGGATATGATGGGTAGGAGATTGCTTAATTTGCAACGTCCTCCTCAGACTCTAGAAGCACTTCGAGAGGAGTTGGTGGTTGCCTGGAATGAGATACCACAGGAGGACATTGACTACCTGATCAGAAGCATACCTAGGCGCGTTGGAGAATGCGTAGCACATCAGGGTGCATCCACACATTACTAAAGGTCAAAGAGCTTTAAAGCAGTGCAATCATTTTGAAATTTTTATCATTTACTTATTATGCTTCATTAAGTACTTACACAAAATTTTATTAAAATAAAACCATTTAAACTGGGTGTTCGGATTTATGTCACTTAGTATATATTCTTGCTCAACATTTTTATAGTTTTATAAGCGATTTCTTTCTACTTCTGGAAGAATTATATGTGAACGAAAAAAACTTATTTTTTCCTAATTCCATGTCTTTAACAAGTATGAAAACCACATAATAAAGTTAAGCTTCTTACTGTAGAACGCCCTGTATTTAGGCACATCGCTCAAGTTCGACCCTGTCTTTTGAAAATCAGCGATGCCGTGTCTTTGTTTATAAACATTAGCCAAAGTTAGCGCTATCCTAGTGCTTCCTAGGCGATAAGTATTTACAAAAACAAAACAGGTGAAACTATTGAAAAAAGTTGATAAAGTCAATGGAGCAGTAAGATTCAATATTGTGCGGAGCTTTTAACGATTTTTTTTGTGCGAACATTCTTAAGAATCTGGAAAAAGTACCTGGAACCGGTGGAAGTTCCTGAATTTTGTAATTCAAAAGCCAAGAGAGATTTCCATCAGTACAATCGGATTCTATGCCGCTGTCTGAACCTCGCGGACTTGGACTTGTAAAATTTCGAGGTTCAGCATCGATTGAAGGAAACCTGGGAAGATTTTGCAACTGATTGAAGTCCTCGGCATTCACATTACGCATTTCGGCAACTATATTTGGAATTTTATTCGTTGTATCCCAACAGCCATTTACAAGAACTACCTGTAAGTAAAATGCGCTTTTTTAATACTCGTTCTCAAGGAGGCTCAATGGTCTAGGGGTATGATTCTCGCTTTGGGTGCGAGAGGTCCCGGGTTCAAATCCCGGTTGAGCCCGCTTTTTTTTCCTCGTATAAACTTAAAATTTTTTATCGTAATGATGGCATACCTCTAAATCTTCCTCAGTTTTGACACGTGGATTTTGAATCGCAATCTGGGGAAACGCATTGACGACATTGCACCTAAGTTTTCGTTTTTTAGCTGGAAGTTGACCCGGCGGCTGCAAGAATGTCTGCGAAACGATCCTTCCGCTGTCCATTGGGTCATAATATTTGATTTTGATGGGAGTTAAGTTCTGGTCGGTGTGACGGATAATGAAATTATTGTAATCCATTCTTCAAACTGTTCAGATCGAATACTTAACCAAATTATTTTGTATATGCACGATTTGTTAGGTGAAAATGTATCTGTACGAACTAAACTCGCAGGAAATAAATTATAAGGAATTGGCTAATTAAATTTCTACTTAATTATTGACAGAAGCCAACTGTGATCATGAGTTTTATTCAAGTATGCACTAGTCTTTATAGAGCAATTTGAGAATCCGGGCACTGATTCTAAACTCTTCCTAAAAAGTGATATTAAAGAAACATTTTTGTTGCTATACTTACCTTGTGTAATTTAACCGTTAAGAAAACCAAAATATATAGATTTCTAAACAAAAATTTCCAAAGTGTTAGAGTAGCGCGATCTTATACACTGATTAAGCACAATGTTACACTTGTTTTCACAGTGGGTGTTTAAAGGGTGCGCGATTAAAAACAACTATTTGTGGCGCGGTTATCACCAACCCCCGCCGTGAAAATACAACTTCGCGCAGCCGTAAAAGGGACAATCCCTTATTTAAAAAATCTGAAATTACACACTATCTTTTTGCGTGTATTCGGCTAAAAATAAATATATTTTGTGAAATTGTCGTAAAAGACATTTGCGAATAAATTTCTTTTTGTGAAAAATACTTCCAGGATATTTGTCTGAACTTTCCATGACTTCCCCTAATGTAGAGCTGCCATCTATTATATTGAGATTAAAGCTTCTAAGCAGGTGATTGGATAGAAGGCCACCAGTGAGGGAGACGCTGATGGATTTCAATGTTGCCACGCTCAGAGTAATTTCTTGAGCAATCTAAAATATGTATATGTATAAGGTGTCGCAAATACAAAAATCGCGCAAACCAAATGCTGGGTTTTCTGGCATATCAAGAATTAAAAAATAGGTATCCATCACTGTTTCCACTAAATGGCCAAGCTCACTATTGATATAATGCAGTGACAGCTTATAGAAAGCTGTATTTAGTCGTGGTGGTTATTTATTTTCAATTCTATTTTGTGATAAGTAATTTTTGAGCTTCAGTCACATTGCTTTTTAAATTTGAGACTCATCAATTGGCAGAAATGCATGTATGTGCTAATGCTGAAGTCGAATTATCCAATACAGACATTAAACGAAAACAATATCCAGCCGTGTTCAGTGCATGATCAGCACATGTATATGTATATTTCAAGAAACGGGCAGCATTATTATTATTGGGCAGAATCAGTCGAGCCAAAGCCAAAAGAGGAAGGTCGAGTGGGAGACGACACAGGGGTGAATGCAGCCTTGCCGTCCTTTAGCGTTATCTCGGCGTTCTGGTGTCTAGTCACGTTAAGTATGCGTGACTATGTTTGGGCTTAGTTTCTTTCTTCGCTAGATGGAATATAATCGACTGCAGCAAATAGTATGAGTATGCATTAAGTCTTTGGTCCACTCTGTGAAATATTTGATCGATCTGACAACACTGTCAGAGAACCTCCGATGATCTGTCAGAAACGTCAGTTTTAACGGGTGGTACAAAAACAAACGCGATGGCTGCTGCTGGTAGTGAAGGTTCGCCAACAACCCCTCAAAATTCAACGAACAGCTCTTTTAACGCCGAAGACAATGGCTCAAGGTCGCCGTCGATATCTTCTGCGAAGGAATTCATGTGGACGTCGCTTTTGGTGTCCAAACCAACCAAGAAATATGGCAAAAAATTCAAAGGTAGGTGTATGGCAGATGGTACCAATAGTGATTGCAAATTTTGATAATGTGGCCCCGCAATTAGCATTATCTGTTAGTTACTTGGTGTTACTTTGATAAATTATTGTTTAATTTATCGTTATCTGAAATTGCATATTTTTATGATGCATTATATGAAAGATTTGTCCAAAATGATGTATGAGATACATATTCTTTTCTTGGGATTAACAATCCGCAGAATCACAGAATTTTATTTGAAATTACTATCCAGGGAGGGTGTAAAAAACGTTTTTCTGTTATAATATTAGTTGAGGTTAGTGTTAAGACAGATCTAATAGAAAGAATACAGGAAGTTGTAAACATCTCTCATTAGTAAAACAATGCATTAATATTGTTACATTTTTGACACTTAATGACCAACTACTAGTTTGTATTACACAGTAACCTGTTGGTGACTGCCCACTTGAATTCTGTTCAGCTATGCTGTCACTGACAAGCCACCTGCCACTGTACAAACAAACAATAGAGGTGAGTGAAAAAGGCTGAGAAGTATCTTATCACCTGCATTGTAGTAGTAGTAGTTGGGAGGTGAAGACTGCATAGTAGGCTACCTTTGACCCTATACCAACACTACTCTACATGCTTATCGTTTTATCTATTGAACCTTTCCGATCTCCTAATGAAGGTCAGGTTGTCCAACCACTCTGCTAAATATGCAACTTCACTATCAGACTCCATGGCTCCAAATACCTCAGCTCTTAGATTGTAATATGCAGGCAAAAGCCTAGGTAGTGGACGCTGTTTTGTCATCTTCTCAGCACGTGGGACAAATAGAATCTCCTTTTATACTTAGTAGGGATAAGTGCATGTTTGCTCCACAATGGCTGGTACAAATCCTCACCAAAAGATGATTCAATACTTGTGACCAGTAGCCAGCATGTCCCATGTGTGACAGGGCCAGCTGCAAACATCTTGGCCTGCCTGCAGTCTTTCCTCCCTCTCTTGTCACACTATTCACAGGTCTCTATATGCTCAGCCATTCAGTGAGGTGTGCCTAGCCTGATAATCAGCTCACTGTGGCCAGGGACCCAAAGCAGGGTCTCTTCGTAAGATCTGACTAAGCTCTGAAGAGCAGTGGTGCATTCGTGGACTGGAGGTTATATCTTATCCTTGGTGATGCCACTGCCTTCAGGGCTGCTTGACTGTCAGAACATATAAATATGTTCTTCTAGTACATTGCTGTAGCTCCTCTTAATATGCCCCCATTAAGTTGGCAAATGTTTCTGCCTAGACTGTTGTGTTGGTTCCAAGTGCCAAGCTTCCCTGCACACCCTTGCCTTCCACGTTTATTCCCGCCCTACCTGCAATTCAACTAAATAATTAGGTTTATGTGATATTAATTAGCTATAGCAGTTTCAATTGCATGTAAGTGGAACATTGCATTGTAAATAGAAGGATTCATAATAAAATTGATTATGAAGGTAAACACCTGCCATATTTCAAATAAGCAATTGATGACTAATGTGTGAATAATTCTCTTTTATTGTAGTTTGCTTACAAAAATTAATGTTATGCAAATTGATTTAAAACAGGTGGAAACAAAAAGTCATCCAGCATTAACATTTTAAAAAAATACATAAATATTTCCAGGTTGTCTATAAATTTATCACCTGTCCATGTTGTTTGGAGACCTAATCAAAATCAAATGCTTAAATGAAGTTTTTATTCTGTTTTATGAGAAGCCCACTACCACTGGACCTATTATATCTATATCTATTATATAACATGATCAATTTAATATTAACCTGGCCGCAAAGGGTTAAGGCAGAACTAATAAAGAGTGACTTACACCTTAGGTATCATGTGTTAATTGCAACACATATGTCACATATTATTGGTTTGGTGCTCAAGTTTTAAGTTTGTATGACGCCAGCATTATGTCGTAAATAAATCAGAAGAAACTAATGAAATTAATCGTTCAACATTTCAGTTTTACTTCCCACCCGAATTGACGAGGAAGTATTGTAATAGCTAAAAACTCCATGACATGTGCATCACGAAAAACCATTTTCTATTCTATTCATTATTTTAAACTGATCGAAAAATTAATTTATTAATGTGTATGTGTGGCAAAAATCGTAAAAACGAAAAACCATGTCACCCATTTCCGTCCATTTGTCTATCTGTCCGCTAATCTGTGACCCCTATGACTTGGAAATCCCCTCTGGGATTTTGATGAATTTTTGACACAAGGTTATTGCTAGGCGTAGCACATTTTATTCTTGAAATGTTGAAATATTGCGAAATACTTTATGTATTCGTGCATTGGCAGTAACATTCGACCCATTCGATGGGTTCGAAATACATTATCGAAAGATCGGAATGTCTCGAAAATATCTCGAAGTACTTTGAAGTATACCAAATAATCGAAAAAAAATCTAAATATGTGTACTTTTAGCTAGCCCACCATCCGTTGCTAAAAGTCTTTATATAATATTTCAGATTACTAATTTTCTACTCTGGCAAGGTAATGTCAGCTCCACAGGGTGTTGACAGTTCGAACCATTATTTTTTAAATGCAACGTTTACTTCGGTTCCACTTTCCCTTATCTGTATTGATTATTGATATCCAGACGGAAAATCCCTGTTATTTGCCGATTCGCTCCCGATTTCCCTCATTCGCGCACAAATCAATAAGGTGCCGTGCGGCGTTGCCACATTCGACATTAATTCCATGTATTCGAGGACTTAAATTCTTGTATCAATTTTGACTTTAATCGAAAATATGAATAGTTTCATATTTTTTCGGATATTCATGAAAAGTACTTTATACAATTCTTGTCAGTTTTTGACATCCTCTATGCTTATCTACCAATGGTCATTTCTTTGATAGTGATGTCCAACATTTAGTATGATGAAGAAACAATATTATATAATATCTTAATGTAACTCCTAAAACTTATCGTGTGGCTTTCATGTCCATAGGATTCCGTTATCTGGCCGAATCAAAACTACATATTTGTTTATCATTCGAAGTTCCGACGCACCACTGTGTTTTTTTTTCAAGTACAATTCACAATTCTGGGACAACATATGTTGTTTTTTGTCTTCCAGGTGATATTTCATTTCTTTTTTCACATCCCTATCATTGCAATTTTAAGATGGCGCTGCGTAAAACCAGCAAAGCCCAGGTGGTCCCAACATGGCACATAAACAGAAATCTAAACATATATGTGGTTTTGATTCGGACAGACAATGGAGTCCTATAATACTATGTATCTTGCCCTGCCGAGTTGTGTATTTTCCATAACGACCAGTCAGTAATACCCATATAATAATAATAATAATAATATTTATTCGCCAAAATACAAAAAATGGGCAAATAAATATGAAAAAACCACAAAAGGCATCGCCTGTGTGTGGTTTATATCTTAATAACTAACAATCAATCATATATGTGTATAACAATTATTGTTAAATCTAAAAGGTATTAATGTAATTGGAATTTTGTACTTTTAGTTTTCTATATAATTATGTATAGTCATTCGCTGCACATTACTAACCCAGTCTTTCAATTTTCTTCTAAATTTTTTTCCAAAATTAAGTATCTTTATTTCGTTTGGTACTACATTATATAATTTAGCCGCTAAGAATTTAAATGATTTTTTGAATAATGTTTTGTGTGGTCTTTGGATATTAGATGCGCCTATTCGAAATCGTGTGTTATGCTCGTGTTTATAGGATTTTTTCTTTTTATTACAATACTTATGGTATAAGGTGGTTGCTAGTAAGAAATAAAGTTGTCTTGTATCAAGTATCCCTGTTTCTTGATATAAGTTGTTCGTTGGATATAATCTTGGCTTATGGAAAATGGCTTTCAAAACAGTTTTTTGTGCTATATTCAGGTCAGAAATATATGTCTTGCAGGCGGCACCCCAGGCTGTGATGCCGTATATTATATGGGTTTCAACTAAGGCATGGTATAGGATTCGCAGATAACTTTCTGTAAGAATGTTAGCAAGCATTTTGAGTTTATAGGCAACATTTCTAATTTTTTTGATAACATATTTAATATGGTTATCCCACCTTAGATGTGAGTCTATAAATATTCCAAGATATTTCAAAGTGTTAATATTGATAAACCTGATACAGGCGCCCTTTACATAGAATCGTTGGCAGGAAGATGATATTAAAGTACGCAAAAAAATGAGGCCTCTATTTTCAAATTCATTTTTGTAGTATGTTACAGACTCATAGATTGTGCTATTATCTTTCAGATGGGCGCTGAAATACAGTAAATGGTTAGCTATCTTCTGGTAGAATGCGTTCATCAACTTAACAACTTTTTTCTCGTCATGGTTGTTTTTTTTAGTATTTGTTTTTGTTATTGTAAATATCCACCCGTTCTTATATCAACATTGCCCAGCCCTCATGGCTATTATGAACAGCATCATATCATATGACACTTTAGTTGTGGACAGTTTTGCGTAACACATTTGTTCTTCCATATACCCGACTTGATGCATTTGTTCATGTTGTATAGTATGCTGTTGTATTAGGGTGACGATATATACCAATATGGACCTTCCAATCAATCTGTTTGGTCTAATATTAGTGTTTGGTTTCTTTTGGAGCAAAATGTGTCGGCAACTCAATGACTTCATGGATTATCGACTTGACAACACTGTCCTTCTACAGTCTATTATTTCGACGTCTGGTAGTCTGGCATCCATGTAAGTGTAGTCCTGCGAAAATTCGCGAAAATCAACAGTGCAGTGTGCAGCAGGAATAAATTACAATCGGCAAAATGAAAGTGCAAGAAGTGACTGCAGAAGGCAGCAATGCTGTTGTCGAACAAGAAATGGCCGGTGCCCAAGACACAATCTATCTATGTAACTTCAGGTATCTGAGCACAGTTTTCGGAACTGCTTTGTTTTGGTAGATGGAAGAAAAACAAGTGGCGGTGGGGTTAATAGCACGTCGAACAAGAACCTTTTGCCAACCCTTCGGTTGTTTTGTGATGCTTACATCACAACAATTCATTTCCATCAGTCGGTTTTCATGCATTTTCTGGCACTGTAACATATATTTGAAAATCCTTGTAGTTGCGATAAAGATATAATTTTGTATCATCGAAAAATATTTCCCTCGTTTCAGGTAGATACATATCATTGATGCATTGTTTTTATAATTTTGTATGACACTGACATAGTGAATCTACCGAAAATAAAAAATAGCTTCAAAATCAAGCGAACATTTGATAATTTTATTATGGCATTAGGCGTAGCTAATTGAAATTCCAGTTTTGACTATCCCATTATACAGGGTGTCCCCAAAAAAGTGTGCAATATTCTACCAGCGGTTTGTAGAACTTAAAATAGGAAGAAAAGTTTATATAAACATAGGTCGACAAACGTCCCCTAAGGGCGCTACGGCCTTTTAAAGGGGCTCCCCTGAAGATGGTTTTTCCTTAATATTTCCGAAACGTGTTGAGATAAAGACAAAATTTGGTATTCTAGCCTAGTTTTTTATGCTGGATTTAAAAATATTAACAATTTTAGACAGTTTTGTTTGGAAGCGTATGTAACCCAAAGTTTTTGTGTGATTCTATTTTTGAAATTCAATTTTAGAATTTGAAAATTTAGGGTTTTCTACATAAAAAAGGGACTCTTACTGAATATCGATAAATTGTGCCATTTTTTAATAAAATCAAACTAAAAAATTTGTCACATGATAGGAAATGTACTGCGAATTTAAATGAATTGTTGAATAATTAGCCATGGCAACGAAAAAACTAATTTAATAATTTCTATTGCAACATAACTAACATTTAGGCAAAACAAAAGAAATAAATTTTTTCTACGAACGAAATTGAAAGATGTTTAAAAAAGAAGACATACAGTTGGATATACTTAAAACTAGCTTTACAATAAGTGTTCAAATAAATTCCCATTTTATTGGATACAGAGTCTCGCTCGACGAACTAATGATTGCGTAGCCCGAAAAGTGGAAAACCTTTTTCTTCTTATTTCATTTGCAGCCTGATGGATTCTTCAAGAAGATTTACTTCAGTCGAGTAAACTAGGTCTTTTAATGACCCCCAAAAATAGAAATCCACCGCCTAACCACCTGTCTGGAAAATTGACATTCATCCAATTTCGAACATTGCGTCCAAAATGTGCAGGGGCGTCATCATGTTGAAAAAACATATTTTCTTGATGCTGGCGCACATCCAATGGTATTATATCCATGAACTCATTCTGAGGAAAGTTCAGATACACCTCTGAATTAAGACGATTGGGACGTACAATAGGCTCAATTACTTGATCCCCAATTACTCCTGCCCATAAGTTCAATGAAAATCTATGTTGGAAATTTGTACGGCGAACATCTTTTGGATTTTCATCTGACCAGTGATGCATGTTATGGAAATTAAAAGCACCATTCCTAGTAAATATTGACTCATCCGACCATAATATTCTAGGAATAGTGTTTTCATTTGATAATATCCACTGGCAAAACTCGATTCGTGGTAAAAAATTTGCCTCCGTTACATGTTGCACCCGTTTAAAATGATAAGGATGTAATCCTTGCATTCTTGTCATTCTTCCTATCTAAAATTATTATTTTTAGGATAACTATCAAATAGGTATTCATAAATTTTTCTTACTATTGATCGAGGTATATCCATAATTTCTGAAACATTTCGTACGCTTATTTGCGGATTATTTTCAAACATATTTAAAGCAATATCCATACGATGATTTCCCAGTGGCCTTCCTGAGCCCTGCATGCGCTGAAAACTTCCATGGGTTGACAAATTCCGGTGAATATCAGTAAACATTCGACGTCCAGGTAGTATGCGATTGGGAAATCTTCTTTGATATTCTGTTACGGCGGCCAATGAACTGCCATTGCAAAACCCGTACACAAAATGCATGTCAGTCAGTTCTATGTCTGTAAATCTTGGCATTTTAAATCGATTTAATAAAAATTTTGATTTGAATCTAGTAATTTTACACTGCTAACAATGTCAGCTTAACGTCAAAGTAAGTCATAACAAATCAAAACAACTTTTGTTTGCAGTCATGGCTAACTATGTATAATCAACAATTCATTTAAATTCGCAGTACATTTCCTATCATGTGACAAATTTTTTAGTTTGATTTCATTCAAAAATTGCACAATTTATGGATATTCAATAAGAGTACCTTTTTTATGTAGAAAACCCTAAATTTTCAAATTCTAAAATTGAATTCCAAAAATAGAATTACACAAAAATTTTGGGTCTAAAATAACCTGAGTCCGTCCCTGTTACATACGCTTCCAAACAAAACTGTCTAAAACAGTTAATATTTTTAAGTCCAGCATAAAAAACTAGGCTAGAATCCCAAAAACGTCCGTCCTCTCTGCCGCACCCTGTATAAATTATTTTTTGCAAAGCTTGCAGACCTTCAAAATATATGCTTCCAATAATTCTTTGATTACGAGTATCAGAAAAATATAAATATTTGCTCGAGTTTTCATCATTTTTGTTTATTTACGGTGGATCTACTCTCTCGTTATCATACACAATTTTGAAACAGAGATATGCGTATACTTGAAATCTGTGAAAATGCCCTTTTTTGCTTTAACTTGGAAGCATTACTGTTTAAGATATATCATAAAACGTAAGATAAAGTACCAGAAAGAGTCACGATTTTTCGAAATTCTATTTTTTAATCAATTTTCGGCTTTCATTAGTCAATCGCATATCAATTTTCTGGTTATAATTTTTAGTAAAATAAATCATGAAAATGTATCTTGTTTCCAAAGTAAAGACTTGGCTGGCTTCTGTTTTAAAATGCCCAGGAATTTTTCGAATAGGATATGGCAATGGCCATCCTGGACATGTTGCTGACGTACAGTATAATTTTTTAGGGTGTCTGTGGACGGAGAGTGGCTATGCCTCAAAGAACTTCAAGATGTTGAGTTCAGTATGCAAGAATCCATGACCAAACCACTTTCTACCCCTTCACCTGATGTTCCTGTACATCCTTTTGGTATGACATTGCAAAAAACTAGGCTTTCTAGTGATTCAAATTTTCGTGATGATGGGGCTGATGCATCTGCCACCTTTTTTATAAACGCACTTGATTGACAAATCTTGAAAACCATCTATCCTATGTAAAAAAGTACATAATAAAAAAATATAAAAATTTGTCAGTCTACCCATTGGCGATTTTGTCACTGTGTAATTTCAGTAACCGTTGCAGCGATTTTAATGGAAGAGATGTAGTAGATAATGCTGGTTTTTGGCATCACTCTTTTTTTTATGAAAATCGTTGCAACGGTCGCTGGAGCTGCGCAGTGACAAAATGGTCTATATTCAAACTGATGGAAGTGGCGATTTGAATTTTTATTTCGGTTACCGTTAGAACGTGATCATACATTTCGTTTCAAAGTGTCATTATCAGAGAATAGTGGTTGTTTTTCACACTTCTGATACAAGCCTAACATCCACGGGAGAAGTAGAGTCGTATTCTAAGGGTAGGGCCTAGCAATACATTATGTCATGTTAGAACTCTTAACAGTTTTGGCGCAAAATTTTACGTTTGAGCCTTCGAAACAGTCATTTGGAAAATATCTCCTTATGAGTCAGTTATATTATCGTTTTCGGCTATTTATGCTTCATTTATTATCAATAGTTAATATGCCAAGCGACTAACAGTAAATTGCTATGATATAGTTTACTTATTATATTTCTTGAAATTTTATAGGACGCGACCCCGTAGTTATAGAACGAAGCAACTTAGTAAATATAAGCAAATTAGTAGTCAAGGAACTGATTGAACAGTCTCTACGATATGGCAGAATGCTCGATTCAGATCATATGCCTCTACAACACTTTTTTATTGTTTTGGAACATGTGCTTCGGCATGGATTGAGGCCAAAGAAGGTAATTTTAGAGTAAATAACCTTCTTTATTAATAGTTGTTTGCTTATATATGCACTTCAATACAGGGTTTACTAGGACCCAAAAAAGAATTGTGGGATATACTACAAATGGTGGAAAAATATGCGCCAGAGGCACAAGATATCACTGCAAGTGTTAGAGATCTTCCAACTGTTAGGTAAGGACCCTTCAAATATTACTACTAATGAATAATCGAGTATATATAATAATAGTTTGATAATAAAGGGTGTCCCATCAGTTTTTTTTAAGTTGGTATTATTTTGACAGTTGGTAACACTTCCATGCTCAACATATTGAACCTCCGCTGTGAGAAATGGATCGTTTTAATCTAGATCAAAGGTGGGAAATATTGAAAAACTATTTTCAAAGTGAGTGCTGTGTTGCAGAAGCTTTGCGAAAATTGAGAATACTATTTGGTCAGAATGAAGCTAAGTCCGCGACTGGTATACGCAAATTCGTGAAGAAGGTTCGTGAAACTGGCCTGCTTGTGGATAACAAAAGGTATGACCGTGTTCGACCCGTACGTACAGCCGAAAACATTCACACACACATTCACAGAGCACAACAAGTGGGCATCAGTCGCACTTCTGTGCGGAGAATATTGCATAACGATCTGGGATTATTTCCTTATAAGGTGCAACTTGTGCAAGAGTTGAAACAAAATGTCCATCCGCTTCGATATCGTTTCTCTGTGTGGACTCTAAATCAATTGGAAACGGACGTCAATTTTGGTCGCCAAATCATCTTTTCGGACGAAAAACCAATGCATCCAAAAAGAGTAACTGTTTGGAGTGGTGGGATTATTGGTCCCCACTTTTTTCAAGATGAAGATGGTAACAGCGTGACGGTAAACGGGGAACGCTATAGAGTCATGTTGAGGAGTTTTTTGTGGCCACTATTAGACGACATGCACTTGCACAATCTCTGGTTCCAGCAGGATGGCGCATCATTCCACACCAGCCGTGAAACAATCGATCTTTTACACACTAATATCGGTCATCGCGTTATCAGCCGTTTTGAAGACGATCATTGGCCAGCCCGCAGGTGTGATTTGACGCCCATGGATTACTTCCTATGGGGAGTTAAAATTGGGTCAAGAGGATGGACTAGTGCTAGGCCAGCTGCGGCAGCCATTTAATTGAAATTGTTTTTCATAAATAATCGGAAGGTGTATTCTTTTGAATAAAGTATCTAGTGTTACATATTATTGAAGAGTGTAGTTTTAATACCAATTTATAAAAGAAACCAACGGATGGCCCACCCTTTATGTTGTACTTCGCTTCAATGCTATTTTCTTACAATTTATAGGACGCACATGGGACGTGCTAGAGCCTGGTTAAGGCTAGCATTGATGCAGAAAAAATTGGCAGATTATCTAAAAGTTCTGATAGATCACAAAGATGAAGCTTTAGTAGAATACTTTGAACCAGATGCACTTATGTTAAGTGATGAGGCTATTGTAATAATTGGGCTGTTAGTGGGATTGAACGTTATCGATTGTAATCTCTGTGTAAAGGTGAGATATACTTTGTTATTCAGGGCAAGTTACGCCTATCAAAACTACGATTTTATGAAGTATGTATGTTGTATGCTCTTAGTGACTACAGTTATAATAAAAAGTACCAGACCATTAAGGCATTACAACTTCTCGTTAATATGTTGCTTGCATGTTCTATGCTGATGGTTAGTGAGTATATCAATTGTATAAGTAGGTGTCAAAACCACATCTCTATGTTCAATACCCAGTTAGCCTCTGTAATAGTCACATATTTGTAAACCCTGTAATTTTGGAATTTTACTGCAGCTACAGTCGTTGAATAATTTTTCCAAAAGGTTATTCCTAAATCGTTTGATTTAAGATGTATATAGTGTCAGTATGCTTCTGATGTTAGTGTGACAAATAATATAAAAAAATTCCATTATCTTTGTTTACAAATTATTCCACCTAAAAGGCGAAACTCGATATATGTTATCTTGATAATGAATATCGTACATTACACAAATGTTAGACTTATACTGAGAACTTTGTGTATGACATGTGATCGTACATGCGGTATTTTTTAGGAAGAAGATCTGGATTGTCCACAAGGAGTAATTGACTTCTCTCTATATTTGAGATCGTCAAATACTATATCAAGTGATTCCAGTAATGAAGAACAAGGAGACCCAATGACAACTGTTTTGGATCAGAAAAATTATATTGAAGAACTTAACAGGCATTTAAAGTAGGTACCATATCCTCTTTTTGGTGAATGATAGGTATGTAAGCGTCGATACCAGTGGGAAAGTTCACATTTCAAATTTGAATTCCGCGGCAGCCGTATACGCGAGGAAGTGGCGCGACGCGATCGGCGTGCAGGTTAAATAGTCACAAGGAACCCTGGACCGGAACGCAACGTGCTTTTGCTATCAAGGCTTACTTTGGGAGCGGTGATTCATGCGCAGCTGCCCTTCAGAAATTTTGTACATCTTACAACATTCTCCGACCAAGAGATGCCCCAAGTAAGAATCTATTGAAAAAGTGGATTAATAGGCTCCGTGAAACTGGCTCTACTCTTAGTCAACCCATTCCTGGCCCCACACCTACTGTATCAATCGAAGAAAATGTACGTCGAGTAAAGTTGTTCGGTCATTGCAAATGTTCGGCGTTCTGTACGGAAGCATTCTGCTGCTTTGGGGATCCCAAGGTCAACACTGCATGGCATAATGAAGAAAAAAATAGGTTTTCATCCTTATAAAATCCAATCAGTCCATGCTTTAAAGGAAAGTGATTCCGTATTACGGAAATCATGTGCTGAACGGATGTTGATTTTTTTCCCTACGCAGCGCAGACTCGAGAACGTGGTTTTCAGTGACGAGACCCACTTTCACTTAGACGGTCATGTGAATAAGCAAAATTGCAGATATTGGGCACCAACGAACCCAAAAGAGAAACATCATCAACAGCAAAGGTGACTGTTTGGTGCGCCATATCCTCTAGCGGTATTATTAGGCCGTATTTCTTTGTAGAAAACGGTCAGGCATTGACAGTCAATTCCGAGCGATACAAAGACATGATTGACATTTTTTTGCTCCTATTGTAAGAACAGAACGTCGATTTTAACAGAAACAGGATGGAGCCACTGCTCATACTTCCAGAGAATTGATGGATACTGTGAAAGCACTTTTTCCTCAAAAAGTTATATCGAAGTTTGGAGACATTCACTGGCCTCCTAGGTCACCCGACCTCAATTCCAATAATCCACGAACACTGGAGGAGCTTAAAGACAACAATCGACGAGAAATAAACATCACTCCGGAACTCTGCAAGAGAGAATTTGCGCGCGCGATTAGAAGAGTGTGTCCGCAGGGATGGCAAACATTTGAACGGAATGATATTTATGCAATAAAACCCGCAAATTTACGAATATGTTGATAGTAGTAAATATTTTCTTCTCATTAAGTTTGTATTTTTTTTCTTAAGTCAAAAAGTGAGTACTTTCCCACTGGTATTGCAGGGTTTACACGTACCTATATGAATGATACAGATATCTGTGACTTTGGTTTCATTGCAAATTATATCAAATATTTTGTCATGGATGCTAGTACAAGGCCCAATTTCATCAACATTAATATTATGGACCAATGGGAAAATACCTTATCGAAATGCAATTTGACGGAAGCTGTCAAAGGTCTCTAAATATCAGTGATTTCTATTAAAATATTGAATAAAATCGTGAAAATTCGACTGTATTATAAACAAGACCACTTTTTGATTCCAACATGATGCTTTTGTACAGAGAAAACAGGACAACTTTCATGTATTTTGATTTCTGTTATAAATTTACATTTAACTATCAGTTATCCCCAAAGTCAATGGGAATGCGGCAAATAATAGGTCGATTTTCTAGCTGTTAAATTTGGCAGCAGATTTGGACGTTTGTTAATGCATGGCACTCTCGAATTTACCAACTTCAATATACTGAAAGTTATCATTACATAACCTGTTGAATAGTGTGGATTTGTCTGTATTTTGCAAGGAAATAGAATATAAAATACATTCCATCCAATTCCTCATCTTCCTTTACATCATAATAGTAATCATTTATTAATTTATGGGTTAATGAATTTCTTCAAAGCAATAAAAACATTATGTCCTCTCCATCCTAAAACACAGATAATATGTGTATGACGTGTCAATCCCTACACCTCCCTGATGCATAATGCAATTACTATGGACATAGACAAAAAAATATGAAAAATGTTTCACAAATAATGTCTTTTAAGTCCAAAAATCATAAAAACTAGTAATGTTTATTGTTTGATTGTCTTTTTGACTGGCGGGGATATCTATCTGCCACTCGCAGGGTTGCCAAGTCTAACGACGATCACGTGTCGTGGTGGAGGGTGCGACATGAATCTTTTACATTTCCTGGTTTTGAATTTTTTCGTAAAAATTTACTAGGTGTCATGATTATAAGCATCTTTGGTAAATTCTCTGACATGTGAGGCAACTTGAAGTGAGATGAGATTATAACTGAGAAAGTGGCCAAAATAGAAACCTCTGAATTCAGCCTTGTGTGGTCTAAACTTTTGCATATTACCAAGCTATTCCATAGCGTTTTCTTTCAGTGAAGCCAGTGTTAGACTGGTGCATATTCCAAATTCTTAGAACAGATCCAATTTATATATTCATGTCTTTTTGGTGCGCATTTTGAACTAGTGTTTCACTCAGTGTAGAAACATACAGAACTTGAAGCAACTCGAGCTGGTGTTGTCTACTGTCTGCCTCGATTTCCATCTTTGAATGCAGTCGTGCTATTTGCTCGTGGTTAACTATATTATTCTTTTCGATGATTCATCATAGTAACACGGAAAAGGACAAAGAAACGAAAAATATGCTTCATTGACAGATTACTGCACGCGACACGACATGAGAGTTGTTTATCGTTGTTTAGGGAGCAACTTCAGGATCAAAGGTATTAACTAAGGTAGAGTATTTTAAACACAAAAATTGCGCTAATTTTATCAGAAGAAAACACTATATCTCTGAGCCACAGAAGCAAAGCGAATCTCAGGCTTTCGATTCTCCCATCGCTAGTGCGATGAAATGAGAATTTGTCCTTCCTTGGATTACTTGAAATAGTGATGTGCTTTCTAGTTCTTTGCATTAAGTTACATTCAGTTCCAGGAAGTGGTTCGTGAACAAACTACTTTATGCAACAATAGCACAAAAAATATATGTACCGAAACAGAGCAGATATTCCAGTCTGTCAGTCGAGACAACGTGAAAACGATTCAATTCATATATTTTAACCGTTCCAGTGCCTTCCATGATTGCAAATGTATCCTCCCTTCACTAACATTGTGAGACACTAATTTCAAATGTCAATTCTTCTTTGGTCTATTTTCCAACGTTACTGTAGTCTATGTTTTGTGGCCACTTGCTGTTTTGAGCTTGTTGTATTTCTGAAAAATGGATTTTCGGAATAAAAAGTGCTCGCTCCAAGATATTTCTTGTGCAGAATTACATATTACACTGTCGTGTCTGTACACTGTAACTGTTTAAATCTGCACTAATCCCGAAATACGTGGTTATGTTGAGTGTACCATGTACCATCACCGATGGTGCGACTGATACCTTGAAATCAAAATAAGAAAACTGCAACTGCAATTGAATGTATGAATGAAATCTTGAACAGTTTCGGACCAGTGGTGTCAAAATGTCGTTGAGGAATTGGAAAGACGTGTATGAATGTGTTGAAACGCAACACCTAACAAAAATTTGAGTGAAAAGGCTTTTTCATGTAAGAATATGGAAGTGAAAGTTTGCAAAGGTAGGATAAACTATCAACCCCCAGTAGGTGATGTTGAGTTAATATAATCACATATGGATTACAAAAGTTGCAATAAACATGCAGAAACCTTCAGCTAAACTGAAATAAATGGATTTTACTCAGCCATCAAGCATTTTTTTTTAATTTTGGCTCAGTTTTATATAATTTCATAATATTTAATAAACTGAAAACATGTCAATGGCAAGCTGTCACTTAATATTTTACAGTGTTTTGTTTTGAATACTTTGATGCTATTTGCTGCCAAAAATTTGACGGAGAGATCTTGAGGCTGATTGGGTATATTTGAGGGACTGTTTAGTACTCGTACCCTATTGGTGCAGAATAATGGTTTGTTAAATTGAGAAATCCGCCCTAGTCACGCAAATCTTCCATAAAATATTTTTTGATTTGTCACGTAATTGGGATAAGGCTGAAACGATATCGCTTTATTTCATTTCGTGATATGGTTTCCAATTTTAGTGCTACAGTGGCCAATCTACAGTCTAAAGTAGAATCTCTGACAACTACGAATGCACTAATGAAGGAAGATATGGCGATATCGAAGAATAATTTGCAGTCCCTGTATGAAGAGAACAGACGATTACGCAAACGACTAGCAGGAGGAGGGGATGAAGGTATTACTTTTCTCTAGTTTCATGATAAATAGGCGACATTTCCTTAACGCACAATATCAAATTGATTTCTGATCCACCAGCTCAATAATTCTACCGACATTACCGCTGGAATCTGTTCGTCTGAGCTCTTTTGCATGATGCTGTTGCTTTTTGAGCCTTCTAAATGGACTCGCTCATCAATCCAAGTATTTCATAGTGTATAAGTGTAGGTACAATCGATCTTTTATTTCTGGGATATCGAGGTCAGTTTATTGCAAATCCGTCATACATTGAAGTTGTCAAGTTTTTCGATTTTTCTATAATTATTTTGTTTTTAGAAGGTAGTGGTGGAGGGGAGGATGGAGCTACAAGCACAAATAATGATGGAAGGAGTGAAATGCCAGGAGAGGTAGAAGAATTGAGACAACGACTAGAGGAGGAACGAAAACTTAGAAGAGAGGCAGAAAATGAACTAGACATTCAGGTCTGTTGATACATTGATATGCCGATATTATTATTACATGTTTTACAGCTTGTTAGTTTCTGTCAAACGCCAAAAAAATCGTATTATCCTATGCATCGTGCTTGCTACAGTTTGGGGAATTTGACAGCAACTGTTGTGCAGTGATCACAAGATTCGAGTTATGTGACATATCCAAACAATTTGTAGTAACCAAAATATTTTTTGCTGTGGTTATGACAATTTTTATGTTGTCTCAGATGTGTATGAAGGCTGAAATGGAAGTGGCAATGAAGCTTCTGGAAAAAGACATCCATGAGAAACAGGACACGATCGTATCTCTGAGGAGACAGCTTGATGATATCAAATTAATCAACCTTGAAATGTACAAAAAGCTCCAGGTATGTAAGTTTTATTGCTAGAAGTTTCAGTTTGGCTTTCGCGTTCTATCAGTCTTCTATCCATCACGTACAAAATAAGGCAGTCACATTTTCGTTATGTTGTAGTCCAAAACAACAGATATTTTTAGGAAAATTCTTTGTGCTGTGTCAAAACCTCGCATAAATTATTTGTTGTTTTGATTTATAGGTTACTCTTACTGCACTTTAGGGGAACGATTGCTTTAGCTTCGACGCTACACGTCTTTCGCTGAATTACCTTTCAGAACTTAAATGGAAAGTCAGTTAAACACGATATGGTAAATTTATCGAGAAACAAAAATATTATTGTAATTTTTGGTTAATTTGATCAAAGGGGTCGTATGGTAATGCCAAACGATGTTTTGAAAAGTGTGTTTCTAGTATGTTTTAACAAATAAAGCGTGTCCGATTGGGTACTTCAGGATTTTGTATTTAAACAAAACCGACAACCTTGGAAAAATATGATGCCTGTTTATATTATCGGATTAAAGAAATATGTAAGATGTATTCTATAAATAATGTTCTCAAAATGCCCATCTTAGCTGTTTCTAGAGATATTGACCTCTCGATTGAAATTTTCATTAACCTTTTAGCACAGTTCTGGACCAATTTCAAGAATAATTTGAGGAATGTTTTGCTTCTGGTCATTAATCGTCTTCGAATTATTTGAATAGATTTGATTCTTGAGGAAACCCCACAAACAATGTCAAATAAGATTGTATTGCATGATCTTGCAAGCCCACGGACAATACCATTGCAATAAATCATGCAGATAGTAGGAAATTGTATATGGCAGTTTCAAAGTTTCCTTGACATGTGACTATCTTGTTGAAATAACATGTTGTTATGGTTACTTAACTGGGGCCACCAAAAGTACATATTTGTATATAAACATTAGCATTCCTTCATCATAATTTTAATGAAAAAATGAAAGAGCTTTCTGAGTATATTTGCACAGTTATGATGCGATCTTTCGTTGTAAAACAATTCATAGTTCGTTTTAGATGACTAAGGCGCATGAAATATCGTCGTTAAGTCGTTAAAAATGGTTCCAAATTTGAATCCTTAAGTGCCTAGTCGATTTGACGTATTTACTTTATAGTATTTACTATACATGGTGTCCTGAAATTTGGGACTTTCCTTTTCAGAAATAACTACATTTTATATAACAAACCTAATATGTGGTAAAACATCAGAAAAAAAATGTAAAAATACTCATTATTGATTTGATCGGGAATTTCAGGTACTGCTCTTTCACATTTTTTGCTCATAATTACTGTTGAAGTTGTCGCCTGCCAATTCAAAAACACAAGTTTGTTTGCAGGATGTAAACAAACCTACCTAGCTCGGAAACATCGGAACGATCTGAGTACATTCCTGTAAACTAACATCAAATCGATAACTTCGTCATTGCTATAGTAAGGTGCCAATTTTAGGTTTTTAAATCCGATTTTAAATAAGCTAGGTTAACCTACACACCGCGCGGCGCCTGATTTTGATACTAATGTAACATGGATACTAACGTAACACAACGTACCTTGTGACGTATGATGCATGGTCGGGATGGCCCACGAGTTTTTCGGAACTTGGTAACTCGATTATTTTAAGGCTTTGGTGTTTGTGTGCCTAGGAAAACTTGCTGATTGTTGCTTGACCTATATGCTCTGTAAAGTCCCAACTTTAAGGACATCCTGTATTTTGGCTTTTCGCATTTTGCTTTCATTCTCCTACTACAAGTGTGCTATCTGCAGGAGTGTGAAATGGAACTAACTCAAAAAGGTGAGATGGTCAGCAGGCTACAGGCCAAAGCAGGCCAGATAGGCAAGATACTGAACAATCTGGAGAAATACAACCACTTGCTAAGAGACACCAGCGACAAAAAGCAGGGGGCGTGTCGTGCTCCTCCAGACAAAAAGCCGAGGAGTATGATTGGCCGGTCGAAAACAATTGATGAGGGGAAGGCGGGGTGTAGTAGCGAAGGGGGTGGTCATGACGGGGAGGGGGACCAAGCTGTAGTGGCCTCCGATTCTACAGAATCGTTCGTCAAGTTAGATTTGGATTTGCAAGATGTGGAAGGGGATAAGAAATGATTTCGATGTGAATTGAAGACTGTTTAAGGTTGCTGCACATCATTTTGGATCTTGTAGTTGTTAAGCACAATTTTATCGATGCTTGAAGCCAAGTGTATACTACTTCGCGAATTATTACTTCAATTATGTTTATTTGTGTATTGCCGAATTATTTTGTTGACAGCTGACCCAAAAATGACGAACTGAGAGTGAAATCCATTTTTGTGTTTTAAGGATACGTGGAACCTTGTCACTACTAAATCTGTCAACCTAAACCTTTGCTTATTTTTGAGAATTAGTGGCAGAGCTTCAAGGGAGCACCATACTGTCTAATCCATTTTTAAAATCGTTACTCGTAATTTATTACTTGTTCCAGAATATTTATATCAGTAATAAAAAATGTGCAGCAAGCTTTAACAGTAATTCTCGATTTTTTGATCTACGTCTGCAATGAAGCATTTTCCAAATAATTCGTTTCATCTTAATTTTAGTTCTTACATCTGGATGACATATTTCCTTAGAACTATTTCTATTATAAAAATAAAAAAAAACGTTCACTGAACATGTTTGCGATTACAATGCTCCACTCGCTTATACACAACAACAAAGACTTCATTGTTAGCCCCTTCTTTTGAGAATTTAAATGTTATATACAGGGTGTTTCACAACTTATCCGACAAATTTTAACCACTGTTACGAAAGAAGTTGATTTCTCAAAAAAAACAATGTTATAAAAGTCCTACAGAAATTAAGTTATAATATAATGAATTGAACAATACATATCTGTATTTTGCGTTCATCGTCGTGATATTATAAGCATTAATAATTTATTGTAGCAAATCTTGTACCAAACAACTGACGAAAACAAAATGCCAGGAATTTTTGGTATTTTCATACTGATAAGAACGTGTAAATAAGGTTTAATCTGTATCGTGGGTGATCTGAATGAAGAACGGTCGAGTTTATGTTTTTAGTTATTTATGAATAAAAATGGCACATGTGTACACTAATGATTAGTTAGTGGGCATTGTTTTAGCGTACGGAGAAGCAGGGCAAAATTCGCGAGCGGCTTCTCGTTTCTATGCACCGATTTCCGAATAGGCACATACACATCACGAAACATTTAGTTCAATTGTTTTACGTGCACGTGGAGATGCGCCCAAGCTTGCATGGCAGTTAATGGAAACAATTTTGAACAGCTTTTATAAGTAGGTGAACTGTTAAACTGTATTATTTTATTATCTCGATTTCTGTAGAACCTTTATTACATTTTTTTGAGAGATCAACTTCTTTCGTAACTGTGCATATGTGGTTAAAGTTTGTCGGATAAGTTGTGAAGCACCCTGTATATTCTAAAAATCTGTAGCAGAAAGAGACTAGGTACCGTTTGTGATCATTTGAAAGACTGAAAAAAGTAAAATTTCAGGAATGTGAGGCGTCTCTAAGGCATAAGACCGAGTTGATATCCAAACTAGAAGCTAAGGCACAATCAATGACAGACACTATACAAACACTTGAAAATAAGTAGGTATCTACACTATATACATAGATTTTTTTATTTGTTTACCATGATACCTACTTGTCCTTTTTCTATCAGTGGAATAGTGTTTGCGCATACCGTTAAGTTGGAAGGACGAAATCGTCTTGTTCAACTTATTGTTTCATTAAAATGTTAGATTTATCAATTTTTCTGATTCTAACTGTATGTGTCACAAGATTCCCGGAACTTTGTTATCAAAATATCATAAAATATTTAGCCAATTTAAATGGTTTTTAATCTATGAAGGCTATTTGGCAAACCGCCAATTTGACAAATATCCTTCAAGTCTGGATGACATTTTTTAAGATTACCATGAATTGAGTCATTAGTGTTCACAGCACTCAATGTTTTGAAGATGTGTTAAATATTTTTCTGTGATTACTTAATTTCATGTCTAGTCAATTTCAAAGGTATTAAGAGCCGTAATTTATTTTAAGGCCGTTTAATCTTCCGCAGCTTTTATAAGTTAAATGTCATCTAGGTCGATAATTATCAGTACTTGATAGTTGAATATATATTGGAAAATGTTGGCAAACCTTCTCTACCAGCGAGCAGCATTTATTAGAGAGAGATGAACAATATATATTTTACATAATACACTTAGTACCTAGTCGAATAGCCATTATTGAAGATTTGTTATATTCTTGTAACATTCCCTATTTATAGGCGTTATATCTTTCTCTATGTGATGTCAATGTTAATGCAAAAAGTTATACATATATATCTCTAGCGCCAAATTGTGATTCTTTTTCTTCGCTTTTGTACATAAATCAATAAAGTTGATTCTATGAACATACGTCGGGTTTTATTAAGAACTCTTCCCAATTTTGTTATTTTTTTGATTTTGTAGTAGTTTAGGTTTGCCATTATTTTCTTTTATGTATTTTGATTAGGGCCAGCTCCATGATTTTTAATGAACGAAAATGGATTGGAATGTTCGTCAAATTTCCAACAATTGAATTTGGAACAATTAAAAAAAGTGAAGCTGGCTGTTGGTGTGGTTTGGTTGACTTATGTTACGTTACAGCATGTTTTCGATTCTTAGTTGTCTTCGAAAGTTTTAATTTTTGATAGTCTTGGAATCTGAATGTGACTATAGAATTAAAAAAATTGCAGAGATTTTGGAAAATTTCATAACAAAAGTTTAAAATGTTCACTATTCGAGAACTTATAATGTATTTTGCTCAGAGGCAGTTAAAAATATACTGGGGACCAAATGACTCTGACATCTAGACTAGAGTAGTAACTAAAATGGGCAATATTCTATCACTTTGTTAGAAAATTAGTTCTTGAAAATGAGGGGAAAAGTCGGAGTGTCTCTCTAAAGGTGAAGTTAATTTTGTGATGAAAGGTTTAATAGAACTAAATCAGCTTTATATTGTTTATTCTACTACATCGTTTTCTCGAATTGGATTCTTGCTGGAGCCTCAAGAGGCACAGCAAACTAAGTAGATATATCAATCCCCCAGTCCCAATTATTTCATGGAAAGTCATGGACATATCAATTCATCTAGTCTTGTCTACTCAGGAATAATTCATCAATTTTACAAAATCTTTCAAAGATACAGAGAAAGTGAGGCAACCCGAGTTCTGACAGAACAGAAAAAACGAGAAGTAGATATCCAGGCGGCTCACGTGGAAGAGCAGGCCGTCAGCATAGAGGGTGATCTAAAAGTAGAGAGAGAATGGAGGATGTCATTACAAGATACTATGCAGCAAGATAGGGAGAAGATATCCAAGCTGCAGAGTGAAATCTCCCAGTTGAAGGTGGTGGCTCAGGTAAGATTAAAGTACATCCAAGGAAAGATTGAAAATTATTTACCAAATGTTGCTGATAGCTATTATATGTCAAAATGTCATGTCAATTTTATGCCGTTTTATGTGGATGCAATTTTATATGTTGATACAATAGTCGCCTTTAAAAAATGAATCAAGTAGACTCATTATTTTATGTACACGAAAAGTTTACTAAATTTTTACTACTCTCCAAAGTTCGAAACACATCAAATGGCCATGACGAGATTTAAAAAAAACTCCAGAATTTTTTTTAATAATATTGATAAACGGCTTTATTTTTAATAAGACATTATAAAAATGCGCGAAGTTTAGCCTCGGCTATTCTTCCACTTAACCCTTGTGTGACATTGGATACTAGAAATTTATATACATATTCACCAGAAATGTTACAATAAAGCTATGTAAAAGTTGAATAGTAGAAACCGTTACAATTACATATACAGGAGATGCAACTTCAAATTTAGTTTATACTTCTTCGGAGTATTTTTCAGGTTCTTTAGTAGAGAATTGTATAAAGAGATTGCATTAAATGTGAAAGATCTTGTGAATATAGAAGTGTTGTGTTGAAGCATAGTGAATATTTCGGAAAAACGAATAAACGAGAAATGACGATTCTGTACAAGTATACAGGTTTCCTATTGAGCATTGGTGTGTGTACAGTTGTAACCAATAAATATTTGAAGAAGTCTTTAACACTCAGCCAGTTCATAGTAATGATATCGCCTGATGTGTGATCATATCTTGTTAGATTGTTTATCAGACTACAACTGTAATTTTGGATTTTCTGCAAACGTTTTGCTGTATATTGGTCTCGGCAGGGACAATATAATAGCATTCAATAAAGAATTTTTGAAATAACCAGTCTATCACATAATTTTTTTTTTAAATTTGGTCACAATGTTTTTGTTCACATACATGAGCTTTAATGCTAAATAGCAGTTTTTAACTATAAGAGCTCGGATCCTTAATATTTCATCAAGAACACCCTGAGGGTTTTTACATGGTCGGAGAATTTCAACTGTGATTGGTTGATACAAATTTGCTTGTTGTCCTTCAAAAAATTGGAGTTTGTTTTTGGGCTGAATAAAATCATTTGGTCTTTTTCAGTGCTCATTTCAAGAGCATTGTCCTTTGCATAATCATAGATTACTTCTAGATCTTTGTTTATAAGTGTATAATGTGAATAGAGTGGCTCTAAAACAGAAGCTTGTAGTACGCCAGATTTTATTAGCTCAAGTGATGAAACTTTGTCGCCTAACGAAACTTTTTGTTGTGTACCAATTAAATAGTGCCGAAAAAAATTCACATTTTCAGAAAGTCCTAAATAGTTCAATTTTGATAATAAGAGTTCGAGGTTAATTATATCGAAAGCTTTAGAAGAATCAAGAAGCAGTAAAAGTGTAGCATAACCTTTATCAAAACCTCGAAAAATGCAGTTTGGTAAGTTCTGAAATGTTTAATGTTTCGTTCCTAACATTGTAGTATTATTGTGTGAGAATTTATAAGCAGTGCTTTATGACTAGAATGTTTTTTTGTGATTGTTCGCGATTTTTGGCGGGTCACAGTAAAACTACCGATATCACTTTCAGACGTTCACATCGCCCACATATACATCTGCAATCTGCATCTGTCCACGGACGCTTGTGTAAACTCAGAGACATAATATGTTCTCTAGTTTCGTTTCGCCACCATAAAAATTTCCTGGTTAAGCATTAGTATGTGTGCTCCTCACCTATGGTTGTTCAGTGTCAGTGTGACAACCCACTCGTCATGGGCGTGGGATTTGAGTTGTCCATTCACTGATCTTCGTAATATAAAACATAGCCATACCTGAAAATACAAATAGTGCACAACATCGACAGAAAGCAGCGGTCCCCCATCAAAGTCAAGGTTCACACATGGGTACAGTATGGTTTATCTGTTAACTTGTTACCTATGACATTGATGACGTAACTGCCAAAGGCATATAAAATGAAGTTAAACAATAAAAATCATAACATATCGACATTTTTCCTGATTAAAATACCACCAATTTTCTGTGTATATTCTTCAGTTTGGTCCAAAAGTCATAACGACTCTAGAACTGACGATGATAAACACTGAGATTGAAATCGGCGCACAGAACATCGAAAAGCCGGCAAAAAGTACAACTGCTACGGCATTTATACGACTTTCAGAACAATATGGTTTTTTGAGTTGCTAATTCCAATTCTGGGTTTAGTTTGTCTGTATGAGGGCATTTGAAGCTCAGAGGTCAGTTAGTAACTGTAATAGTACCTGAAGGTTATTTCAAGGTCACTTCAAGAACAAATTTAAAATAAGTCCAGCATTCAAGTCCTGATGCGTGTCATATATCATTTAGCGATCGTTGAGTCCAAATCAGAGATCAGTTTGTCTCAAGGAATGCATTTAAAAGACATTTTAATGTAACTTAAACGACAAATTCTAAAAAGTTAAAATATAACGGAATAACCATTTCTTCTCGTATCAACATGTTATCATATGGAAGTATATCAGGTTGAATTTCTGAGCGGTTTGCAAAATTTAGCAAAAACTGACACTACATTATATGTATTCAGGGATCACAACATAATTTATACAAATTGATGTAATAGGCGGAACCTTATTAAAAACCTCTCTGCATAATACAAATAAAGTAAAGAAGTGAAGCTAAAAAATACGAGTAGTAATCTGTTTGATTTAGACTGTTTATTATATATTCAAATGCTCAAAGATTTCCAACACACAGTACAACGGATGATACAGAAGTTCTTCAACTTTGCTGTTAAAAAGTTGTGTCGACTGATACACCACAAACTTCAGGTTTAATAGTCTGCCATGGTAAAGGTAGTCTAAGCAAAGTTCTGATTCTGTGGCCAACTTATTGTATAAGATAGACCACCATGCGGCGGTCTGTATTTAGCCTATTATTTCAGAAATATGCTCAGTTGCAAGAAGACTATTACACGATGAAAGACCATTGTTTGGAGCAGGACCATACTTTGGAGGAACTAGGTGCTCAACTTCGAGATTCAAAATTGGAAATCTCCGATTTGAAAGAGGAGATCAACAAGAACAGACCCGATGGTGCTTGGGTAAAGGACAATACCGCCTTGGAGTGTAAAGCGTGCAATAAGGAGTTCAATTTAACCAGGCGAAGGGTAAGTGTATTTGAATAGAAAACTTTTCGTCGGCGATAAAATTATTTCACTAATTGGACACGATTCGATAAAAAAATGTTCTGTTAAAATTCTTGCTACTACTGGAAATCATTCTGACAAGAAAACTTCACACGAGTTTATATTCGATCTCGTCGGGTGTACTAAACAATATAGTTTGAAGAAATCAACTTCGCAAGACTAATAATAAAAAAATATAAATAAAAAATAAATATCCCGAACGAGAGCAGTCTATCTGGGCGGGCAAATTAAAGAAAATAGAGTGGTGAATCAACTTTACAAGATATTTGCCAGTCATTTCAAACGAGTATTACATTCGATGTTGTCGGGTGGATTATAAGTATAGTCTGCTTTAGAACTGATAAATAGTGATATTAAAAAATTATGAATTGGTTAAATGTTAATAAACTTAAATTGAACACCAATAAAACAAAATGTATGCCAATAGGGAAACATTTAGGTGACAATACAATTAGGCTCATGATTAATGATGAAAAAATTGAATTAGTCGAATCATTTAAATATCTGGGTATATATGTGGATAGCAAACTACTGTTTCACGAACATTATGAATACATTATTTCAAAAATATCAAAAAAGATAAATTACTTCTATAGAGTTTCCCATAATCTTAGTATGTATTCCAAAAAAATTGTGTATAACACTATAATTCTTCCCCATTTTTTATGAACAATAGTTCAACCATCTTGTTTACAGCAAATGAAAACATATTTTCAGTTCTACAAAATAAAGCTATGAGAATCATTTTAAATAAAAACAAATATGCTGGGATTAAGTCTAAGTTAGAAGAAATACAGTGGTTGAATGTGAAAAATAGCATAGTTCTCATTTTCATATTCAAATTAAAAAATCATTTATTACCACCACATTCAGAAAACTTCACAAAATTAATTAGTCATTAGCATAACTACGAAACTAGAGGCAGTATAGATTCTCATCTGCAAAATTGTAATAGTAGAAGAACTAGCAAATTCGTAATTCAAAAGGGACTATTTTTTTAATAGTAATTTCATGCAAATAACATAGCAATTATAATAAACTGATACGACTAAAAAAAAACTGTATAATATAAATGTAATATGCACATTAATTTTGGATCGTAGACTAGCAATGAAGAAAAGATGTGATGGTGTTTTATAAATTTCGTCATGTTTATATTAGTTTTCAAAAGCCACGCGTATACATCTATTTTTAATAATGATATTCAGTTTTTTTTAATATTATATAATATAAATTGAATAATGATATTAAACAATGTTCGAATTTAAAAATGTTTAAGGTGAAATTAAAAAATCACTTTATGAATACTCAAAATGCATAGTGATCTAATTTTAATAGACAGGAATATAACATTACAGAAAATGGTTTGAAGAAAAATGTATAAGCGAATAATTATACAAAATTGACTTTGTAGCATTAATGCTAAATAAATCTTCAACAAACAAAAAACAAAATTAATTTCACAATTATTTTGCAAACACCCCGAACGAGAGGTCAGTCGAATTAAAGGAAATATTATAGTGAAATCAAGATATTTGGAAAACACATAAAACGGGAGTTGTCGATATCGTCGGGGATGAATTAAAGAATATAATCTAGTGAGATAAATTGCGCGAGTTTATTTGGCATGAACTTCGGAAGAAGCTGACATCGTCTGTTAAAGGTAGTCTGTTGAAATTAACTTCACAAGTTTATTAGCTCCGAAGGGGAGTGGTCGCTGTGGTTGGGCAGATTAGCAGATAAGAGAAAATAGTCTGATGAAATCAGTTTTGCATATTATTTGGCAGATGCGTCAGATGGAGCTAGTCACTGTCATCGGACGGATTAAAGGAAATAGTCCAGTGAAATTAATTTCGCAGGATTATTCGGAAAACACATGGTAGTACTCGATGTCGTCGGGTGATAGAGGATATATGAAATTAACTTCTCAAGTTTATTTGGTTTATTAGTATGGTTTTCTCTTTGTCACAGCACCACTGTCGTAACTGCGGCGAGATCTTCTGCAATTCCTGCTCCGACAACTTTGTACCTCTGCCATCATCGGCGAAACCAGTGCGGGTGTGCGATAGTTGTAACATTTTAATATTAGGAAGAACAACTGTGATGAGTTAGTTTGTAAGATTAACGTGTATTTATTCTTTATACCAGTCACGCTTTATACTGTTATATTTACAAGTACAATGATGTTGGCAATTAATATATTTTATTATTGTATAAAAGGAAAGCCACATGCAGGAGAGGGATATATAGGGATGTGAGTCGTCAGAGCATGATCTAATGGGTTGTTAAAAAGATGTCTTTGTGACCTTATATATCCCGCGGCCTGTATATGGTTACTTATTCCGCAATATTCATGCCCTTCTACATTTTAGGAGGGTTATCGTTCAGAGAGTTGGAAGTCAGGCGAATACGTCACCACAAGAGTGCTTCTCTAATTTGCTTTATCAAGAAACAAGGATTCCCCATCTCATTCGAGAGTTCGAGGTTACTGAATTTTCAAAATTAGTCTATTCATTGTGAAGCGTGTGGTAGCGAGGCATTTGCAGCGCCATCTATTAGTTAGATGAAACAAAATAGCTGCTTGCGTACGGTGATATTGTTGAAAAAAGTACGTCTCATTTGTTGCCTTCATCTGCTTAGTTCACCCGGAAATTATTCTCTTGTACAGATTGACTATTGCTAAATTATGGAATACATTGGGCTGGCGTAATGTAATTTATTTTGTAAAGTTTGTTTGAAAGAGTGATAATATATAGTTCTGCTTGTATATTATAGATGGCGCCTCAGTGTTTTTAGAGTTTGCAGCGCCACCCATTAGACAGTAACGGAGACTATAAGTATCAACTTCTCGACGGCTGTGAAGAAGCATGTTTTTGCACTCGTTATCTGTATTAATCAATCATATTAGACCAAAATACCCTTGGTTTGCGAAATAATTGTAAAGTCTGGTTTTATTGATGCAAGTTGTTCAAGGGGGTATTTAATTCATGGACGCTTAAACTGGGTACACCAATTTTTGTAGGAAAACTTTTTATTCGACAAAAAAGAATGAGAAAACGTGTTTTTTGGGATTCAATCGAAAGTGTTGGCAGGAACGAAAAAACTCTTCAAATAAGATTTTTAGGTATTTGAGGGACCTACTGAATGAGACCACACGTAAAAAGATCCGACTAATAGTAAAAAAGTTCAGGCCGAAAACCGAGGAAGATGCAGGTTTTAGCACTTAGTTTCACGCAGATACTTGAAATTGTTCAAATTCGTTGGATTTATACTTCTAAATAACAACAAAATTGGAGTAGATTGGTCAAGTAGTTTTTGAATTTCAAATTGTTTATCCCCTTCGTTTTTCGGAATGGTTTGTGATTCATGACGGCAATGTAAACTAGTGTATTTCGCTATAAAATGCCCTTGTAACGAACCCTGTATATTGCTCGGTAAACTAGTAGTGATGGCCGGAGGACAGGTGTTTTGGAATAACCAACTAGATCTCAAAAACTACTTGACCAATCGACTCCAATTTTGTTGTAAGTATGAAGCTTACGGATTTGAAGAATTTCGAGTAGCTGCGTGAAATTATCATCGCATTAGCAACAAGAACGTGCATTTTGTCTCGGTTTTCGGCCAGAACTTTTTTACTCTTGGTCGGATCTTTTTACATGTGGTCTCATTATGTAGGTCTAATAAATACCTAAAAATCGTGAAGAGTTTTTTGGTTTTTCGCCACACTTTCGATTGAATCCCAAAAAACACGTTTTCTCATTATTTCTTTTACCACAAAAATTGGTGTACCCATTTTATGCGTCCATGTTTTAAATACCCCCTTGAACGACTTGCAGCAATAAAACCAGTCTTTATAATAATAATTATTTCGGGGAAATTTGCTAATATGATTAGACTACAAGGTGTTAAGCCAACTCTAGAGTCCGTTTTCGCATTTTTACCTCATCATATTAGACATACCCAGATGCCGCTTTACACTCAGTTGCATGGGCGACTACTGCGTGAAATAGTGTTTTCCAACGCGATGTCAAAAATACGACAGTGCAACTTGAAAAGTCTTAATATTTGGCTGCTGGCTAGCGTTGGAAGGCACTACCGCAGTCTCGCCAGTGAGATGGGGGGGGGGGGATATAAGTAAACAAGAGGGGGGGAGGCTATATAGATAAACAGATATTTTTGTATATCAATCTTATAATTTTCAATACAAATTATAAACATGATTTAAAATACTGTACACATACAGAGCAAAAAGTATAAGATTCAATAAATTTTCGTTACCTTTGATATGGCATTTCCAGATATGGGTAAAAAATCTCATTAAATATAGCACACTTTATAGAGAACCTTATATAACTGCTTGTTAAGACAATAAAAATATTTATATAGCCGCCGTATCTTTTCATAGAAATATATATATACAATCTTACTTTTTACACTGACACTTTTTATTTTTAAAATAGATCATTTTTCTATAGACATTATTGTTCGTACGGATTAAGCTTAGTGTTTGTTCAATCCGTTTCCCAGAATACTGACCTTTCCACGAACTAATTTGATAAGGTACCTCTCGACGTCCATAAAACTTAACAAAAAAACAATATTGTGATAGTCATTTTTCAATTAACTTAAAATATATTGTATGAGCAACATTACTAGCAAAGTTTCAACTGAAAATGTTATTTTATGCAAAGGTCTAGTGCTCAAAGAACCCAAATTTCTTGGGACACTAACCTAGATCCTTATATTCCATTATCTAAAAAATGTTCCACAGTATCGTCTCTAAATTAAAAATAACACTTTAGTCTTCACAGAAGACATTATTTGGTGCCAGTGCTATAAAAATTTGTCTATGAAGTTCAACCACAAAATTTTTAGACAGAGTATTTCTTTACAGGAACTGGTTTTGTTTGCAACCAATTCACAAGCATGAACCAAACAATTATGATGCAGCCAATGTGTGTGCACAACATTCAGGAGACATATACATGATTTTTTGAAAATTCGTATGGTGAAATTGCGCCATTTTCATCATTGAATATATACCGCCTAAAAAGTTTTGTTTTGAACTCCTCACATCAGGATAGTCATATATTTAAGATTTTATTGTATCCAATCTTACAATAAAAATAAAAAAAATTTTAAACAATATACGTTCTATCAGTATCATTTCAGAGACTAAACATTAGAGATCAAATATCATTGCCACTTGTAAACATTATAGGAAATGATGTCACAAACGTTCTTTTATTTTTGTGTGTGTTCCTTTCAGATTGCACTATGCTCAGCAGATCAAATTGTGATACGCCAAAATCAAAATGGCCTTATGGACAGAAATCGCCCCAGTACCAAAATTATTTTATAAAATAGTACTTAAACTTCAGATAATTCTTAGTTCCAACTACAGATAACATTAAAATGTAATTTTCAATAATCTCAGGTATAAAAAGGTCTGCTAGATGAACTTAAACTGACAGTCATGTAAAATCAATTTGAATATGGCCCAAATTTCAAATTTTATCAAAGGTTAGCAATTATTTTGTACGATTTCATCCATCGGCAATTTTGGCTGTTACTCAAAACAGGTTTTCTTTCGATTTTCTACTCGGCAAAACGGTCGTCAACTGTAACTGAACACAAGGGCTAAGTACTCCACAAAACTTAAGTATAAGCACCTATGGTACTCTTATGTAGTACGGAATTTTGTGGAGAAACTTCGTCTAAAGCTAAGAAAATTATTGGCAAACGTCTAACGTAAGTAAAATACTGGGTATTTTAACCGAAAAAAAAAATAGAAATCTAAATATATGTATAATTATGTATATATAAAAATGTTAAAAATTATCATCACAAATAGCAAACATTAACTTAGTAGAGTAACCTAGGTAAAAAATTGCCGTCCCTGCGTTCGTCAAACATTGAGAATGTATTGGTAGAAACGGAATTTTCAAAAAACATTGTCATTTGAAGAAGCAGGGCAAAAATGAGATTGGTAAAGTGCCACTTAAAGATATATTTAAGTCTGTGGTTTTTAAATGAGGCAAACATATCGTATTGGCGGGGAACTTTCCAACTCGACTTTTTCATAATCACGTTAGTTGCATCCATAACACGAGTCATGAGATTGCAGAGCCGTAACCCGATGCAAATTTTGGTTAAACAGTTTTTTAAAGAAATTCACAAAAAATCTTTTCGGATCATTTGAACAAAAATGTCACTTTTTTCTAGTGATATTTTTCGAGTTATAATACGATGCAAAGTCAAAAAAGACCTTAAAATGACCGCCTAACAGTAGCGCGTTATTAACAATTAAAAAACAATGCTTTAAAATAAATGAAGGCTAAATTACTATTCCGCATGACTATTATGTAAAAAACGTTAAAAAACGACTTTTGAGTCTTCAAATAGTTCATTCCAGTTTGCGTGCTATGATCGCCGTTCACAACAAGTACAACACCTTGTGTTAACATTTTGTAGAAAGACCTACGAAATGTCAAAAAACCTACTTTTCAAGATACGTAATACCCGTGCCGGATCTTCTAGGGAAAGGTTTTGAGTTTAATTAGAGACTTGGAAACCTCAAAAATAGGATTCCTTAACCATGTTTTTAAGCACGGAAAATTGGCATTTTTAGAGATTTTCAGACACGAAATCGTTTATAAACTAAAGCACTAGAGGCAAATAACAATGGATCTGTTTTATTCAGGATGATGCGAAAAATCTCATCTGATGAAAAATTTAAATTAACGCCCAGCAATTTTTTGACTTATGTTAGGGACATCAACAAACGCGATTATGACAAAAATCCAGTCTGAAAATGTCTCCCACGAATGCGAGCTTCTCTCCTCGCATATTTAGATTTACTCCATTGCATTATAATGCAACAACTGACGAACCCAAGAACTAAATCTATGGTAAATGAGAGACTCGGTTTTGTTATTTAACTAAAGGAAAAACCCAAAAACAAAAATAATCTCCAACTGAAAAATGAGATAAAATCACTAAACTAAAAGTACGTTTGCATGTTATAAAGTACAGTAAACTAAAATGATTAAACTTCTGTGAAAAAAATGTGGAGAAAGAAGTATTGTTTGAAATGTGAAGTACGGGGGGAGGTAGATATGTAACCTTGGTAGTATAAGCGAAATTTTTCTTTTTCCTAAATATGGAAAATTATCGTTTTTTATTAATTATAGCCAACCGTAAATAAAATAAATAACAACTTGAAATTGGGTTGTTCTAATCTTGTTACTTTAGAGGATGTATTTCCTTACGTTTCAATAGTATTTGTTCCATTATTAATTGCACTGAGATGTCGTGTAACCAATCTTAAACATCTACACATTGCACAATATTATTGTAGCATAACTTAAATAAATCACAATTGTTATTTCGCTAATTCCTAAAAATAGCAATTTTATCAGAATTACTACCAAGGTAACCACATTTCTCTGTCACTATAGAAATATTACAAAATTTTCTGTTACGCCTTCCCTGGTTGACATTAAATATTACATAACAATGAAATTGAACCATCATCTGCAAATTTCTTGTTCAAGGTTTGAAAATCACATGAGTTTGGAATCACCGCTGAAATTAAGAAAGAAAGAAATTTTGCATCAAATGAATAGTGAGTACTTTTCTTCAATTCCTTTTTTAGTACGTAGTAGTTTATGAAAAGGAACTCCCAACTTTATACATACTGTATAAACTCAAATCAATAATAAATGGTATGCCTAAACCAAGAAGACTAGAAATAGGAGGGCAAACCCATAAAGTGAGGATAAAGCCAAAAGGGTCGGAATAAAGGCAAGCGGACAGCCATTGCGTCAAAAATGTGTTTTAGATTCTGGACACTATCATCTCTTTCATGTCTGCATTTTTATGTTGCTTTCTTCATGCACGTAAAACCTAAAAACTCTAGTTTTTACAGCTCAGACGAGTTGCAAGCAGAAATGTTGGTCAATATTCACGCGAATGAAAGGTAAAACATTGGGAATCAGGATTTTTCAATGTACTTAAACCATTAGATACATTAGGTAAATTGATCAAAATAGAGCATGCGGTTACGTTAACATTTTCCACGTGTATACATGCGCAGAAGCTCTAATTACACTACATTTCTGAGCGCCCCGCCCTACTAGCTGACAATATTTGCTTCATACGAATACGTGTCTTCCCTTCTGTTCCCGGTCTTCTTGACCTTATTTGTACCTCACTATAGTGACAAGAGCATAACCTCTTCCCTAAACCCTCCATAGAGTGACAGACAGCTTCCACAACGATACACAAGGCGTTTTTAACACCCCGCCGTAATACTAATATTGTGTGTGTAGGCACTGAAGTGAGATGGGTGTGGGGGATCTGAATATGCTCGACGAAGATCACAGAACCACCAAAGGTGGTTGTGGTCTGTCATTCAAGTCCGCCACGCGCTAATCTTTTACTAGCCGGTAGATGTGATGCTGCGCGCCGTGTTCCGACGTCGACACTTCGAAGACGTACGCCGTGCACAGTAGGGTCTCTTGGGTGTCTCGGTTGCTCACCACCTGAAAAGAAAATTATATCATTTCATACGCCATCATCGCTATATAATGCATTCAACCTTATTTATTCCGTGTCAAAACAAACATCGCTGCTTATATTCGCTTGCCGCTACCGCTTAGGCATTTCTAACCCGCACAATAGGAGCCCGCGTATTTAAACATCGCGCGGTGTTTATTTTGACCAGGACTTGAGGTATGAATATAGCAAAAGCCTAAACACCAGGGCAACGAAGCTGCTATAAGGAGCTTAAAGGCACCTTGTTGATCCAATTTTTCAATGCCAAGGTTACTAGAACTGGGTAAACCTCCTCAGGCAGATTGTTCCACAATCCGACATCCTAGGGACAAAGGAGCGGTCATACGAATACATGTAAGTACGAAGTTATCGATCAGTCGGACAACCGCCCCCTGAACATCATCGATCATGGATAATATAGTCAGAGGCTAGGTCTTATCTGTGCCTTGTACCGAGTGAGAAGGTGATGTGAAGAAATATACTTCTTAACCCTAATCAAATAGCCCAGCTTTTTCCCATCAGCAACCTTTATTGTCGGGATGTGTTCGTGCCAGATCAAGTCCTCGGTTTTCTGGACTCCGACCAGCCGAGCCGAGCTCTTTGAAAGAACTCGGGTATCCATCGAAAGGGATCAGCTGTAGGGTACTTCTTCTTAATCAAGGTACAGAACTGTATTTTGGAAGCGTTAAACTGTACCAGATTGTTGGGTCTCCAAGCAGATCTCTCCTAAGAGAAGTCGCTACTAGTCTTCTCTTCAGCTCATGGACAGAGATCGGCTTGGTACTTTAAAAGGACCACTTCTTTTTATTTTATACATAAATGATTTACCTGCCATAGTCAAAAAATGCAAAATTCAGATTTTCGCCGATGACACTATGATTTATATAAGTACTAAAAATATTCAGTCTGGTATCTCTTATATAAATGAAGACTTGAAACTTGTCTCAAAATAGTTAGCATAGATGCTAACTATTTTGTTAGAACAGACTAAAATTAAATACAAGTAAAACGAAAGCCTTGTTAATCGGAAAAAAACAATGTGCAAATGTTCAACTGAATATTGATGGTGAAGATATTGAATTCGTAGAAAATTTTAAATACCTGGGGGTTTTTGTTGACTCTCGATTAATTTTTGATATTCATTATGAAAAAGTTATAAATAAGATTAGTAGTAAAGTGGGATATTTATCGAGAGTTTCTGGATGTCTGAGTTCATATAGCAAAAAAATTATCTATAATACCATCATTCTTCCAAATTTCTTGTACTGTTCGACTATTCTATATTTAGCAAATAATTCCATTTTTGAAAGACTGCAAATTTTACAAAATAAGTGCATGAGAATAATACTAAATAAAGATAAATATACTCCAATTAGGCAAATGCTTAGCAAATTAAAATGGCTCAATGTAAAAAATTTTATCAAATATCTTGTAATGATATTCATTTATAAAGTAAAAAATCAAGTCTAACTAATTTAACATCATCAAATGTCGACCATCATTTACATAATACCAGAAATAAAGATGACTTCCATTTAATGACCAAAAAGTATAACATATGCTATAAATCTGTATTCCATCAAGGGTTGATTGAATATAATAAATTATACTCGGAGATAAAAGACCAGAAAACTTTAACAAAATTTAAAGTAAAATTGAGAAATCACTTGTAAAATCTACAATTATAGGTTGCCCAGCATTTACATCATACACCATATGGCTTGAATTTACTAGTTCTAAGTTGTTTACAATTATTCTGTTTATGTAGCCAAATGTGCTAAATAAATATTTCTACTACTACTACTACTACTAAATTCCTGAATGTCACCAGCAAAGCTCTGGATCAGATTGGCCGAAAAAGCAAGGAGGTCGTTGAGATGTAGTAGACACAATGTTGATGTCCGATCGCTGGAGAACACCCGCGTTGATATTGTGGGATGAAGAGGAAAAAATTACGACGGATATCATGTAGCCAGAGAGGAATCCAGGCACGCTCCCACAAAGTTTTTCAGGGAGGCCGTAGGATGGAAGTTCGCATAAGAGGGCAGCAATGCCACAGCTGATTGATAGCTTTCGTGATATCAAGAGCAACGTGATGGGTGATTTTTTTTGTATATATATAGAAACAGCCGCGCAGGCAGAAGCCTAAATGCCGGAACACCGCGGCTGCTATGATGATCCCAAAGAAATTTTGTAGAACTGGGAAAAGCTTCCTCTTGTAGATTGTTCCACAATCTCGGGACAAAGGAACGGTCGTATCGGCTATGACGTGTGAGGTAGCCCAGAAGCTCGCGATTTATACACCTCGTCATCACCTTACTTATAACAGAAAGCAGAGCTATAGGCCTGTAGTTGTAAGGATCGATCTTAGATCCTTTTTTGGGGATGGGTTGGACATGAGCAAATTTCCAATTGTCTGGGAAGGTGCCGGATTCATAAGATATCTGGAGGAGACGCGAAAGAACTGGAGCAAGCTCCGCTGCACACCTCTTCAGTACAATGGCAGGGATCAAGTCCGGACCAAAAACTTTGTTGATGTCGAGCGACAAGAGCACTCGCCTTACTACGGTCATATGCCTAAATGTTACATCCCGCATAGTGTAGGAAACCCTTTGAATTGACGGCACTTGGGCGTTGGGGAGGACGTCCATGGTGGAGTTGGCAGCAAAGGTGTTAGCGAGCACTTCCGCCTTGGCCTTTATGTCGGATACAATCGTTCCATCCTGACAGGTAAGTAGTGGATGTCTAACTGTGTGAGAAGTTCTTTTCAATCTGCTTGGCCAGCGTCCAGTGCCTAAGTTCTATATCGTGCTGGTTTTTGGCATTGCGAACCGCTTCGTTATATATGTTTCTGGACTCGACGTCGGATTGTCTGTTCTACGTGGGGTTTCGTAAGAAGGTTCTGTTTTACGCACTTTCACTGTGTGAGGTATCTATTCCTCTATTCTGTCGTGGATATTTTCGGTTATCGAAGAACAGACAGCCGACGCATCCAGCGAAATAGATATCTCTCCAAGGAAATGTAGAGAAGTCTCTGAGCCCCTCACAGTCGGCATGTCCGTAATGTCAAGTTTTGCGGCCTGTACGAGTTTCTGCTGCCGCAGCACGTTCTGACCTCCACAACACCGTGGTCTGAGTTACCCAGAGGAGACAGGATAGCAGTGCTGTAAGGGACAGGATGCGTGATCAGAAAGAGATCCAGCAGGCTACGAGACGCGGGTAGGGCTCGTCACCAGCTGGGTCAGTCCTTGAGTAAGAGAGAACGCTTCGACTGCACGACCTGCTGCATCGATCTTGTTTGAGCCCAACCAAAGCTCATTATGGGCATTAAAATCACCAAGAAGAACTACCTCTTAAGTGGGGTGATTGATGTTCAGGAAGTCGATCTTGACGGCGAGGTATTCAAGTAGTTCATCCCAGTTATGGTCCGAGAGAGAACGATAAAGGCAGCAAATGAATTTGGGTGATGTTTTGGAATTGAGGCGAAGCCGCAGAATGTCCTTCCGGTCTGATTCCAATGAAACATTTCTGGAGCAGGAAAGACTGCTGCGGACAAAAGCCACAACTCCCCCCGTTCTTTCTCAGACTGGAGTGCACCTCGTAATTTGGGAAGTTAAGATGGTTAATCGTTACAGACTCTTAGATTTTTGTCTCCGCCAAGAAAAGCATGGCGGGACGATCGGATTGCAGGTAGTGATGAACATCATCAATGTTTCTGTTAATCCCGCAGATGTTCCTAAAACAAATTATATTTTCGATGTTGTTCCCTCGAGCCTACCCTCCACCCGGACATTCCGAATAAAGTTTATGTCCGCTCGTCTTGAAAAAACACAGCAACTGTATATTCAGTTCCTTTGTATATTCGCTTAAAGTATACCAAATTCATTTTCGACGATGATTAAGAATTACCAGGGGTGCGGTTTTAGCACCTTTCCTCAGATGTACGTAAGGGTGTACTTTTTTTAATGATAATCTCAAATTACAATTTATGAAAGTAAATACTGTAATTATAATGATTAATTTGGTGAAGCTAGTGTTGCACTGCTGTATATTTTATATTTTTTTTAAACTAGTATAAGGGTAATGTATCCATGTTCTTTTGGTGTGTATTTTGAACTAGTTTTGAAAATTGACCATAACAGCACGGAAAAGGACAAATAACTGAAAAAAAATCTTCATCGACAGCACATGATACAAACTGACAGTCGTTTATGTCTTTTTTGGGGCAAATTAAGTAGTATTTCAAACACGAAAACAGCATCAGGTTCATTAAGTGCCAACGGCAAAAGTAAACGTACACTTTCAGAACGCACTTCTTCACGTATTCTTTTAGATCAATTATAGAATGGGGGTCCGGTTTCAGGCATTCTCCTTATATTGTATAAAAAAAGTTGATAACAATGTTGAGGTAATGGTTTTACCTTCGTGGTTGTATAAAGTAATTTATCGTACTCTGTCTTACCTGTAGTATAGTGAAGTTCTCCAAGACACTGTTCATCATATACTTCTCGGGCAGATGTTTGAGTTTGTGAATGAAGTTGATCATATACTCGCACATGGGACTTCGATGAATCCTATAAACGAACCTGCCATTCTCGTACCTCGCGTACTCGGTCTCTACTTTTTCCACCACTTGCTTGCCAAAGGAACACACCTTAGTCGAACAGGTTATCGTCATGTTCTCGTTGCTTTCGTACCTTGAATAAAATAATGGTTGAGAAACTTGGTTACAGTTGTCATTTTGGTATAGTCGAATCCTCAGCAGCTTTGAGTTCCGAAAAATGAATGATAGACTGAATTTAACATAGCAGTTAACACTACTAAAAACAAAATCATCCTTTCTAAAAATATTACAGTTTGAATACTAAAATATTCTATTTAAAAACTAAAAATGCTTCTTTAATGGTGAGTAGGCCACATCTACTATACCGCCAGAAACGAACTGTCTACAGTTCCAAGCATAGCTCTATACACTCACGCAGTAGCCGATTCTGGTAATAGATGGCGCTTTGCGCTGTCTTATTTCGGAATATTCTTTTTTATATCTTAAAAAGTAAGGATTTTTTCTAAATTTTGTATTAACTGAATGAAAGATCAGAAAATTACTGTATTTTACAATGACTATCGCAGTTCATTAGATTTTGTGCGATGGTCCTGGAAATGTTTGCATATGGTTTGGCAGTTGTGCTACTTCGCGTCACGCTAAAAAAAGTGACGGACAAATTTGTCATATTTTGGTGGAAAATTAAAATATCGGCATAAAAAAGCAACTCACGCTGAAATGATCCTACTTCCATCGTACTGCTAACATTTTTATGCGCTGTTCTAGTTTAATTCGTAAAATCAGTTTTCCAGTTCGCATCATTTTAATTTTAAATATTTCTGGAAAATTGCAATGTCTTTGTTATATAATGGATAAAATAAATAATCCCCATAAATCATCGAACAATTGTATCAAAACATTTGAGACTATCCGCGCAGGCCACAATTATCTGAGAAAAACCGAAACTCGAGAAGAAATGTAGGTCTTGTAGTTTGACAATTTACATACAAAATAAACTGGTTAAAAATACTATGAGACACTTTAACCATTCCAAAAAGCTGACACGTCAGCATAAGAAGGCATAAGATGATGTCAGTGGCATTCTCATCTGCTTTCGTTCTGTTGATGAATATTTCTGAAAATTCCCACATTTCTCAAAACATTTTTACATTTAAACGGTTATATTGTTAGAACATCAACTGTTTATCGTGGGTTGAGGACCACTTTTTGTCTCTATTACTATTAACCATTATCATGCCAAATGTCACCTTCTAATAAGAAGGTGACATTTGGTAATAACTTTTTCTAAGGATCTAAAAAAACGAGTGCTGTATGCTGTATGTACCCTTAGCCGTCACCTCTTTCAAGATACGCGTTTCTTGTAGAATAAAAAATATACTCACGAGCTAGTAACACCATAGAAAGCTCCCTGTTCGTCCTGTATGTTTGAGTTGAGATCCGCCCAGAACTTAACAAGGAAGAAGGCGTTTTGTGGTCCTTTATCATAGAGCTCCTTCAGACCGCCTTTCTTTTCAGGGAATTTGTCGTAGATTTGCCGTACGTCAACGGCTTCCAGGAGGGGGTCAGTGTAGGACAGCGCCGGGCCGCCTATATGAACGAATAGGTGTTTCTGATACTGAAAAAAAAACAAGTTCATTATTTGATGTGTGAATTTTTAAAGGCCCACTTCAATTTTCTTCGACCTTGATCCTCCAAAAAACTTCGAGTGAACGAAACTTGGTACACACTCGGGAAATTTGGGACTTTTTTATACGAAAGCAGTAGTAGAAACCTAAATACCGTGGCACCGCGACTGCTATCGCCTTGTTAACCCGGTCTCAGATTAGCAGAACTGAAAAAACTTCTTCATGCAGACTGTTCCACAATCTCGACCCCTAGGAACGAAGGAGCGGTGGTACTGGCCAGTATGTGAGAAGTTCTAAAGAGTTGGCGGGTTCGTCTGACAGGCGAACCCCAAATAATGTGAGCAGTACTCAAGGCTAGGCCTTGTACAGAGCGAGAAGGTTGTGCAGAAAATAGTACTTCTTAGCCCTCAACAAAAAAACCTAGCTTTTGTTGGCAGCGGTTGGGATTGATGAGATGAGATGTGTTCATGCCAAATCAAGTCCTCAGTGATTTGGACTCCAAACAGCGGAAATAAATAGCTGTTTGCCAGAACTCATCCATCAAAACGGGATGAACGCTGGGGCGCGTCTTGTTAGACAAGACTGTACTGTGTTTTGGAAGCATAAAACTGTACCCATACTATTGCGTCCCCAAGCGGTACTCCACAGTTGCGTTACGTAAGCTAGGAGGCCCCCCGTGGATCGCTGGTGCCAGAAACCATAATGCCCGCAACGCAGAGCTATAGGTCTATAGTTGTTAGGGTCGATCTTAGACCGTTTTTTGGGACCAAATTGTTGTTCAACCCCTCTTACGGCCTAACCGTTACTTCCTGCATAGTGTAGGGAGCCCTTAGGATAGGCGGCTCACAAGCGTTGGGGGGACGTCCATGATGGAGTTGACAGCAAAGATCTTGGTCAGATTTTACGCCTTAGCCTTGGAATCACTTACAACCATCCAATCCTGACAGGTAAACGGAGGAAGGCTACTATTTGAGAAATTCCCTCCGATGCTCTTTGCTCTTGGCTGGGGTCTAGAAAGACTTTCATTACGCTGCGTAGCGTAGTGGTGGTCTTATCATTTTTGAACATTCGACCATAATTTCGACAATGTACAATTTTGATTAATCACATTAAATTCAATTTGTTTATTTCCTTCCAAACATCCATATGTCATCAGAGAACCAGTCACTTAATTCGGCTTGGGTATATGTTAGAAGTTAATATTCTACTTTAACATAGCCAACCTAATACTATATTCCCAAGCCTAAAAAATTATCCGAGATGAAATGAGAAACGGAAGCGTCAGCTATGAGAATTTGTCACAGCTACGTTTCTTCTCTCTCTCAGCACTAATTAGAAATCTATTTTGACAAGTTTAGTGTCCACCTTTGATGAAGCGTTTTCAATGAAAAATTATGTTAAATAATGCACTTACTAGGTTTTGGACCGACCGATTCAATTCTTTCTTTATCTATTATTGCAAATAGTGAAAACGTATTGCTTCTTAAAAAGATGAACAAACATTTTTGGATCACTTACAGCTTCCTCCCTGTTTTGTGACTCCATGAAGGCGGAGAACTCGACCAGCCTGAGTTTGTGGGTGGCGATAGCTCTCCCTTCCCACACCGGTGGTGGTGCAGCTTGGAGCGGTCCTACTTCACCTGCAGATACGGCTGTTGCAGGTTTGCCTGTTGGGTACGGAGATTGGGCGAATGGTTTCACACTGGAAAAAATTTCAAATTTTAATTTTAAGTAAGAAAACCAATTTGAACAGATTTCAAATTCAAAATATTTATTTCGTCATGAATAAACATCATAAACAAAGCAAATTCTACAATATAGAGCTATGACGAAAAAGGACAGTCTCACGATTATCAAAACGGATACATTGGACCCTTTAATACAAAGAGTCCATGCGAGAACACCCTAAAAATCCTTAAACAAAATAAAAAAAATACAGTAAAAACAATAAAGAGGCAAATGAAAAGGCGGTGAAACACAAAAAGGCAAGACGAAGAAAGATTTAAAATAGAAGAGTTTATTTAGCTTTTATCGCTCACAATCAATTAGAAAATCGTGGATTCCCTCAAGTTATTTTGTTAAATATGGCGAATGCTCTTATTCTTCAAAAGTTTCTGAATTTAGAAAAAGTATGAGGAATATTTTTAAAAAGCGTAAAAAATAAAATGAAATAAAAATAGACTGAGTGTTGATAAAGTACCTAGCCCAACCTCTAGCGGTGAATTCTCAGCATTATAAGACAAAAGTTCATGATAATGCTCGTTTTCAAAATAAACCTTTTTAAAAATTTGTCTTTTACCTAGAAAATTGCCATTAGACCATTATGAACATTTGTAAAATTGATAACAATTCTGTTATGATCACTTCAAAGTGGTGGCGCTTCCAGTTGGAGATATCAACATGCTTACATTAAACAGGATATTATTTATTTTTTTGATTCTATGTAAGATTCTGAACATAAATAATGTACGAGGGCAGTCACATCAGTACTTAGTCTACAAAAGAAAAACGAAAATTTTGGAAAAGTGACAATTTATTTCTCAACATAGTCTCCCTTTTAGCTCAATACCCTTGACCCAGCTATGCTCTAACTTTAACCCATCTGAAAAATACGTTTTCTGGAGGTATGCAAAGTAGGCATTCGTGATTAACTCCTCATTCGACCCAAATTTCTGCCCAGCGAGTTACTTTTTCTAAGTTTGGAAACAAAAAGAAGTCGCACAGGGCCATATATGGAGAATACGGTAGATGGGGCAGCAGTCCGTAGCCTAATATTCGATCAATTTAGCCGTGGAGACGGCGGTGGTGTGAGTCGGTGCGTTGTCATGGTGGAAGAGCACTTTTTCTTGGTCAAACGGGTCAGTTTTTTCTGCAATTCGGCGTCGAATCGGCCCAATAATTCGGCATATCAAAGCCCTGTGACCGTTTTGCCCTTCTCCAGGTATTCGAGGTAAATCACCCCTTTTGAGTCCCAGAAAACGGTGGCCATCACCTTTCCGGCCGACAGGACCGTCTTCGCCTTCTTCGAAGCACGTTAGCCGGGTGAAATCCACTGTTTCGAGTGTTCCGTGGGGTCTGGTGTATTCCAGTGTATCCATGTTCCTTTCACGGTGACGAAACGACGCAAAGTCTTTCAGACTGCGCTTAAACAGCGTCAAACACTGCTCTGAAGTGGTCTAACGGTTAAGTTTGTTGTCCACAAACGCGGCACCCTTCGCGCAGTTAGTTTTCTCATGCCCAATATTTCAAGCAGGATATGACCCACGTGGTCTTTTGAGATGCCGACTGTGTCAGCTATCTCGCGCACCTTCTTTCCTCCCAGTTATCCTCCGTGGTATCCATTTTCGGGGCACCTGGGCGTGGCCCATCAAAAACCGACGGGCGACCACGTTGAAACGCGTTAAACCAATCCAAGCGCTCTTTGATTTCGCTGCGCGATCTCTCTTCCAAAAACAAGGATCAAATGAATCACCGACCGATATTGCACTTTCTCCATTTTTTTCTTAAAATCAGCGAATACGCCCGCTTCCACAGTAGCCGTCTACGAGTATGTGCTGTACGATAGTAAATTTGCTAAGTAATTTTTCGGAGCGCCCTCGTATAACATTCTATCCAGGGCTTGTATTACGCATCACGTTTGCTCGCTATAGTCGCTGGTCGCTCCTCTATAAACTAATCCAAAAGGGTTTTCCTTTTTGGCTTCTAAAATTACTAGAATCCTTTCTTGAAGGAAGGAAGTTTCGGATCAAAATTAACAATGTTTTGTCAACATCACGGCCAGTACGGGCCGGAGTTCCTCAGGGTTCGGTCCTAGGACCAATTCTTTATTCGCTTTTCATCCATGACGTCCCTTCCCCCAGCAACTGTGAAGTCTACCTCTATGCTGACGACACTGCACTTGTCGCCCAGTCGTGTACTGGTGATCTGGTTCACGATGGGTTGCAGAATGCGGTGGACGAAGTTCTAGAGTGGGCGGAACGGTGGCTGATAAAAATTAATCATTCGAAAACGCAGGCTATTTATTGTACCAAAAAACGTCGCGGCCCCCCAGCAGAGGTTTCTGTAGACGGAAATCGTGTACCATGGACAAATTCTGCCAAGTATCTCGGTGTCACCCTTGATAAAGGCATGACCTGGCAGAAACATACAGCATCCATAAAAACAAAATTCCAAATTGCGTTTCGGAAACTATATACTTTGTTATGTAGATCGTCCAAATTGAGTTTGATAAAAAAAGTTCGACTATATAAAATGATTAGTAGACCAGCCATTACTTATGCATGTGCGGCTTGGTGTTTCCTTGCCAAGACACACATGCAAAGTCTTCAAGTACTGCAAAGCAGAACTTTGCGGACAATTTGCAACGCTGCATGGTATGTCTCAAATGAGACACTACACAGAGACCTTGACATTCCTTACTTGAGGGATTATGTCAAGCTTCAGGCGCAGCGACGGTATAGTCAAGTGGAATCGCACAGCAACCCTCTGTTGCGTGACTCAGTGGACTATACAGTGGAGCAAGTTCGTAAACATTCAAGGCCACGGCTCGCACTGTAATCAAAAGTTATCGTGAATCTTTAGTAAACTCAAAATTACACTCTAACAAAACCGAATCAAAAAATTTGTTTAGTTCACCTCAAAATTAATCCGTGTACCAAGTCAAAAAGCCTAGGTGTTTCCTCTTAAACTAAGCATATCTGTTTTTCTATGTTCTTCTCCTTTTTTCTTCTCTTTCCCTTTCTCTTTTTCCTTGACTTTGTCTGGTTTCTGGGCAACCAGGACTGACAGATTCGACTAACGTACATCAGACAGTGACTAATGGACAAAGGTCCTACGGACCGCCCAGACAAATAAATGACGAATAGTAGTCGCTGGTCGCTGACGTTTACGCAACACGTACAGCTACACAACAACAGTACATCTTATAGAAAAACTTACGTTATGTCATAAAAACCTCCGAAATGTCTAAAAACCGACGAAATGTCACTTTTCAAGATATGTAATACCCGTGCCGAAGTCTAACCATTCTTTGATATCTCGATCTTTATTTGAAACCATTTCCTCAAATGTGTCTAAACCTTTTCATCTCTTTTATCGTGTTTTGACTTAGGGATATAGGATTTTCGCCGATACCGATAATCGGCTGATAAAATCAGTCGATCCCTAGTTTAGATTGAGCTTAAAATATGCCATGCAAGTACTACTGATATTTCACCAACTTACTCTTGAGAAGTTCCAGGCTGCAATCCGGGTTGCCAGAATTGCTGAAACACAGAGACACAACATTTTAAAAGAAATGCCTAGTATTTTATTGATGCAACCTAGATATGAGACAAATGATCAACACAAAAATTGCACCATTCATACGTTTCTGTTGTGGTTATGGAAGCTAAAAATTCAGCATTAATATTGCGATACATACGAGTACATACAGTATAGCAGCAACACACAGCAAGTAAGCCCATTTTTTGTTAGAACACTTGTTAAATAAACCTTCGTTAGGCTTTTATTAAGCTCCTGGGCCGCATTGAGACTTCAAACATAAGCATATCATAGGTATAGTTACATTCAAGAGAAAATGAGATTTTATTTAAATATATCCAAATACAATCTTTATTGTTTTCGACATATATTTTTGCACACATAGAGCTTTTTAAACATATAGAAAACGTTTTCAAACAAATAATACTGAATCCCTGACTGTAAAATAACGTATAAGCCAACGAAACTGCAAAAATTGGGAGAAAGAGTATGACGGGAAACTGCGATCTGAAAGTCATTATGTCTGAATTAGCAAATCTTTAGGTTGACTTTGGTCTACAATAAATGACAAATAGTACAATATCTTTTATGTTACTATAAAATTTGAAGGGGATGTTAAAAGCAAAAATGAAGCTCAAAATGGTTACCAAATGATGTAACAAAGGTACTCCTATACCTTGGAACGTAAAATTAAAAAATTCTATTGAACCAAACTGAACGGCATATATTTGGCATTAAAGCAATTTCAATAACAGAGAAAAACGAAATTAGGAGTACCCTTGTCTACTTTACTGTCTAGTCGGATTCAGGTCGTTTGAGATGGATAACTTGTTGACTTTTATCCAAAAAGGAAATTTGTTCTGTTCAGATTAATAATAATAATGGTGAAGTCATTATAGGACAAAATCTTAATATTCAAAAGGAATCACACACTAGAGAGGTTTGTTAATTTTCTAATCGCTCAACAATATGTCAAAAATTCCATTACTTTCCACGTCATCACAAGTTGAATAAGAATCACTCGTGGGAGTTTTAAAGTCATTAGTTATGCTTTTCACTTTATGAGCGGCGTTTTTCAGTTCAAAGATTTCATCTTTCCTG